>OX276386.1:40336080-40747421 GCA_946251855.1 Alsophila aescularia | reverse complement strand
GAACAAACTTCATCAAAGCTTAAAAACAACCAATAAAAACTTTTGATAGCCACCTTCTGTCTCAGCGGCGCCACCTAGTGACGCGTATAATGGTAGCCCTCATTAGACCTGACCAACCGAACACGGCTAATATTGATTAACTTCGTGTCGGAAAGATAACGCTTCCCAAATTTAATTTTAATGATTTTAGCAGTTCAAAATACTACCAATAGATGGCGTTACCGTCCCCGTAAGACGGGTTGAGATACTAAGGGAAAAATTTGTGTTATGATGCAGTTTATCACGGTAGCAGAATTAGTTAGAGGTCACGCAGGGGCATGGGTGTATGGGTTTCGGGTTCGAATCCAGTCCGCCCTTTAGAAAATTATTAGATTTGTTTACGCTAAGCAGGTATTAACTGCTAATATCGTAGCATACCTACATTACCTACTTTATCATTTCAAGGCCGACCAGCTATACGACATGATGACACAAGAGTTCCGCTGCACATTCTGCAACCAAGTAGTGGAAGAAGACCAGTCAGCTCTGCCGAAGAAAGACTCCCGGCTACTGATGGCCAAGTTCAACCAACAGCTGGAAACTCTTTACGTGCTGCTGCGGCAGGTGGAAGGCATCAAGCTGTCACCTGAGATTCTGGAGCCGGAGCCGGTAGATATTAACACTATCAGAGGGTAAGTTGGAGTTTCTTTAGGTAGTAAGGTAGTTCCCGTATGAGTTGAAAAGCAGGATTTATTTCGACAAGTGTTAACCAACAGCTGGAAAGACTACGTTTTGCTGCAGTAGGTGAAGAGACTCAGGCTGGGAAATTGAATCCGAAATATGTAGATAACACTATTAGAGGGTGCATACGGCTGGAATACCTAGATAACTCAAGAACTCAAGAAAGAGTTTCTGTAGTTCTTCTACATGTTCAAACAACAGCTGGAAACTTTTAACGCGCTGCTGCAGCAAGTAGAAGGCATGAAGCTGTTGCCTAAGAGTAGAGTTCGAGGCAGTAGATATTGACACAATCATAGGGTGGCTGGGTACTTGATCCATAGCAGTACAGCTGGAACATCTGGGATGTTAATATTGGAGTGAAAATTGCAGTTGTTACTTTAGTCACTCATATTTTCCCATAGCTACTACCAAGCCCTACTTGGGTACATAATGTTGAGTTACAAAGATTATTTATTTAATTGTTTTGCACAAAACTAGTGTACAAGGAATGACTTAATGCTATTCATTAACAATAGCATTAAGTCGTTCCTTTAACAGCATTCATTAACAGTATTCATTAACAGCATTATCATCCAGTCATCCAGGTCGTGAGAGAAATAATAGTAGGGCGTGCGGCTCAAAGTACTGAACAATAAATACAAAAGAATTAAAGTAAATAAAATACAAAATAATAATACGTAATATGATTATTCTGATGCAGGCTAAGTTTATAATCAACGTGTCCATAATCGTTTGTCCGGCGCGGCGGTGCTTTGGCATTGGCAAGCTACAAGTGCTGTATAAGATACCATGGTACATAATCGTTTGTCCGGCGCGGCGGTGCTTTGGCATTGGCAAGCTACAAGTGCTGTATAAGATACCATGGTACATAATCGTTTGTCCGGCGCGGCGGTGCTTTGGCATTGGCAAGCTACAAGTGCTGTATAAGATACCATGGTACATAATCGTTTGTCCGGCGCGGCGGTGCTTTGGCATTGGCAAGCTACAAGTGCTGTATAAGATACCATGGTACATAATCGTTTGTCCGGCGCGGCGGTGCTTTGGCATTGGCAAGCTACAAGTGCTGTATAAGATACCATGGTACATAATCGTTTGTCCGGCGCGGCGGAGCTTTGGCATTGGCAAGCTACAAGTGCTGTATAAGATACCATGGTACATAATCGTTTGTCCGGCGCGGCGGTGCTTTGGCATTGGCAAGCTACAAGTGCTGTATAAGATACCATGGTACATAATCGTTTGTCCGGCGCGGCGGTGCTTTGGCATTGGCAAGCTACAAGTGCTGTATAAGATACCATGGTACATAATCGTTTGTCCGGCGCGGCGGTGCTTTGGCATTGGCAAGCTACAAGTGCTGTATAAGATACCATGGTACATAATCGTTTGTCCGGCGCGGCGGTGCTTTGGCATTGGCAAGCTACAAGTGCTGTATAAGATACCATGGTACATAATCGTTTGTCCGGCGCGGCGGTGCTTTGGCATTGGCAAGCTACAAGTGCTGTATAAGATACCATGGTACATAATCGTTTGTCCGGCGCGGCGGTGCTTTGGCATTGGCAAGCTACAAGTGCTGTATAAGATACCATGGTACATAATCGTTTGTCCGGCGCGGCGGTGCTTTGGCATTGGCAAGCTACAAGTGCTGTATAAGATACCATGGTACATAATCGTTTGTCCGGCGCGGCGGTGCTTTGGCATTGGCAAGCTACAAGTGCTGTATAAGATACCATGGTACATAATCGTTTGTCCGGCGCGGCGGTGCTTTGGCATTGGCAAGCTACAAGTGCTGTATAAGATACCATGGTACATAATCGTTTGTCCGGCGCGGCGGTGCTTTGGCATTGGCAAGCTACAAGTGCTGTATAAGATACCATGGTACATAATCGTTTGTCCGGCGCGGCGGTGCTTTGGCATTGGCAAGCTACAAGTGCTGTATAAGATACCATGGTACATAATCGTTTGTCCGGCGCGGCGGTGCTTTGGCATTGGCAAGCTACAAGTGCTGTATAAGATACCATGGTACATAATCGTTTGTCCGGCGCGGCGGTGCTTTGGCATTGGCAAGCTACAAGTGCTGTATAAGATACCATGGTACATAATCGTTTGTCCGGCGCGGCGGTGCTTTGGCATTGGCAAGCTACAAGTGCTGTATAAGATACCATGGTACATAATCGTTTGTCCGGCGCGGCGGTGCTTTGGCATTGGCAAGCTACAAGTGCTGTATAAGATACCATGGTACAAAAATCGACTCCAAATGGATTAACTAATAACTAAAAAAACTACTGATCCAATTTTGAAACAATTTAAATGCGACCAACATGGAGGTCTACTCTTTCAAATAAAAAAATATTCTCTAGATCGGTCAGCAATTCACGGAGAAATCGATGAACATACATTTTAAGATACACACAGTCGAACTTAGAACCTCCACCTTTTGTGAAGTCGATTAAAAAACGTAGTCTCTTAGTCTGGGCACAGAATAAATAATAGTACAACAATGGGTGCCACTGTTTTCCAACTAGGATTAATTTAAATAATAGTACAAACCATGGGTGCCACTGTTTTCCAACTAGGATTAATTTAAATAATAGTACAACAATGGGTGCCACTGTTTTCCAACTAGGATTAATTTAAAATTTTGTTATTTAACATTGATTGTATATATTTTACAACGCGCATGAAAAACTCTCTACCGTTAATGCGTTGGACATTTGGGGTGCTTTATACACAAATAAATTCTTTTTTTTTCCAAGTTCTACTAAATGGTTCCATTTAACTTATAAGCGAAAACTATGACTAGTAAATAATGGCTTGTACAAAATAATTTACAGTAGCTGATGATCCGACTTAAGGAATCGGATAAATAAGCTAAAACGGAAACAAGAATTTAAAATGTAGCCCAACTATAGGAGAGTGAGCCTCGTAGTGCCATATTATAGGGTCGCGAGTTGAGATCTCGCCTGCAGTTCTAATTATTATTCCCTCCGCAAAACATTCATGACATTGTTTGGCTCATATCAGACTCAACAAGCAGTTTCTCCAACGGCCGTCGGGCGACCAGTGGTCGGGCGAGGCGACGCGCAACCAAGGACTCATGGTGGAAGAAACACGAGTCGACGTCACTATCGGCGAAGTGGACGGCGCCGACGCCGCTGCCCAGCGCAAGGAGCGCCCCGTATGGATGGTGGAGAGCACTATCGTCACCAACGACCAGGTGAGTACACATGGCTACTACAACCGAGGACTCATGGTGAGGAGACATGAGTCGACGTCACCAACGGCGAAGTGGACGGCGCCAGCGCAAGGAGCGCCCCGTGTGGATGGTGGAGAGCACCATCGTCACCAACAACCAGGTGAGTACACATGGCGACTACAACCGAGGACTCATGGTGTGGAGATGAGAGTCGACGTCGCCAACGGCGAAGTGGACGGCGCCAGCGCAAGGAGCGCCCCGTGTGGATGGTGGAGAGCACCATTGTCACCAACAACCAATTGAGTACACATGGCGACTACAACCGAGGACTCATGTTGAGGAGACTCGAGTCGACTTCACCAACGGCGAAGTGGACGGCGCTAGCGCAAGGAGCGCCCCGTGTGGATGGTGGAGAGCACCAACGTCACCAACGACCAAGGTAGTACACATGGCGACTACGACCGAGAACTCATGGTGAGGAGACTAGAGTCGACGTCACCAACGGCGAATTGGACGGCGCCAGCGCATGGAGCGTCCCGTGTGGATGGTGGAGAGCACCATCGTCACTAACGACCAAGTGAGTACACATGGCGACTACAACCGAGGACTCATGGTGAGGAGATGAAAGTGGACACCACTACCGGTGAGTTGAAGGTACGGTGAGGTAGGTAGGTTATATGGTATCGGCAAGTCAAGGCATCTAAAACTTTATACTATTTAACTATTCTATGCTAAAGTGGACGGCGCTAGCGCAAGGAGCGCCCCGTGTGGATGGTGGAGAGCACCAACGTCACCAACGACCAAGGTAGTACACATGGCGACTACGACCGAGAACTCATGGTGAGGAGACTAGAGTCGACGTCACCAACGGCGAATTGGACGGCGCCAGCGCATGGGGCGTCCCGTGTGGATGGTGGAGAGCACCATCGTCACTAACGACCAAGTGAGTACACATGGCGACTACAACCGAGGACTCATGGTGAGGAGATGAAAGTGGACACCACTACCGGTGAGTTGAAGGTACTATCGGCAAGTCAAGGCATCTAAAACTTTATACTATTTAATTATTCTATGCTAGGACCAAAAACACACTCATGGGAGCTGTGAGATGAAGAATAAAACTACTGAATCCAGTCCGTATATTAATACTAGAGCTGTAGAGAGAGCTATACTTGGAGTTTCACTGAAGGACAAGATTCGTAATGAAGATATCCGACGGAGAACCAAGGTGACCGACAGCTCTAAGGATAAGCAAGCTAAAGTGGCAGTGGGCTGGCATATTTTCCGAAGAACCGATAACCGTTGGGGTAGACGAGTTCTCAAGTGGAGACCACATTTAGGCAAACGTAGTGTAGAACGTCCTGTGGCCAGGTGGAGTGACGACCTGCGAAAAGCGGCTGGAAGAAAGTGGATGAGGAGAGCTGAAGACCGAGCTCAGTGGCGTGCATTAGGAGAGGCCTACGTCCAGCAGTGGACAGATATAAGCTGGTGATGATGATGGTTAGCATGATAGTTGCTTTAAGCAGACTGTGCGTGCCATCGGAGAAAGATAAAAGTATGCCATTCTTCATCTATCGTGTCGATTAACTGTGATACGTAAAACACATTTTACACAAGACGAAAGTTCAAAAACTAAAACCCGACTAGGGTTGGGTAAAAAATAGCATTATGACCTCAAAGCAAGAATTAGATTCTTGCTCTGAGCATTATGACGCTCAGAACAAGATTCGAACTGACCATGTGTGAACACTCGTCTTCGTCTTCGTCGTCATTGAGTGTCATAACACTCAATGAAGACGAGTCGATTGACTCCTTGCATGTCAAAATCGGACCAATAGGGGCGACGCTATAGTGGAACATCTACATACATAGACTGTTAAACTCATTACCCTTTCCTTGCTTCGCTGTAGACGGGTAAAAATTGGACGGCGAGTTTTCGCGAGTCTTATGTTGTTTTTAAAATGTGCTAGAAGCTCGTGTTTTTCAATGATTCACTTTATAGTAGTCGATGTGTGCGACGGCCCTTTAGGGCTTAAAACATACCATTTAGTTTATTTTACTCGTATGATGATGCAGTCGACCTGTCCAGAGTAAGCCGGACGATTTAGTATCATAGGGACCGATTTATATCTTGCACCTTAAAACATACCATTTAGTTTATTTTACTCGTGCGATGATGCAGTCGACATGTCCAGAGTAAGCCGGACGATTTAGTATCATAGGGACCGATTTATATCTTGCACCTTAAAACATACCATTTAGTTTATTTTACTCGTGTGATGATGCAGTCGACCTGTCCAGAGTAAGCCGGACGATTTAGTGTCATAGGGACCGATTTATATCTTGCACCTTAAAACATACCATTTAGTTTATTTTACTCGTGTGATGATGCAGTCGACCTGTCCAGAGTAAGCCGGACGATTTAGTGTCATAGGGACCGATTTATATCTTGCATCTTAAAACATACCATTTAGTTTATTTTACTCGTGTGATGATGCAGTCGACCTGTCCAGAGTAAGCCGGACGATTTAGTATCATAGGGACCGATTTATATCTTGCACCTTAAAACATACCATTTAGTTTATTTTACTCGTGTGATGATGCAGTCGACCTGTCCAGAGTAAGCCGGACGATTTAGTATCATAGGGACCGATTTATATCTTGCACCTTAAAACATACCATTTAGTTTATTTTACTCGTGTGATGATGCAGTCGACCTGTCCAGAGTAAGCCGGACGATTTAGTATCATAGGGACCGATTTATATCTTGCACCTTAAAACATACCATTTAGTTTATTTTACTCGTGTGATGATGCAGTCGACCTGTCCAGAGTAAGCCGGACGATTTAGTATCATAGGGACCGATTTATATCTTGCACCTTAAAACATACCATTTAGTTTATTTTACTCGTGTGATGATGCAGTCGACCTGTCCAGAGTAAGCCGGACGATTTAGTGTCATAGGGACCGATTTATATCTTGCACCTTAAAACATACCATTTAGTTTATTTTACTCGTGTGATGATGCAGTCGACCTGTCCAGAGTAAGCCGGACGATTTAGTATCATAGGGACCGATTTATATCTTGCACCTTAAAACATACCATTTAGTTTATTTTACTCGTGTGATGATGCAGTCGACCTGTCCAGAGTAAGCCGGACGATTTAGTATCATAGGGACCGATTTATATCTTGCACCTTAAAACATACCATTTAGTTTATTTTACTCGTGTGATGATGCAGTCGACCTGTCCAGAGTAAGCCGGACGATTTAGTATCATAGGGACCGATTTATATCTTGCACCTTAAAACATACCATTTAGTTTATTTTACTCGTGTGATGATGCAGTCGACCTGTCCAGAGTAAGCCGGACGATTTAGTATCATAGGGACCGATTTATATCTTGCACCTTAAAACATACCATTTAGTTTATTTTACTCGTGTGATGATGCAGTCGACCTGTCCAGAGTAAGCCGGATGATTTAGTATCATAGGGACCGATTTATATCTTGCACCTTAAAACATACCATTTAGTTTATTTTACTCGTGTGATGATGCAGTCGACCTGTCCAGAGTAAGCCGGACGATTTAGTATCATAGGGACCGATTTATATCTTGCACCTTAAAACATACCATTTAGTTTATTTTACTCGTGTGATGATGCAGTCGACCTGTCCAGAGTAAGCCGGACGATTTAGTATCATAGGGACCGATTTATATCTTGCACCTTAAAACATACCATTTAGTTTATTTTACTCGTGTGATGATGCAGTCGACCTGTCCAGAGTAAGCCGGACGATTTAGTATCATAGGGACCGATTTATATCTTGCACCTTAAAACATACCATTTAGTTTATTTTACTCGTGTGATGATGCAGTCGACCTGTCCAGAGTAAGCCGGACGATTTAGTGTCATAGGGACCGATTTATATCTTGCACCTTAAAACATACCATTTAGTTTATTTTACTCGTGTGATGATGCAGTCGACCTGTCCAGAGTAAGCCGGACGATTTAGTATCATAGGGACCGATTTATATCTTGCACCTTAAAACATACCATTTAGTTTATTTTACTCGTGTGATGATGCAGTCGACCTGTCCAGAGTAAGCCGGACGATTTAGTATCATAGGGACCGATTTATATCTTGCACCTTAAAACATACCATTTAGTTTATTTTACTCGTGTGATGATGCAGTCGACCTGTCCAGAGTAAGCCGGACGATTTAGTATCATAGGGACCGATTTATATCTTGCACCTTAAAACATACCATTTAGTTTATTTTACTCGTGTGATGATGCAGTCGACCTGTCCAGAGTAAGCCGGACGATTTAGTATCATAGGGACCGATTTATATCTTGCACCTTAAAACATACCATTTAGTTTATTTTACTCGTGTGATGATGCAGTCGACCTGTCCAGAGTAAGCCGGACGATTTAGTGTCATAGGGACCGATTTATATCTTGCACCTTAAAACATACCATTTAGTTTATTTTACTCGTGTGATGATGCAGTCGACCTGTCCAGAGTAAGCCGGACGATTTAGTGTCATAGGGACCGATTTATATCTTGCACCTTAAAACATACCATTTAGTTTATTTTACTCGTGTGATGATGCAGTCGACCTGTCCAGAGTAAGCCGGACGATTTAGTATCATAGGGACCGATTTATATCTTGCACCTTAAAACATACCATTTAGTTTATTTTACTCGTGTGATGATGCAGTCGACCTGTCCAGAGTAAGCCGGATGATTTAGTATCATAGGGACCGATTTATATCTTGCACCTTAAAACATACCATTTAGTTTATTTTACTCGTGTGATGATGCAGTCGACCTGTCCAGAGTAAGCCGGACGATTTAGTATCATAGGGACCGATTTATATCTTGCACCTTAAAACATACCATTTAGTTTATTTTACTCGTGTGATGATGCAGTCGACCTGTCCAGAGTAAGCCGGACGATTTAGTATCATAGGGACCGATTTATATCTTGCACCTTAAAACATACCATTTAGTTTATTTTACTCGTGTGATGATGCAGTCGACCTGTCCAGAGTAAGCCGGACGATTTAGTATCATAGGGACCGATTTATATCTTGCACCTTAAAACATACCATTTAGTTTATTTTACTCGTGTGATGATGCAGTCGACCTGTCCAGAGTAAGCCGGACGATTTAGTGTCATAGGGACCGATTTATATCTTGCACCTTAAAACATACCATTTAGTTTATTTTACTCGTGTGATGATGCAGTCGACCTGTCCAGAGTAAGCCGGACGATTTAGTATCATAGGGACCGATTTATATCTTGCACCTTAAAACATACCATTTAGTTTATTTTACTCGTGTGATGATGCAGTCGACCTGTCCAGAGTAAGCCGGACGATTTAGTATCATAGGGACCGATTTATATCTTGCACCTTAAAACATACCATTTAGTTTATTTTACTCGTGTGATGATGCAGTCGACCTGTCCAGAGTAAGCCGGACGATTTAGTATCATAGGGACCGATTTATATCTTGCACCTTAAAACATACCATTTAGTTTATTTTACTCGTGTGATGATGCAGTCGACCTGTCCAGAGTAAGCCGGACGATTTAGTATCATAGGGACCGATTTATATCTTGCACCTTAAAACATACCATTTAGTTTATTTTACTCGTGTGATGATGCAGTCGACCTGTCCAGAGTAAGCCGGACGATTTAGTGTCATAGGGACCGATTTATATCTTGCACCTTAAAACATACCATTTAGTTTATTTTACTCGTGTGATGATGCAGTCGACCTGTCCAGAGTAAGCCGGACGATTTAGTATCATAGGGACCGATTTATATCTTGCACCTTAAAACATACCATTTAGTTTATTTTACTCGTGTGATGATGCAGTCGACCTGTCCAGAGTAAGCCGGACGATTTAGTATCATAGGGACCGATTTATATCTTGCACCTTAAAACATACCATTTAGTTTATTTTACTCGTGTGATGATGCAGTCGACCTGTACAGAGTAAGCCGGACGATTTAGTATCATAGGGACCGATTTATATCTTGCACCTTAAAACATACCATTTAGTTTATTTTACTCGTGTGATGATGCAGTCGACCTGTCCAGAGTAAGCCGGACGATTTAGTATCATAGGGACCGATTTATATCTTGCACCTTAAAACATACCATTTAGTTTATTTTACTCGTGTGATGATGCAGTCGACCTGTCCAGAGTAAGCCGGACGATTTAGTATCATAGGGACCGATTTATATCTTGCACCTTAAAACATACCATTTAGTTTATTTTACTCGTGTGATGATGCAGTCGACCTGTCCAGAGTAAGCCGGACGATTTAGTATCATAGGGACCGATTTATATCTTGCACCTTAAAACATACCATTTAGTTTATTTTACTCGTGTGATGATGCAGTCGACCTGTCCAGAGTAAGCCGGACGATTTAGTATCATAGGGACCGATTTATATCTTGCACCTTAAAACATACCATTTAGTTTATTTTACTCGTGTGATGACGGAGTCGACCTGTCCAGAGTAAGCCGGACGATTTAGTACCATAGGGACCGATTTATATCTTGCACCCTGAAACATGCCATTAATTTTGTGTTTACTCGTGTTACAGAGCGACAGCGTTCATTCCACGGATGCGGCCCTCGAAAAAGCCGCCAGCAACGCAAGCAATACAAAGTCGGCTGGAAAAGAGAAGGCCGACGATATTATGTCCGTCCTACTTGCACACGAGAAACAAAATACAGGTTAATAAAACAGTACATAATTATTATGTCTGAAAATGTTTTAGGGGGGTATGTTAAAAAGTAACATGTGGTACATATTTACCACTTTTTTTTTGTTTTTCTTTCTGCCATTAATGTCGATCAAAATATCCTAAACTTGCTTGTGTTTCGATATTTTTGCGTGGATATCTGACGATGATTTTAAATAATAGCGAAATTTCAACAGTTGTGCTTAGAAATGAGCAATTATGTCCAAAACTGTGAGTGTGGTTTAGCCAGAATAATAGTACCTGTACTGCGTGATAAGGGCTTGACAAGTAGAACACAGTAGATACACTTTAGAAATAACTAAATAAAGAAATCGTGGGACGTAGGGTAACCGAGTAATAGAAATTCGACTCGCTCCACCTTTTTTTTCATTATCTGCATCATTCTTAAGTTTCTTTAGAATAAAACCGTTAAGTTATTTGATTTTTTACTTAATTTGTTTATCGATTGCTCGGCTTCTACCCATCGGTTTGAAATACTAAGTACACCAGGTTAAGTCAAACCCTAAGCTATCCAACAGTAAAAACCGCATCGCGATCGGTCCAGTAGTTTTTACTTGATGTGCGAACAAGCTGACAGAAAGACAAGAAAAGTGTTATATTCTTGTTCAGTAGCTTATTTTAAGGACCCGAGACATTTTTTTCTAGGTGTACAGACTTATTGGTACTTACTGTTTTATTATAAGTATAGATAGTTTTTTATTATAAGTGGTCTGATAGATGAATGTATTTCGCAGGAAACGCAGCCACGAACGCTCTGAAGGGCATCGAGCCCGACAGTTCAGACCCTGACAGCGACACCGAATCCAAGGACCCTTACAAACTCAAAGACGAGCTGGCAGCAGTTGGTGAGTTGCCTCACAACCCATCTATCAGAAATTAACTGTATACTCAGTAGTGCAGTGTAATTTTAAACTAGCTGTGCCCGCGTATTTATTTATCTGGGTTGAGAGTACTCTATGTGTTATTTTAGGACCAAAAGTATATATACAAAGTACACACAGTTTAAGCCAAAACCTAAGCTATCCAGCCGTAAAACCGTAAATTTTACGTGATTCGATTCCAGACTCCAGACAGACAGACAGACAGACAATGGACTGAATGGTGTCAGACAGACGCCATTTAAAAAATAAAGAAACTTGTTCTGTAGCTTATTTTAAATCCCCCGCTAGTCCAATGTATTTTTTTATTATTTTTGTTATACAGACTTTTTATTACATGCTTTATTTACTACTTTTACTGCTTTCTTTATTTTTTTTACTGCGTCTTCGATGTTTTTAAGGTTCCGTAGTCAAGCAATGAATTATAGTTTCATCGACGTCCGTCCGTATGTCACAATCTTTTTATTAATACCTCACGTGTTGCTTAAACAACTTTTACAGTAAACAATACAGTATTTTGTGATGAAATTGTGTATCAAATACCACAAATTATGTACTCAACTCACGCACAAATACGCAGCCGCCATTCGCTATGCTTCACTCATTTGTTAGGCGGTGTGGACTACGTCTTTTTTTTTAAACAGTTTTTACTCAATCCAACTGTTTTCGTAATCTAATCTATCATTGTTTACAGACGAAATGGAAAGCGAAGAGTCTGGTTCCGAGGACAACGCTCCCATCGTGATGGTGAACGGTAGAGCTGTCCCCATCACCAGCATAGACGATGACGTCATCGCGCAAATGACTCCCTCTGAGAAGGAAACGTACATACAAGTGTATCAAGAATACTACAGCCATATGTATGACTAAAGTACCTTCAAATGTGGCTATGTAAGTAGATTTTAAGTTTTCTCTCAAACTTTAATAAAATGTCAAAATTAAAAATTGTTCTTTTAATCTTTCTGCACCTCTCAAAGCTAGGTTATATTCCTGACTGATTGCAAAACTTGTTTGATAACTTTTTGTTAGGAAAATAAATATATTTTACATCTCTCATATTTGGTAAGTAGGTCCTTATTACCCCAAATGGGGCTTGTAGGTGACCAATTAGCGCTCTAGGGTAATAATGTAGCTAGAAAAGCCCTAGGGCGGTAAGTAATTTAAAAAAAAAACTTCACTCTTTAAAAAAGTTCGCGTACATCTAACCATCATACTGGCAATAGACATCATGCATTCAGCCCAATGACAAAAGAGGTCGCTTCGCTATTCAGCCTTGTCTTCGTATGAGTATAATAGTCATCAATTTTAAATATCGAACGGCGAAGCTCAATTTCGTTTTTGAAAAAAATAATTTAAAAAAAGATGAAAAAAGGCGGGAATAGAAAACTTTTACTTTAAATATTGTTTGTTTTTGGGTTTTTTTTATAATTACGTGCTAATTACGAAAAAAACATGAGTTCTGCAAGTGATGAAGATATAAGCTGCACTCCCGATTCAATGAAAATGGAAGCTGAAGCAGCAATTAACAATATTTTGCCTGAAAGTTCTAAAGAGAGATATTTGAAAACTTACGACGAGTTCATGAAGTGGCGAAAAGAAAAACGAGTAGTCTTTATCTGAGACTGTATTCTTAACATACTTTAGTGAGCTATCAAAAAAGCTGCAGCCTCTAGTTTGTGGTGCATTTATTCAATGTTAAAAGCAACTATGAGTACTAAACACGACATCAATATCAAGAACTTTTCAAAATTATCATCTTTTCTAAAAAGACAATCAGCTGGGCACAAAAGCAAAAAGTCGAAGGTTTTTACAGCGCAAAACGTGAAAACATTCATAAATGAAGCCCCTGATGACATATATTTAACTGTTAAGGTACGTAAAATAACAAATCACATAATGGTAATACTTCATCATTTATCTTTTAAATTCTTACAATCCTATAAAACATACTTATTTTTATATTTCGCTTGTTTTATGTGGTTCTTATCTTCGGTATAACTGGCGCATGCCGAGGTATTGAATTGACAAATATAACAATAGAGAACATAGAACAACAGGGTCAGTTGTTAGTAATTAAACTACCGTACACAAAAACTAAAATTGACCGAACATTTGTAGTTCCTCAAGAATTCTCTGAATTCATACAAAAATACAGAAATCTTCGTCCTGAAAATGTAAAGACCAACCGTTTTTTTTTTTTGAAGTACCACCAAGGCAAATGCTACAAACAAGTTATTGGAAAAAATATCATCAGAAGTATGCCGAAGCAAATCGCAAGTTATTTAAAGTTAGATAACCCGGAATTGTACACAGGTCCACAGGTCATTGCTTCCGGAGAACATTGGCTACACTTTTAGCCGATGCTGGGGCTAACTTAACCACTATCAAAAGGCACGGTGGGTGGAAATCCAGCAAGGTGGCTGAAGGTTACATCGAAGATTCCATACAAAATAAAAGTAAAATTACCAACCAAATAACGGAAACTATTCAGCTTTCAAAAAATGAAACATCTTTTTCAAGAGATGATCCGCAACCATCAACTTCTGCTGAAGAAAGCTTCATCCCGTCAGATTTTGTCCATGACCAACAAATATTACAATCTCAAACTATTAACATACCCACAAAACACCTGTCCGTAAATTTGTAAATTGTTCTCATTTCACTATAAATTTTAACTAATATAATGTTTTATTCTTGTAATGCCGGTTTTTTTCTACTTACCTCACAATCGAGATGTAAAGCAGAGTAGTTAGCTCGGGTGTAAGCATCAATTGCACCCTCGAACTATAGGCGCCCTCGCTGCGCTCGTGCGCCTAAATATCTCGGTCTGCAATTGATGCCTTACAGCCCTTGGCTACTAATCTTCTATTAATTTATATAATTTTAGCATTAACGCCCTCTTAGCGAAAAACTAAGCAGAAAATTTTGATGTAGTTGTACCTGACACGGTAATGGTAAAGGCATGCGCTGCGCAGAGGCACGGAATGATGCGGGTTCGAACCCCGTCCTGATCCAAATTTTTCCTGTAGAAAATTATTAGATAAATACATTTTTGATTGCTTGATTTATTCGATTTTATGACGATAGATCTATCTTCATAAAATTCAATCGTGAAACAAATTATAAAAACGTGGAAACAAAATACTATAGAAAAGTGACAGAATATTATATTATAGATCTATACTTCTATTATAAAGAGGTAAAGTTTGTGAGGTTGTAGGGGGTAATCTGTGGATCTACTAAACCGATTTTGAAAATTCTTTTACCAATAGAAAGCCACGTTATTTGTGAAGTGTCATAGGCTATATATTAAAATGACCACGACTGCGAAGCCGCGGGCATCAGCCTTTAGTAAATAAAATATAGCGTGTAGTGTTGAAAGGTTCGTTACAAAAAATATATAGATATAATTGAACTATTTTATTGTGAATAAATAAAATAATAACAAAATAAAAATCTTTAACAAAAATATTTGCACTCTTACGAACATAAATTAAATAGTGAAAGAATGTTGGCTAATACTGAATATTACCAAACACGAATGACAAAGAAAATTATTACAAAAATAATACATACAATAAGTACTTAATACCAAATGTGGTCAATATCTTAAAAACATTATTGCTTATTATGCGTTTAAGTTTATAATATTATTATAATTTCTTTTATACGGAAAATTTTGATACCACAGAAAAATAAACTTGTCAGTAGTGCCAATCTATATAACAGCATTAATGTTACTAATAAGAAAGTTAAAAAAAAACTAACTACTGACTAACTTGTGTTGGATGTACTAATCAATAGGAATAAGGTAACTTCAGGTAGATCTTACGTACTTAACTGCCTCATAATACTCGCTAATTGAACTAATGAATGTGTGTAATGGCATTACAAAATACTAGTTGATATGTTTGCCCCACTTCTCCCAGTACTCTTCTGTCTGCATTTCCATAATACGCGAAAGGCATCTTTCACATGCGAACATCTCTTCTTCTCCAGTGAATATAGCAGCCTTGGCGTCTTCCTAAAATAAGAGTTTTTTTTTGATTTTATTAAAATGGATCAACTCTCTTTCTGAGTGAGATCATTTAAGGGGTCGGCAGAGGTTGAATTTTCCATACAAACGTAATACCAAAATCATTCGTAATTAGAGCATATGTCTACAGTATCATGTAATTATTCGGATTCGGATAGTGTTTATCTAGATTCTCAGCTGTATTTTGTTTTCAAAATACTTACTTACTTTTTTGTATTGAAATTTCATCCTCCGCCGGACTCGTTAAGCCATAAAATGTCAACTATAGAGAGAGCCGGAAATATTGCAGTATTGTCAATGCAGGGCAATAATAAAAATATTGTAGTATTAGCTGTCCCGCGGCTTTGCCCGAGTGGACTTTGAAGACCAAAAGTAGGTACTTAAAATAAGTAGGTATAGTAGGCGCAGCCAATCTACATATTTGTGAAGTTAGGCTCTGTGAACTATTGCGCAGGTACTGCTGTGGGAATAAAACAGCATCAAGTAAGAGCGAGATAGAATATGCGAAAAACGCAAGCGAGTGAGCGAGGCAGTTATACAATGCTGTCTTCACCTTCAACATTGGGATTGCGCCTGAAAATAGCGGTTTGCGCAGCGACTAGCAGATAACTTCCGAGACACATACTTCCGCTGCGACTACTGTACAATATACCAAATTCGTTTAATTGATTCGATTATTTGAGTTCAATTGTGATAAAAAGTACACCAGATTTTTAGTCAAGACCTATCAATGAAAAGTACATTTCAATAGGTCCAGTGGTTTTTAAGTGATGCGCGAACAGACAGAGAGACACCATTTAAAAAAAACCTTAAAAATTGTCTAGTAGCTTATTTTAACATTTTTTTATAAATTATTGTTATAGCTTTATTAAAAATAGTACCTATAGAAAGATAGGTATTTTTTAGAATTGCCGTTATTGTCGGCAATGTTAATCTCTAACAGCCATATATGACATAATGCAGTAACAAGCACATTTATATAACCCCCCCCCCCCCTTCCCCCCCCCCCCAATTATAGCTAAGAACCATTTCGATCACATCAGCTTTCAAACAGAAAAAAACGCATCAAATCATCGGTATATTCGTTTGGGAGCTTCAATGCCAAAGACAGACACACGGATACAGTGATACATACATCCACACCCTAAACTTATAACAGCCTTCTCTTTGGAGTTCATGGGTTATAAATGAAAGAATAAAACGGCCGATACGCCCGCAAAACAATATTATCTTTTTGATAATAATGTTTCAAATAAAAAACAATCTTACGGAGTCCTTAGTGATCTTCAAGTCATCCATAAGAGCTCTGTCGGCGTCAGCAAATACTGTTTCATCCATTTTTATGAGATCTTTCGGTTCACAATCTGCTGCAATAACAACCTGAGAAAAGGAAACATATGTGTAACGAACGAGCTGCCCTGCCGTATGGTTTCGCCCATACTTTTCAGTTATCCCACGAAAAGTACATTGTCCCGGGAGGAAATTAAGGTACCCTATAACCATCTGGAATAGTGTAGTGTCAATTTTCAGAAACGTATCTGTTCAGTTCCAGTGATTACCTCATACAATCATACATACAAACAACTTTACCTCTTTATAATGTTACTGTAGAGTAGACATACATTTTATGTATAACTAGCTGCGCCTCGCGGATTTACCCGCGTACAGTAATGATGTATGGTGATGAAAAGTATCCCATGTGTTATATATTCCAGGACTTAAAGTCTATAAAAAATAAGCCGTCGCGGGACGTAAACAACGAGTGTAAACAAATAAAATTAACTAAAACAACGAACAACCGTTGTGCACCGCGCGCTCTCATTGGACAATTAACTAAACAACGAACAACCGTTGTGCACCGCGCGCTCTCATTGGACAATTAACTAAACAACGAACAACCGTTGTGCACCGCGCGCTCTCATTGAACAATTAACTAAAACAACGAACAACCGTTGTGCACCGCGCGCTCTCATTGAATAATTAACTAAACAACGAACAACCGTTGTGCACCGCGCGCTCTCATTGGACAATTGTGAATCAGCAACTCTTCATTTGATCTATATATACTAACTAAAACAACGAACAACCGTTGTGCACCGCGCGCTCTCATCGGACAATTGTGAATCAGCAACTCTTCATTTGATCTATATATACTAACTAAAACAACGAACAACCGTTGTGCACCGCGCGCTCTCATCGGACAATTGTGAATCAGCAACTCTCCATTTGATCTATATATACTAACTAAAACAACGAACAACCGTTGTGCACCGCGCGCTCTCATTGGACAATTGTGAATCAGCAACTCTTCATTTGATCTATATATACTAACTAAAACAACAAACAACCGGTGTGCACCGCGCGCTCTCATCGGACAATTGTGAATCAGCAACTCTTCATTTGATCTATATATACTAACTAAAACAACGAACAACCGTTGTGCACCGCGCGCTCTCATCGGACAATTGTGAATCAGCAACTCTTCATTTGATCTATATATACTAACTAAAACAACGAACAACCGTTGTGCACCGCGCGCTCTCATCGGACAATTGTGAATCAGCAACTCTTCATTTGATCTATATATACTAACTAAAACAACGAACAACCGTTGTGCACCGCGCGCTCTCATCGGACAATTGTGAATCAGCAACTCTTCATTTGATCTATATATACTAACTAAAACAACGAACAACCGTTGTGCACCGCGCGCTCTCATCGGACAATTGTGAATCAGCAACTCTTCATTTGATCTATATATACTAACTAAAACAACAAACAACCGGTGTGCACCGCGCGCTCTCATCGGACAATTGTGAATCAGCAACTCTTCATTTGATCTATATATACTAACTTTTCGACCATAAGTCTGGTTGGCGCGACGAGACATCAATCGACTTTCGGTCGTTCAATTCCCAACTGGAGTGTTTACATTTTGCACATAAAAAAAATATGTGATGGCTTATAACTTGAATATGGCCGAGATGAGGCGGAAAGAGCCGACGAGTCATGAGCGTTCCCGTCGCGGGGCGCTCGCGTCGCGGAACCGCTCGATCGCCACGCCAACAGTCGGCGTTACCCTCGTACCGCGCCATTAGATGTTTACACATCAATAAAACCATCAAGATCCGTTCAGCCGTTTCATCGTGAAGATGTAACGAATATACACACTCACAAATTTCCGCATTTATAATATTAGTGTGTACCTTCGTAATATAAATGTCTATGCTTAGGCATACAACTGGCGTTACCCAACTGACTTTGAGAATGTTTACTATTATTCCAATACTTTAGTAATACGGCAGTATAATACGAGGTGGCGCAAAAGTCACCAAAGGTTTTGAATTACGCTTATTTTTTAAAAGCTTTTATTTAACTTGCAATGTTTGTATGTATGTCTGTCCGTATGTTAGCTTAGGTCAAATCTTGCAAGTTTAATTAGAACCATTTCCTCTTATCCTACTGAGTTGAATTTTTGCATGTTGGTTCAGTTCCAATGACAATGCATTTTTATGGTAAGCATGACCTGAATCGACTTCCAGAATCAGCTCCAGATAAAGGAACTCTTCAACGGTCAACAGCATAGTCACGAAATTTTGTGCACGCATTTTATTATGCTTGCCGGTTTGAAGTTTTACCATGACATAGCTGCTGCACTCCGGGTTGTCTAATGACTAGGAAACTCCTCAACGGTTAACAGCATAGACACGAAATGTTGTAAACGCATTCAATTGTGATTGAAACTTAGAACGGACTGTTCTTAGTTTCATCATGACATGGATACTGAATAAAAGCTTATTTTTTTAATGTTTTTAAATTAACTTATTTCTACAGGAAACGGTTAATACTTGAACCGGCACCATCCGTGCCCCTGCGCGGCACATTCTCTTTGCCAGTTAAGCCACCGTAACGAACTACTACATAGGTACCCCTTCTCATCCGCGGGTGCTGTGAGACAGCACAGGGACTTCCGGAAAAGGGCTGCAGCATTCTCCTGTTTGTCTCAACATCTAATGCGAAGGTAATCACCCTATTGAGAGATGTTATTTTTTTTTTGCAAATGGCGTCGTATGTTATCATGACTTGACTTTTGTGAAGTAGACAGATGTAAAATACACCTTGATAAACCATAGATCGCTATCAAAGATTTTAAATTACGCGCTTTTGTTTCTCTATGATCGCTATACTCCAAAGCGGAATAATTGACTATGGTTTTTAATCCAGGTTTTCCCGGCTGAGAAATCACTCAATTTCACAGTCTTTTTTCTTTGACCGTTGCAGACTTTTCTTTGGCTTATTTCGAAGTTAAACATAAATGTTATATACTTAAAATCAGGTGAGACATATTGGAACTAAGTAGAGAGATAAAACAAGCCAGACAACAAATATTAGCGATAAGGCCGCCCATTGTGACACTTCTTCTACTATTGTGCCTTTATTTTGTTAATTTTCTTTGTGGTGTGTACAATAAATAATTTATTTAGCTATCTGTCTATCTATTATTTCATTTTTAATGAAAACTTTTAAGTAGGAATAATTTGCAAAAAACAATATATTGTGAGATGGTACTTACCCTAACTCTGTTGTCATACAATGTGTCGATGAAAGTGATGAATCTCCTCAATTGTGATCTATGCTTGGAGATAGATAGCTGAGGTAATTCTCGTATGAACACAGTGTGGAAAGTCTTTGATATCACGAGGTAGTCTATAGCACCGAGAGGCTGAAAGGAAAATAACTTATGTAATTTGTATGTTTTTTTGTATAATGCCTTATAGCGTCCTTGCAAGCACTTGAAGCATTTTTGCCTGATCTGATCTGTCTAGCCTGATGTTAAGTAATGACATCGCCGACGATGGAGCATGCTTTCCTAGATGATACTTTCATTATAGTTGTCAGGAAATAAAGACGCTGGTGGGTTGGATGGTCCATTCATTTACTGTTTGAATTGTAAATGTGGACGGGAATAGTTTTGTTCGGCTTTGAAAAATGACAACTACATCAACCGATGCCGCGTTTAATTACCGTACGTCTCATGATGCAATTAAGCAGTCCAATAATAATTATTCTGGTCAAGCTGCACCTGTTCATTTTTCTGGGGTAAATGCGCAAGAGGGCCTTACTGGCTCATTGTAATGGACCGTTTCCCTACTCACATCAAGACGGTTTCTGTCTCCGATTGTGATATGATTTTTAACACCCCATTTTACAATCCCGTTTTAGCTAGTATTAACCTCTAACCATTTAAAAAAACTTGTAATAATCAAGTAAACTTACGCTGTCACACAGTTCTTCAAAAGTAGAATTCAAAACTTGTAATAATCAAGTAAACTTACTCTGTCACACAGTTCTTCAAAAGTAGAATTCAAAACTTGTAATAATCAAGTAAACTTACTCTGTCACACAGTTCTTCAAAAGTAGAATTCAAAACTTGTAATAATCAAGTAAACTTACTCTGTCACACAGTTCTTCAAAAGTAGAATTCAAAACTTGTAATAATCAAGTAAACTTACTCTGTCACACAGTTCTTCAAAAGTAGAATTCAAAACACGACCGCAAGACTTAGCAAACTTAACATTTCTACCTAAAATATTTATAACACGAGGCCTCACAGTGTCAGTCTCCTTTGATACTAGAAATTTAAATAGATTATCTACTGCATTATTGTCAGGTGTAGAATCGCCATTTCTGAAAAGATAAATGCAATTATAAATACTATTGTCCATCCATTGTTTAACATCTTCAATTAACACCAGGTGACCTATTGGTCAAACCCTAGCGACAGAATAAATAATAGTACAAGTACAGAAAGATAACTGAGTCAAGTCATTTAAATACGTAGCAACTCTCGCTACAACGCAATAAAGTGCAATTTAAATTCAATTATATTTACCTAGAAATCGCTTGAAAAAGTCCGAAGAGAGGGAGAGGATACGATGACCATCAATTCCGGCAACTTACTGTATTACCGGGAGGGCGACCAGCAGTCCCAACATAGTGTCGGGTTTCTCGTTCACAAGTCCCTCGTCGACAACATTGTGAAGATCGAAAGCGTTTCGAGCAGGGTGGTATACCTTATACTCAGAATTACCGAACGGTATTCGTTGAAGGTCATACAGGTGTACGCCCCACACTCGAAACGCCTGGACGATGAAATGGAGGCTATGTATGATGACATTTCTAATGCCATACATGCCCCGAAAACACACTTCACAGTGGTGATGGGGGACTTCAACGCACGGCTGGGCATGAGGAATGGCGATGAACTGAGAGTGGGGCAGTTTGGATTTGGACAGCGGAACCAAAGGGGTCAGCGATTGGCCGACTTCATGGAGAAGGAGGGACTCTTTATGATGAACTCCTTTTTCAAGAAGCGCCCCTCCAGGAAATGGTCGTGGCTGCACCTCGGCGGTCATAAGCACGAGATAGATTTCATTTTGACGACCAATCGGCATATATTCAATGATGTATCTGTGATCAATAGGGCAGTGATCACCGCATGGTAAGAGGCTCATTGAATATCAACGTGAAGCTGGAGAGGTCTCGTTTGATGAGATCTACTCTTCGCCCAAGTCCTGCCCAAATCCAAAACCCCGAGAGCTTTCAGTTGGAGCTCCAAAATCGCTTCCAAATCCTTACCGAATGCGATACAGTCGACGAACTAAATAACGGGCTGGTGGAAATTGTTCACGCGGTCGGGTCAGAGTTCTTTAAGACACCCCGCAAAAAAAAGAACCCAGAAACTCTCTGAGCATACACTCAAACTTATGGCAGAACGAGGCGAGATGAGGCTGCAGTCTTCAGTGGATATGTCGAGTTACAGCTTGCTTAATGAACAGATCTCCAAGTCGATGCGACAAGATTTGCGTTCCTATAATACTATTTCTATTAAGAACGCAATAGAGCGCAACATGGGCTCCAAAGTGTTCTCAAGAGATCTGTCTATTGGGCAAAGCCTGTTGACGAAGCTGAAAACCGACAGTGGCAGCATCATTTCGTTGAAGCCAGAGATTTTGAGTGAGCTCGAGAAGTTCTATGGACAATTATACACCTCATCGCGTAGTCCTCCTAGCAGGACTAGCGATGAGGTCCCGAAGGCTGATATCCCGGACGTCAGCCTATACGAGATCAGAATGGCTCTCAAACAGCTTAAGAGCAACAAGGCACCAGGGGAGGACGGAATAACGACAGAGCTACTGAAAGCGGGTGGAACACCGGTACTTAAAGTCTTTCAGAAGCTGTTTAACTCCGTCATCCTCGAGGGTACTACGCCAGAGGCGTGGCACAGGAGAGTAGTGGTTTTGTTCTTTAAGAAAAGTGATAAAACCCTTTTGAAGAATTATAGGCCCATTTCGCTGCTGAGCCACGTCTATAAGCTGTTTTCGAGAGTAGTTACAAACCGTCTCGCTCGTAGGTTTGACGACTTTCAGCCTCCCGAACAAGCTGGATTCCGGAAAGGCTTTAGCACCATAGACCACATCCATATCACACATCCGGCAGATTATACAGAAGACCGAAGAGTATAATCGGCCACTATGTCTAGCGTTTGTGGACTACGAGAAAGCCTTTGATTCAGTCGAGACCTGGGCAGTGCTACAGTCATTACAGCGGTGCCAGATTGATTACCGGTACATCGAAATGTTGAAGCGTTTGTACAGCAAGGCCACCATGACAGTTCGTCTTCAGAATCAGAGCACGAATTCTATCCAGCTGCAAAAAGGGGTGAGACAGGGAGACGTTATTTCTCCGAAACTGTTCACCTCTGCACTGGAAGATATATTCAAGCTTCTTAACTGGAACGGATTTGGTGTTGACATCAATGGCGAATTCATCACTCACCTTCGATTGGCTGATGATAAATGATGCTGTCTCTTGTTATGGGGTAACTCGGTTGAGATTGAAAAAGCATTTAGAGTCCAGAAGAAATGCGTGAGAGCTATTTCTGGCGCCTGGTTTATGGACAGCTGCAAGCCACTGTTTAAAAAATTTCGAATAAATGCATTGGTTTGCATGTATATTAGGGAGCTGTGTGTTTTTGTTAAGCAGCATCCATAATACTTCAATTTACATTCGGAAATAGTAAGGAGAAATGTCACTCCTAGAAATAAATTTAAACTTTATATCCCTCGATGCAGATTAAATATATTTAAAAGAAATGCCTACATTAATGCCATTAAGGTGTATAATAAATTACCATGCACATTTAAAGAACTGACGCTTAACATGTTTAAAAGAAGACTGACTGTGTGGCTTTCAGAAAAATGTTTTTATAATCTCAATGAGTACATGACATATAAGGAAAATAATTAAACATAATGTGATTAATTAATGTTAAAATTCTTGATTTAATGCTTGCTAATTGGCAACTATGACTTAATTTTTGATAAAATTTGACATTAACTTTAATTTGACATTAATTAAATAATAAACCCTATATTTTACTATTGAATCTTGTTTATTATCGTTGTGGTTTTTTTGTATAGATATGTTTGCTCTCCATTGTTATGGTAGGATGTACTGGACTTTTATAATTGTTATTACCATCTACTAAATTACTACATTCTTGTGAATATATAATTCTGATTCTGATATAGTCATCATGGCTGAAACCTTGGAATACCTAAGCACAATGCTCAGTGACCTCAATATTGTTTCCCAACAGGTGGGTCTTAAAATGAACATGGGCAAGACGAACATCATGTCAAATGCCCATGTCGTACCCTTGCCGGTTTATGTTAGGAACGATATTATCGAAGCTGTTGATCACTATGTCTACTTGGGTCAGACGATCCAACTGGGTAGATCCAACTTCGACAAAGAGGTCAACCAACTAATCCAACTCGGATGGGCAGCGTTCGGGAATTACGCCATATCTTCTCGTCGCAGATACCGCAGAGCCTCAAGACGAAAGTTTATAATCAGTGCGTGTTGCCAGTGATGACATACGGCACTGAGACGTGGTCGCTAACTATTGGTCTCATACAAAAGCTCAGAGTTGCGCAGCGTGCAATGGAGAGAGCTATGCTCGGTGTTTCACTATGTGATAGAATCAGAAATGAGGAAATCCGTAGAAGAGCGAAGGTTACCGACATAGCTCTCAGAGTTTGCAAGTTGAAGTGGCAATGGGCAGGCCATATAGTTCGCAGAACCGACAACCGCTGGGGAATAAAGGTTCTCGAATGGCGACTACGAACAAGCAAGCGAAGTGTGGGGAGACCCCCCACACGATGGACCGACGACATTGTAGCCAT
The DNA here is from genome assembly GCA_946251855.1 of Alsophila aescularia. Taxonomy (NCBI): domain Eukaryota; kingdom Metazoa; phylum Arthropoda; class Insecta; order Lepidoptera; family Geometridae; genus Alsophila; species Alsophila aescularia. The sequence goes on along the minus strand of OX276386.1, from coordinate 40,722,554 downwards.
CGCAGAAAGTCGGTGGATGGAGGTGGCACAGGATCACTCGTCATGGCGCTCTTTGGAGGAGGCCTATGTTCAGCAGTGGACTTCTAAAGGATGACATGATGATGATATGATGATGAGAAATCGCTCACCCATTGCGTGCAGGCTAGAATGTACCGTATAACAACGCGCCAGAGCTTCCATTGCTCTAACCGTTTCAGAATCGCTCTGTCACGTTTTCGCATGGCAGGGTTGTATCAAGATATGACTAGGTACTTGTACTAGTAATTATTCTGTGATTTGATATGACTTAGATATTGTAACAGAATAAACAATTATGTAATAATGTATTATTTTTTTACTTATTATTATAAATGTTGATAGTTCTATTAACTACATATAATGACATTCTTATCAGAATTGACCTAGTACTTCATTATTTGATTATAACTTAACAGGTATTGCACTATTATGAATAAAAAAATGCCTGTCTGAATTTCATGCTTAATAATTAATGAAAAAGAAATGGCTACCTACGTAATAAAATGTCAGTGTGTAGGTATTTTACGACACTTGTCAGACCGCATGCTATGCAGTACATTCTAAGTTTCTTCTTGGTACTCATAATTAAGAAAAGAATAACATTTGACAAAACTTTAAGTAACTAGGTACTTCATCGTAAGCATTGCGCGACTCATCGAGCGCACGCTTGACACTCTACTGATTCAACCCTAATATTGCGGCCGCAAAGTGTAGGTATAATATTTGTACTTGTTACGGAATGCAACTTGGCCTGCTCTAGCCTTAAACCAATAATAATTCATTGTTTACCATCATCAGGTGACATATTGGTCAAACTCTAAGCTTAATTAAACCAATAATAATCCATTGTTTATCATCTTCACTTAACACCAGGTGAGATATTGGTCAAACCCTAGCCTTAATTAAACCAATAATAATCCATTGTTTACCATCTTCACTTAACACCAGGAGAAATATTGAACAAACTTTAGGCTTAATTAAACCAAAATAATCCATTGTTTTAAACAAATGTTAAAGATGGTAAACAATTTGTTTACCATTTTCAACATCTTCACTTAACACCAGGCGAGATAGTGCCTAAATATCCAATAATCAAATGAATAGTATGAAACACTGTTTACAATATCACAAAGTTATAAAAATGTTATAAACTTACAGAAAATATTTGCTATATTTTTTATTTCCACTTCCGCGTAATCTATAATCAATTCCGGAATCCAACTGAACAACTCCGCAGTGTGCTTTTAGGATGGGTATAAATGGCAAGAAGTTTGATCTTTGCAGGCCGTTCTTGTATAGATCAACAGGTTGTCTGTTGCTTGTTGCTACAACTACACAACCATTATCAAATAGTTGAGTGAAAAGTCGCTTCAATATCATGGCATCCCCAATATCTGTAACCTTAAATCATTATTAATATTAGAATAAATGAAATCCGTTATTGGTCTTCTCTATATTTATAGGACTCATCATCATTAGCCCGTATGTGACCACTGCTGGTTGTAGGCCTCTGTTTGTGAATGCCATTGAGCCCAAAAACAAACAAAAAAAAGAGAAAGTTAAACGGGATGGAAAATCTTTAGTTTACAATTTAGAGTAACTAGTCACCATAGCAGGGAATCCTAGTTTAATGACAACTGAACGCAACACAACTACTATACACTGTACTGTACTTACTGCTATAGACTGATGTGACAGTCATATTTATGTTTAACTATAACTGTCACCTTCTTAATTATCTCTAAGTGTAATTTTGATAGTTTTTATAATGCATATTTTATATATATTTTCTGTCTTAAAACTTTTAACTAAAGGTGCATGCAGATAGAGAGACATTTAACACTAGGCTTTATTTAGTACTATTATTTATTCTGTTGCTTTACACTTGTGTACGTATTAAGTATCAAGAATGCGTACACCGCCCCAACACTGAGTTGCATATCTTGAGCTTAGTGTCACATTGGTGTTCACTTTACAGATTATCCAGTATTTAGTGCCTGCACAAACACAGGCTTTTATTAAGTAAATCATACTTAGTCACACAACACATACTTGGAATTCATCAAAGCAAATGAGCCACGACTCCTCAGTTATGTCAGCTGCTACAGGTGGAATGGGGTCAAACGGCTTAGAGCCTTCATCTCGGAAGGAACTTGCACCCTTGCCAGACTTGATCTTCAACTCGTGTATTCTTGCGTGGATGTTCAACATGAATGAATTAAAGTGCACCCTCAATTTTTCTTTTATCTAAAACATTTCATAATTTATTATCATCAAGAAAAATCTTCTATCATATTACCATTTCATTAATATTGGAGCTACATTTTTAGGAATGTAATTTTTTCATAACATTTATAAAAAACACCACAAGCACTGTAGTTATTCGGTCTGCAGCCATTGGTAGCCATTTCTCATAAATACTCACAGGCACACTTTCATAGAATAAGTCCATTAGCATAGTTTTACCACCCCCCACACTTCCATAGATATATAGTCCTTTTGGAGCAATGATCTTTGGAGGCTGAGCTTTTCTAAAGAAGCTGAACAGCGATCCAACTGATTGGTTAGAAGTATCAGGTCTTTCATACAAAGACAATTGCTTGTAAAGCTCCTGTAGATGCTGTACTACATTTTCCTGATGCGGATCTTTACTTAAACCACCTTCCGACACTTTTTGAGAGTACACTTGCCAAGGTCCAACATTGGGCTGGATCTTTTCTTGAGCCTGAGATGATATTAACTTCATACATTGATTACAACGTTTCCAGTGATACTTTACCAACGACGATACGTGCAATCTTGAATTCTGTGCGAACATTTTATTCATTGTAACCTGACCGACTGAACTCTTAGAAAATAATTATATAACTATGTACACAACATATTTTTTAACCTTGGTGTTCGTAATATTGAACGCGATGAATTACTCATTCTCAACAACACGTCAAAGTGACGAAGTTTATTTTTCTATATGTAAATAATATAGAATCATGCACAAGCAGCACAAGTAAAGCAGTCTTTACATTGAAATTTATTATATTGAAAATATAATTTTGTTGATTAAAAATTTATTTTCAAACAGCTGATCAGCGAATGACGTCTGATTGACAATAACAGATAACCAAAATGTTAATGTCATATTTATAGGGTCGTTTTCCGTTCGGTTTGGGCTGGATCATTAGTGTAAAAAATACATGAAACTGCCCAAAACGCTACTGCTTTCACTCGAATGCAGGGTAAGTTGCGATCACCGTTCGTTTTGGACTTGATTCCGTAAGATTAAGGTATTTTTTCATTCAGTTTGTGAAGGATCGTTTCAAAAATTGCAATCGTAACTGCCCAAAACGCCAGTGGCCCAATTCCATAACTTGGCTACAATCGGATTATCACTTTTTTCATAGCAAATTCGACTCTATCGCAAGGCATTAGTGGTTGCGAGACTGAGAATTCGATTGAAGCCAAGTTATGGAATCGGGCTGCTAGCTTTACCTCGATTGTTGGGAAGAACAATTGCACTAAGATTCCGGCGAGAAAACGAAATAGAGACGTAGTTTTGTTTTGAATTATTTTCTCAAACTTGTGTAAGGTTTGTTGTCATAATCTACACCAACCGTAACGCGAGTATGTACTGTAATATAGACTTGTCATTGAATAGCAATAATAATAATAAGAGAAATACACATACCAAAAACCAGTAAGATTGAGCGAGACAAATATGCATATTTTTTATACTTTTCGCGTATACACCTGTTTCTGTTGGAACATAAACTAATGTCAGCTGGCGGTAAGTTGATGGCAAATAATTAGAAAATCTGAAATGGTGACGCTTATTTCTTTCAGTGTAACAGATAATTCTTACTAGCTGTATTATGCGGCGTTTTTGTTTATTATGTTGTACAAACCTACCTGAGCAGAAAAATGAAACCATAACCTTTCATCGGTAAGTGAGCATGTTTTCTTAAGTTTGACGAAGTATTTGCGATAGAAAACGTTCGTATCATTTGTAATAAGTTATTTTTACATATTAATATCAAACACTAACTAAGTAAATTAAAAGCAAATTTTGCAGTTTATTTTCTCGTATTACCCAACTTGAAAATATAGTCCTAGCTTACCATGTAAGTGCCATATTTTGATGTGTCCCCATAAATTATTTGGGTTTCCATTGAGATACCAGTGCTCAAGAAGTTTAGTTTACCCATAAATAAATATTTCTCTGTTGATGGATGGTATATGAGCAATGCTCCGTCAAGTTATTCCCCCACTACCTTGCTACGCGTGCGCATGCGCAGTATGCGCTTGGTCATGCGCGTGATAGTATTTTCGCGTGTGAACAAGGTAGTAGCTACGTAAGCTTATCCGCTCGATTGATTCTATGCGCTACAGTCACTTTTTTTGTTTTCATTAATCATCGCAACTAACGCTACAGTCACTTTTTTTGTTTTCATCGATCATCGGACCACTCGATAGCGACGTAAATTTTGCCACTCAATTTTGAACATTATTGACCTCAATAATCATTCAAATCTAAGAGTGTTTATATAATTATTTTGCTTCGAAACCCACAACATAAAGACTTGAAATATGTGCCGTACCTATTTAGCTCCATAAATCACCAGTTTGTTTATTTAAGCGCTCAATGAAGTGGTCATAAAAACTGTTTGTTTATGCAAAGTCGGCGCGGCCAGATGTGTCGCGTAGACCTTCTTTTTTTTGTGGGTTGACAATCAGATACCTGTGATCTCGGCACGTACCCAATAAATCCCCAGTTTGGGGCCAGATGTGTCGCGTCGACCTTCTTTTTTGTGGGTTGACCATCAAGTACCTGTAGTCTCAACGCATATACAATCAATTACCAGTTTGAGGTTAGATGTGTCGCGTCGGCCGTTTTTTTTTTGGGTTATCAGTTTGGTCCTGCGGTCTTCAGCGCGTGGACAACCGAGCGGCAAGGTGTACGTTATTTTACGTTTTTTTTTCAAGAAAAACAGTAATACGAATGTATGGATTTTACTCACTGGACGAAAACATTGGCAACCAGCTCGGAATGCTATGCTCAAAACATTTTGAATCCATTCGCTTTCGCAAGACAACGCATTCGAATTATTAAACATATATACGCAGCTGATCCATAAAAAATGCCATTCACGTTCATTGAAATGTATGGAACTGCTTAAATTTTTCGCGATTTCTGAGATTGATCTCATAGTAAAAGTTGTTCCAGATTGTTCATAATGATGACTAACCATTTTTACGGCAGCAAATAAATAAAAAACATTGAATAAACACGTTTTGTATTAATATGAGTGCCCCTTATTTTTTATATTTTCATTATTTACAAATATATCCGTCACCACCAAATTTGAAAATCAAAAATAAAATTGAAAAAAAAAAAGCCAAAAATTGCCAAATTGAAGTCGTTTTCAATTGTATTTTTGATTTTCAATTTTTTTTCCTCCTTTTTGATCCATAGTCGCGTAAAAATGAAGTAATATACCGACGAAGCACAAATATATCCGTCGTCACCACCAAATTGAAGTCTACCGAATCAAAAAGGAGGGTTACGATATAAACCGGTATGTATGTGGGTATGTATGTATGAACGAATTACTTAAAATAAAAAATATATTTTCAAATTCAATTAATAACCATGACCAAGTACGGTTCAAAAATTCATAGATTCAATTTTTCCATGATTATTGCATCGAATGATATCTAAATAAAATTATTTAATTTAAACCAGATTGATTCATATCCTTGACAAGACATAATTAATATAAAAATATATTTTATATTGTATGTATGTATGTTCATCGGTTCCCTCATAATTATAAACAACTCATCACATTATTTTTTTGGTATCGTTGGAAGCGTTTTCATCGTCCGCTGGTTTTAGGCTGTGTGACATCACATTAAATTGAATAAGGACATAAAGACGTGAAGTAAAAAATATTTTCTCCCATTTTGTCACATTTTCTAGTTAAAAAATAAAAAGCTGCAAACGTAGGCTAGATATGGCCCAGTTCAATCTATCTACAAACTTTTCTTTCGATTCGACTAGCATTTATTCGAATAAACTGAAAGGTACGTCTTCTTGAATAGGTGAAAATTCACACATTGTCTGTGTAATTCATAAATTAAAAGACAACACAAAATCAGAACTTGTTTAGATCACAACTTGTTTGATTCTTAGAAATCTTTATTTTCCTAGAAATCAATAACCATTAAGAAGTTGATGGATCCGGAATTAGGTGTCCAGTTTCGGGAGTCGGAACTTAAGTTTCGGAATCGAAAACCATTCGATTTTGCAAGCCCTAGTGAGGGGCCGATTTTGGTGTCGGACGGATGCAATAGTATATTTTTTAAAACGTACATCGCTAACTACGCTTATTAAAGTTATTTTATTTACTTAACTAAGGTGGCCTTAGAAGGATGGCACTGTTTTTACTTATAAATGAATATATTGCGATGTGCGTTTTTAAAACGTACATTTAATTATGACATTCATAATATGTTCATTGGTTATAGAACTGTAAGACTGGTGATGGTTGCTTTTCTACCCATCAATATGGGTAAAATATCTCGCCTAGCACCTCTTTACGCTACGTCATAAACTAATGCTATCCCTTACCTATACGGTCATAGCATTTCTATTGGTATCCTCTTTCTACGCCACCAACCAATATTTACAATATTAGTGGTGAAACGTGTCACGGTTTTTAAAATTGACCTAACGTAACCAGTGGGGATAACCCATAGGATAACCCAACGTCAGTAAGAAATGTCTATACGACGATAACCCAATGTACGTAGGAAAATGGAATAACTGGTTGCAATGCCTGGCGGGGATTATTACAATTAACCGTTTCTTCGAGTGTTTATGTGTAATATTATCCATTAGGTACCTATTTATTAACGTTCACGAGTGTAGGCAAATGATACAAACGCAAAGAAATGTGGCATTTCGTGTTCTCTCCGAAATTCCTCCTAAGCATAGATAAATTATCCCTAGGTTTCATTATAGCTCCACCACTTTACTGAATCGTAACTTTTACTGTTACTAGGGTTTTGATTACCTGACTGCCTGGGAGGAAGCAACAGGAACATAAAAAAAAATGTTGACATATTTTCTTGATTTTGCTGGTAAAAGCTCGTTTGTCATGTTCGTTGCTGTTTCCGTGATGTCAGGTGGAGTGAATTTCTCCTCACTAACACTGCTGTCGGACATTTTTAATCAGGATAAAACTTTTGATCAACGAAAACACATAGGTAACACATTAAATTGGTTAGGTACTCTAATAATATCAAACAACCTATGGCGCCAAAATCGAGTTCACAGCGAATTCGCGCGCATAAGGTCCATAGACTAGGTAGTGATACTAGGTACGATACGTGGCCCAATTCCATGACTTGGCTACAATCGGATTATCACTTTTTTCATAGCAAATTCGACTCTATCGCAAGGCATTAGTGGTTGCGATACTGAGAATTCGATTGAAGCCAAGTTATGGAATCGGGCTGCAGGTCTTACACGTGCCACCACAGATAATAAATGGCGATCATCCTTGTAGTGCGGAGCCAAACCGGTGCTTTTATGGAAAAATAATTCCAAAAAACTATAGCCGGTCTGACTGTATTTGCATAAGATCAAGTATCTGCAATTTCAAATTAAAAAGTAATGAGAGTATTTTTATACTCACCTACTTAAAAATAGGCTATCCAATAAGTACAAAACTAACTAGGTAAGTAGGTATATAAGTGACAAAATAATCATTATGAATTAGGTACAGTACTTATGTACTGTGAAGCATAGAATAGTATTATAAGCCGGGAAATGGCCGGGAATAACAATATAATGCTGTGAAGTGAAGCAATAATAATGTTGGTCCATTTCGTGACCCAGTAAAAAGACAACATATAAATGATAATTTGAGCACACTTCTACAAAAATAAACTTTAAATTTGGGTAATAATTAAAAAACAACGAAGCCTTAAAATAAATTAATAAATAAAAAAATATATTAAGTTAAACGGTTGCAATGTAAAGAAACCTATGAATGATGCAGATAATGTATAATAAAATCGTGGAGCGAGTTGAATTTCTATTGATCAGGTTACACTGCGTCCCACAATTTTATTGAATTTTTAGCTTTTGGTACATTATCTGCATCATTTTTAAGTTTCTTTACAAGTAAACTGGTGCGACATGACCTCCGATGCTCAAATACACGCCGTATAGAAAAGGCAATTGAGCAAAATTGGGGTTCAAAAGTCTTCGCCCAGCAATTGAGTAGATCCCATCTGACGAAGCACAATACCAATAATGGCACAACCGTCGTCTCTAAGCCGGAGAACCTTTCTGAGATCGAAGACTTCTATGTCCGATTGTACGACTCACATGCTTCTAGAGCCAAACCTAGCACAGAAGATTCCCGTGCAATACTGACCTGCCACTTCACTGACGAACTGCCTAACGTCAGCCTAGACGAGATTGAAATGAAACAACTTAAGAATGGAAAGGCCCCCGGTGAGGATGTTATAACTTCGAAGCTCTTCAAGTCGGGGGGAAACCCGTAGGTACTTCGAAAGCTTCAGGGGTTATTTAGCACCGTCCTTAACAGTGGGAGAACTCCAGAGGCGTGGACCAAGAGTTTGGTAGTACTCTTCTTTAAAAAACGAGATAAAACCCTTTCTGAAAGAACTATCGACCTATTTCACTCTTGAGCCACGTCTATAAGTTGTTTTCGAGAGTCATCTCAAATCGTCTCGCAAGAAGACTTGACGAATTCCAGCCTCCTGAACAGGCCGGCTTTCGCGGAGGATTTAGCACTATAGACCACATACACACAGTGAGGCAAGTTATACAGAAGTCTGAAGAGTATAACTATCCCCTGTGTCTTGCTTTTGTGGAATATGAGAAGGCCTTTGACTCTTTCTGCTTTTCTCTGTATTTCCAGCGTTTTCGAGTGGACTGGCGATACATCGAAGTGCTGAGGTTTCTGTATGACTCTGCGACTATGAGTGTCCAAGTACAAAACTAGCAGTCTAAACATATCCAACTGCGCAAGGGAGTAAGACGGGGGATGTTATATCCCCGAAACTGTTCACTAATGCCTTGGAAGATATGTTTAAGACGCTGGATTGGAAAGGAATGGGCATTAATATCAATGGCAAGGACATCTCACACTTGCGATTTGCCGATGACATAGTCCTAATGGCGGAGTCGCTGCAAGACCTGCAAAGTATGCTGACCAACCTAGTCGATGCTTCTCGACGCATCGGTCTCGGAATGAATAAGCCCAAGATTATATTTATGTTAACGATCTTATTGACCCGGAACCGATTGCAGTCAATGGTGCACCTCTTGAAATTAACCAAAAATATGTTTACCTTGGGCAAATACTTATTACAATTAGGTAAGAAAAACTTTGAGAAGGAAGCCAACAGAAGAATTCAGCTGGCTCGGGCAGCATTCGGCAAGCTTCGTCAAGTCTTCTTGTCGTCCATACCGCAGTGCCTGAAGACAAAAATCTTCAATCAGTGCGTCCTACCAGTCATAAACTACTGAGCCGAAACGTGGACACTCACGGTCAAACTAGTCCTCAAATTTAAGGTCGCTCAGGGAGCTATGAGGAAACCTATGCTTGGAGTTTCTCTGAAGGACAAGATTCGTAATGAAGATATCCGACGGAGGACCAAGGTAATCGACATAGCTCAAAGGATAAGCAAGCTAAAGTGGCAGTGGGCTGGTCACATTTCTCGAAGCAGTGGGCTGATCACATTTCCCGAAGAACCGATAACCATTGGGGTAGACGAGTTCTCGAGTGAAGACCACGTTTAGACAAACGTAGGTGGAGTGACTACCTGCGAAAAGCGGTTGGAAGAAAATGGATGAGGAAAGCTGAAGACCGAGCTCAGTGGCGTGCATTAGGAGAGGCCTGCGTCTAGCAGTGGACAGATATAGGCTGATGATGATGATGATGATTAAGAGGATTGAAAAATAATCTGCTATTTTGTGGTGGTGGCCATATTGGATTTAGAATTTTCATGGTGTACCTACTCTATTCTACTAGTTAAGCCCTTTCATTTGATACCCATATTGAGGGATTGAAAAAATATATGTAATCCGCCATTTTGTAGTGACGGCCATTATGGATTTACAGTGATACTGAATATACATAATTGTATTGTCATCAGCTCTAAAGGTGTGTACCAAGTTTCAGATCAATCGGTCAACAGGAACGGGGTAAAATTTCAATGACTAAATTTGACCCTAACAAAAACAGGGCAACGCACTGCTGGGTATAGGCCGTATAGAAGTGGGTAGAGTAGTGGCTGTAAATAATGGCCAAATTTCGAGAAGATTGAATCAACAGTCCGAAAGTTATCGTCAAACATACATACATACGCCAATTTGTCCATGTTGTCGGTAAAAAACATTGCCCCCTCTTAACAATAAAATAACAAGAAATACTCGTTAAAGCAGGATGTGGTCAAATTGAAATCGACGTCCTGGCTGAATTGATGCAAAGTAACTGCTTATTGCAATCAACGGTCACACATTATCGTATCCTCTTTTTCTTGGACAGCGTCATGTAGGGATGTCCTAAATAGCTCTTTGAGCAGAGAAAAGCAGGTCAAATGTGAATCATTCCTATTTAAAAATAGGCACAATAGCTAAACTCTTCCATTTGTTTGATGTTAGCAAATCAGGCAATTACCTATATCAAGAGCCTTATTAAAAGTATTTACCTAATGTCTATCATAGATAAGTATACATATTTTTAAATAACTAATACATAGCTAAGTAATTATAATGATCTTGATTATCGTTTTCATTTAACCGTGTGTAAACCTACACGCAAAGCCCAAATGTATCACAGTTAACAGTCTATCTACTTAAGTTTTGTATAGGCGTAAAAGCCCATATGTTATTTTATTAGTATGTTGTAACTTACTTACCATGTTTTACGACTTCGCAAAAATAATAAAGGACTCCAGCACAATGAGCGACGTTAAGGTTAGGTAGCTATACTCCTCATATACGAAATGCTCTTCAGTTTACTTTTTGTGTCTGCCGTACTTGTCTCCTGGAAATTAGTGCGACACTCGCGATGCTGCTGTAGATAATGCTACATATTTTCAAGCTCCCGTCCGAGTTGGATATTAGAGAAACTGTAACGCGTAAATCGCGGCCTTAGATCTGCAACTGCGTCTGTGTTTTGTGCAATGTGCTTATTATGAATCTCAATTTTATCTAGTAATTCAGGAGAATCCTTGACAGATTAACATAAAATATAGGCACTTAACTAAATTAAAACGGGATGCAAATAGGACAATTCGATTAATGTTTAAATTGTTATTGTGGCAGTCAAGTAATTATCATTGTTTTAATATTAACTTTTGTGGATTATCGGCAAAAACATATCGGCAATTTTAGGGTGGAACTATAAAATAGTCTATCCTAGAAAAAAACTATCTCAGATGAACTATTGTAGTCAATGTCAAGGTTACCTTCGGCGAACTGACCTACGGAACCTAAATTGCTCTTGAACTCGCTCACACACTGGCCTCAATTGTGCCCCATCTAATGCACCGGTTAACAACCTCTAGTTTCAAGGTGCCTGGTGTTGTTTGCATTGAGAAAGGAAGTCTCAAACATATTAATCTTACTCTCAGTATCACCACTTTTTTGTTTAATATCCGATTAACTATAATTTCACGTAACCCAGTCCACTCCCATACCTATTAATCCTACTATAGCGTAGTACTATTATTTATTCTGTGCCATAGGTAGCTCAAACGTATGCATCGATGACTACACCAACAAGATACTTGCAGATGTTACAAAGACTAAGGAGCTACCTAAATTCATTCCTACTCACCCACATACACAATGCAACCGATTTTAGCAGACTAGCATTTCCTACTTGTGATCTAAAATAAAACTAAGTATAGATATAACTGTACTTAAATATAACTATAACTTACTATAAGTACTTATTGATTCTCTAAAAATAAAATCAATACCATGATGGAAAAGGATGCTTAAAATAGTTTAGATAAATTACGTATCATGATTAGTAGCAAAATAAAATATCTGTTTGAACAGTAACATTTTAATATAATGTAGGTAAATAATGGGTTTTTATTTTTTTGCGCAAGTAGTAGCATGTGCAAGTACTAGTTTTAAACAGTAAAAATGTGTACCATACCCAGCATTATACTATTACAGAGGACGTGTTACAGACTATAGTTAAAAACAACATCGATGGAAGTGAGTGATTCGTTGCAAAAGCTTGGGGGTGGTCGATACATGCGGGTTCAGCTGCATATTTTTGCAATTTACTTATACCACGGATGCGCTAAGATATCCGTTGCCGATCATTTTATATCCTTGTATGAAATAAATCAATTTACGAAGTTAATAAAAACTACAATAAATGGACTGTTAGGTCTAACATACCTAATAATTAATCAATATGAAACGATATTTTCATGATACCAATGAACACAGGATTCTTGCCCAGATTATAATTAGGCATTTCATACAAAAGCGCTTGATTCTCGAGTCATCTTGATTCGCGAGCAATTAAGGTGACTGCCAGCAGCCAAAACAATCAATCGCTGCAAATGATCGTCTCGTAGACACGCACTCGGTGCGCGGCGCGTACTGTCGCGTATGCTTGTTTTTTCATGACTGATTCGAACGATACGGATACGATTTGCTTTAGCTAATAAAAATTGACAAATAGTAGATAATTATTGTGATTCACTAATTTACAATTTATGTACCTTCGTAAGCATAACTTTTTTTACAGTAAAGACTTTGTTTCTTCACATAGATTTTAGGTGGAACTTATTAACTGACGTCTATTCAATTAATATTGTAGAAGACACGAAGAATACGTACATTTTCAAGTTCAAAATCTTTGATTTTTAAATTTTCTTGTTGCTGAGATATGTAGGATGATATATCAATTTCAATTATTGCGCGTGTCACGTCCTTGCGTCTCGCTCGTGTGATAAGGAATAGTTATTTATAAAAATGAACAGTATTTATCTTATTTAACTGAAACGTTATACCTATAAGTACCTAGTGTTGCTCAAAATGTTTCATTGCTGTAAGTATGGTTTCCAATTAGGACAATACATCTATCTTCATCATGTTGGGGTGATGCACTTCAAGATAAGCGGTGCAATACTCACATTATTGTTGATTTACAACAGGATATAGTTACTTCCCTTCATTTTTATTTATTAAGTACATATTTGTTTTTCGCTTTGGTGCGTACTGTTCAGATTTTGAGGACAGAATATTTAGCAAAATAATTAATATTTTAAGGGTTTTGATTATTTTTGATAACAAAAGGCAAACCTCTTAACAGCATCCACGCACCAAAAATAAAGTGAGTTGTAAACTTATAAATTAAAATGAAGAGGACTCAAAATTTTATGCAAAGACAATATTTCACCAAGACTGGAAATTTTTCATCACTTAATTAAATGTCGCAATCTGCCCATCAACGTTGAGCACAACAAAATATTATGCTGTTATTAGTAGACTGCATACCAAGCCAATGAAGTATGTAATGAATTTAATTTTATCACTTCAGTGGCATAATTGGATTTAGTAAGTAGGTAGGTTAAAACAAGGCAGCGATTCAGTACCTCAGAGCACACCAACTACTACATAATCCAATCTATATAACGTATGACTTACCTTTTACTCTCCTATGTAATAAGTAACTGGTCCTTTTTCCACACCACCCAAACGGGGTAAGAACCCTTGGCGCGCTTTTTTTATAGAGGTATCCCCGGTAGGCCTAATCCTCTTTAGTCGATAAAGTTGTTTTGATACTGTTTATATCCGGGAAATAGTGATAAAACATATGTAAGTACACCTACTATTCTAAACTGTGATAGCGTACGTTGAAATTAGGTAATCTGTCAGGAATTGTGTCACTCAGTTTTACGGAGGCGGTGCGTTTGCACGTCCATCATTATGAGCCGAGGGCAGGGTTCCTCGCCGCAAATGGTAGACAGAGAGACGACGACGCCTACTCAAGTCCTCCGATACCTAGTGCTATTCATTTGTAATGTGATCACCATAATGTTGAATTCTGACCTAGTAACAATTATATGGTAGGAAACTATTAAAATCATAATTGAAAATTATTTTGATTACACAGATTACACTAGCTGTGAATAATAATTAAAAAGCAATAATAAGAAAAGTGTACAATTTCATTTATTAATCATATAGAACAGCTTCTCTACGCAGCGGAAATTTTATAAAAAGTATATTATTTTATACGTTACCCACGAGATTTCAAAAAATTCAAGTTTATTACAAATATATAAGTTATACCTAATGATTTTAAATACCATACCTTGTATCTTAGTCTTATTGTAAGTATATTATACTCATAAATAGCCTATTCAACTCAAATTGTTTAAGGTTCACATTCACACATTAATTTGCCAATTTTATAGACAATTGAGCAAAAAGTTTTGTGGTGGCGGCCACGCACTATTCAGCTCTATTGATAAGATTGACAAAAACCATTCACACTGCACCGTTCGATATGAGTATATCGTTTGATTATAATAATTAAATTAGTACCCACCGACTGACTTGTTTTATATCTTTAACAATTACGCATAGCGCTAAAATTATATTCTCTAGCTGTAATAATTTGCGTACTTATTACTTATTTGAAACAGCTAGTGAACACGAGACTAAGATAAAATAACATAATATTACAAATAAGGTTTCCAGAATTAATATTTGAAAACCATTCCGAGAATTATAGCACCTTCTCAGATACTGTCCAGTAACTAGTGATGCCTTTATCAACTTGATATGCTAAAAATAACAAACTGACGTGGGTCATGTCTTCAATACAAACAAAATTAAACTCTATTTTACTAGCTCATTAAACCTTTAAGCATTGCAAAAATACCTTAAGATTTTCCTAAAACTTGTCAACAAGTTATTATAAAATCTTGTATATATCATTAAAATTAGTCCCAACGACAAATAAATGACAGGACAGTCAGGTGTTAAGACCTGACTGTCCTGGTAGAACTGGAAGCCACTTAAGTCATAATAATTTAGATCTTTGCTAAAATTGTTTAGTTAAGAAATTAACAAGCAAACGAACAATGCTACAATGAGCTAGACTAGAGCGACTGTATCATTAGCGGTCGAAGCCCCTTCATCACATTACCAGATTACATGCTGTCTGAACTTTGATAGCTTTATTTTTGCATTAAGTGGGAACATATGTAGATAAATATTTACTTACAAGAATATTTTGTACCGTAATCCAGGTGTTGCGAACCACATTAAATCAGTGTATTTTTTTAAAATACTTTTGTCATGGCATGCCAACAGTTAAAACTAGCTTTGTGGGGAAAACATTAAATAAAAAAATATACTCTTGAGTGAAGTGAGCGCGGTTTTTGTTAGAAACACAGCATAGTAAACTGGCTATGTAACAAGAAGCGCGCGAAGCGAGCGCTAAAATTTCTAACACTG
Source organism: Alsophila aescularia (assembly GCA_946251855.1). NCBI lineage: Eukaryota > Metazoa > Arthropoda > Insecta > Lepidoptera > Geometridae > Alsophila > Alsophila aescularia. The sequence goes on along the minus strand of OX276386.1, from coordinate 40,706,995 downwards.
TTATTGAAAATGCAGGTTATTATAGGATTTTTGAATGTGAAAACAGGTAAATGAGTACATAAGTGGTTTATGTATGGCGGGTAAATAATTATTCCGGAAACCGGCACTAATACAATGGCGCGAGCGAAGCAAAGACAAAAATGATTTTGTTAAGTGTAGTTAGAGGTATGTGACAAACGAAGAATAATAATGAATCTCTTGAGTGCCTAAGTGAAAGAGAGGTATATTGCTACAAAAAAGCTAACAATTTTTTTTTTTCATAACTCGTTATTTCACTTTTCCCCGTCTGTAATCTATAAATAGCTTCTTCGATATGTTGTAGCTATGCTAAAATAGGTAGGTACTGGTGGCCATAATTTATCACTATCAGTGTGTATACCGATTTTAATAATCGTGTTATATTATTACTAACGTTTAGTACCTAGTATCTACACTCTTTTGGCTGGCTACTATTCAGTATGTAGACACACTAACCGAATACATTAACCGTTGCAGATTATTATTCAGAGGTTGTCGAAGACGATCGCGATAGCAATCTCAACATGCCGCAGTCTTATATAAATATATATATATATATAGACAATGGTAGGTACCTAATGTACAAGATTGGCTAATTAAAATTTGCTGTGCGTGACGCGACCACGAAGTGCCTTAACCACTTAAAGGCTGCACACGTGCCTGTCAATGAACTTCGCAGACTATGCCAATAGCCGACCACGCGATGATCCGAATAAATATAGGTACGCTGATCTAGCCATATGATACTCCAATTTCACAAAATTAAAATAACTGGAAAAATTGAAACGATTTAGGCAACTGACAAAAATTTGGCACAAAATTAAATGAAGACGCACGATTTACACGGAAACTATAAAATTAGATTATCTTTGCAACAGATAAGTACGTAATATAACAATTGCTACAAACAAATTCTAGGCTCGGGTATCGAACTTTAGTAGTTAGGTATCTCTAGACTTAACATTAGAGATCTGGATTGTATATTTGCTACATAAGTCTATGAACAGAGAAAGGCTAAATACTTATAACAGCACTAACGAGCAAAAATGAGGACATTAGCGGTGCGTGCAAGGAAGTCGTCTGGTTCTGTATGTGTGACCAATGTTTTGGAGGCTGCAGGTGCGTCCGCCTGCACGCCTGGCGTAGGCTTCCGTCGCTCGAACCGCTTCATGAGGTCTGCCGGTACGTGAGGCAGCTGTCGACCGGTGGTGTTGGGTGCTTGTGTAAAGCTGAGCTTCGCTAGCAGGCTCTCACGGATCACTCTCAGGCTGTGTTCACGCGCGTGTTCAAAAGATCGACAGGAGGCGCACACGATCTGAGCCGCCGGCGGCTCCTGTGGACAAGCGAGCTCGGCAGCGACAGCCGCCAGCCACAAGGCCAGCAGCAGCAGGCTCGCGGGCCTGGCCCGCGGCCCGCTCGACGCGCCCAGCGGACGCGTGGTGCGGCAGAGCGGGGAGGCGGCGGCGTAGCGCGATGAGCGATGTGCGGCCGCGGGCGGCGCGTGCTACACTGCACACGAGGCGCTGCGGGCGCGCCGCACTCCGCCGCACGCCACGCGGCATGCCTCCAACCGCTGCAGCCGCCCCGCACCGCGCCCCGCCAACCTACCGACCTGCGTAAATAACATTACCTATTTTAGTAAATAGTATCAACTCTTTTGACGCGAAACTGACTCTGGCAGAAATGGCCCTTAAAGAAATACAAAAACAAAGAGACATGGCGTATCTATTTAGTGTGTGAAATGGCAGCCTAAACGGACAAGCATCATCTACCCCGAACATTTGGAAAAATCACGTACGTACCTACGTAGGTACATATTGTTTTAGAAATCTATCAAAACCAAGATCGTGTAATACTGCTGTACCAACTTTGAATAAAGTAAATATTACCTATTTTTAATCGACTTCTAAGAGTAGGAGGTTCTCAATTCGTCTGTTTTTTTTTTGTTTCTTTTTGTGTATGTTACCTCATATATCTCTAAAACTTCTGCACCGATCTGGATTTTTTTTTTCTTTTGTATGGTAGAACCCCGATTACTTCCCATTTTTTCTTATCAAAATTGATTCAGTAGTTTAGAAAATCCATTTGTTTTTGTGTTTATATTGCCTCATATCACTAATATTTCTAAACCTATTTGGATTATTGTTCTTTTATTCAAAAGTGTAGTATTTCAGTGTAGTCCCATATTTGTTCAGTCCTTTTTTATTTAAAAAAATCTATTTGTTTTAATGATTATGTTCTTTATATCTTCGGGATTTCTGAACCGAATGAGATGGTTATTTTTTCTTGAAAAATAGACTTTCAGTAAAGTACTGTACCTATTAATTTTATCAAAATTGGTTAAATAGCTTTTTTAAACTTTTATGTAGGTACATAACTCACTTGGTTATTATGCTTGGGACCAGTTTGCAAGTCAATTTTAACCATTTAACGACGTCCAATGCAGCTGAAGTTTTGCACACGGGTGTCTGTGATACTATTGAGCTAGTCTGATAATGAAGTCGGATGATAGTCATATGAACTTAATAGCAAAATGATGAGACTCTTTCGAGTTTTGTCTCATTTGGCTTGTCTTGATGAGTTCTCTGGTTTTGTGTGGTATCCAGGGTTTCATAGTGGAGCCGAAAAATTGCCACAGGAACTCAACAACAAAATGATGAAACTCTTTCGAGTTTTGTCTCATTTGGCTTGTCTTGATGAGTTCTCTGGTTTTGTGTGGTATCCAGGGTTTCATAGTGGAGCCGAAAAATAGCCACAGGAACTCAACAACAAAATGATGAAACTCTTTCGAGTTTTGTCTCATTTGGCTTGTCTTGATGAGTTCTCTGGTTTTGTGTGGTATCCAGGGTTTCATAGTGGAGCCGAAAAATAGCCACAGGAACTCAACAACAAAATGATGAAACTCTTTCGAGTTTTGTCTTATTTGGTTTGTCTTGATGAGTTCTCTGGTTTTATGTGATATCCAGGGTCTGATGGTGGACCCGTAAAATAGCCACAGGAACTCAACAACAAAATGATGAAACTCTTTCGAGTTTTGTCTCATTTGGCTTGTCTTGATGAGTTCTCTGGTTTTGTGTGGTATCCAGGGTTTCATAGTGGAGCCGAAAAATAGCCACAGGAACTCAACAACAAAATGATGAAACTCTTTCGAGTTTTGTCTTATTTGGTTTGTCTTGATGAGTTCTCTGGTTTTATGTGATATCCAGGGTCTGATGGTGGACCCGTAAAATAGCCACAGGAACTCAACAACAAAATGATGAAACTCTTTCGAGTTTTGTCTTATTTGGTTTGTCTTGATGAGTTTTCTGGTTTTATGTGATATCCAGGGTCTGATGGTGGACCCGTAAAATAGCCACAGGAACTCAACAACAAAATGATGAAACTCTTTCGAGTTTTGTCTTATTTGGTTTGTCTTGATGAGTTCTCTGGTTTTATGTGATATCCAGGGTCTGATGGTGGACCCGTAAAATAGCCACAGGAACTCAACAACAAAATGATGAAACTCTTTCGAGGTTTGTCTCATTTGGTTTGTCTTGATGAGTTCTCTTTTTTATGTGGTATCCGGGGTCTGATGGTGGAGCCGGAAGATAGCCACAGGAACTCAACCATTTGATGGTGGAATCCCTTCAAGTTTGGGCTCATTTGGTTTGTCTTAATGAGATATCTGGTCTCATGTAGTATCCAAGGTCTGATGATGCATCTGGCTGGTAGTCACAGGATTATAACAATTAAATGATGGAACTCCTTCGATTTTGGACTCATTTTGTTTGTCTCGATGAGTTCTTTGTTCTAATGCGGTATCCAGGCTCTGATGATAAAGCCTGAAGGTAGTCACAGGAACCCATTACACAACAATCAAATAATGAAACCCCTTAGAGTTTATGCTTATTTGATTGGTAGGTATCGAAAAGTTCTCAGCTCTTACGTGGCTCTTACTTTTTTTACTAGTGATAGCTTGTAAAAGCTTGCATTCATTTTTTAATAAAAAAAACATAACTTGTACATATTTTAGTAAATCCATTTTTGTTTGTGTTTGTTCCCTCATATCTAAGAGATTTCTTACTTTTTTTTTTATTTGAAAGAGTTCCAGTGATGTCACAGATAATTTACATCACAACTGATTCAGTAGTTTTATAAGTAACTTATCTTTGGCATAGAAATAATAATCGTACTACTACGTATCTTTGGTTTTTATTTGCAAACGTCTTCCTAAACGTCGTCGTCTTGTTAGCTTACAAAATATCATTTCTAATAAAAAGAGGTTTTTTTTGGGGTTTTTTTCTTGCTTTAAACTAAGGATTTCTTCTACCTTCTATGAAATAAATTCATTGCATGGTTACAAGGGAAGTAAGCCTGCAGTATTACATACTTACCTACTTCAAGCAATATAATTATGCCTGTATTTCTTGTTTCAGACTGTACCTTTCCAAATAACAAATCCACAAACTTCCAAAAGCATAAAGACTGAGACATCAGAAGTTTCATTAAAAACATCTCAAATTAAAACTCCAATTCAAGAGCGCAGCTCTAATATAAATACAGTTTATTGTTTTCAAGGACAATGGCTGAAGTATCAGAAGTTTTATTACAGGCATCACAAATTGAAACTCAAGAGTGCGACTCCAATGCAGAAACAGCTCATAGTAAACAACCAAAAAAAAACACGATAAATTTTAAGCTAATGCAACTCTTGCAACTCAAGATCAAAAAACTTCAACTAGAATTAGGTTATAGCAATAAAAAAGTGGCAAATCTACAAAAGAAACTGAAAAGGCTCTCCAGTATATACAAACAAGATATTCTCTAATAAAACGGAACACCTTGTCTGCTAAATAATCCATACCAATATATATTATAAAACTGAAACGTTGTCTGTTTGTTTGTTTGTTTGGGGAGCTTTCACGTGATAACGGCTAGACGGATTTGATGAAATTTGGAATGGATATAGCTTACACCCTGGAATAAACATAGGATACTTTTTATCCCGGAAAATTGTAAGTTTCCACGGAAAATTGTAAGTTTCCACGGAAAAACTGGAAAAAAATGATTACTCACTGTAAAAAACGGTTCCCATAGAATCGAAATAAAAAGTATGTCAAAAAACATCAAGAGGATTGACTTTTGCATTGGTTTTTAATATCCTAGAAGAACATAGGATGCTTTTTTTGCGATAAATAGTAGTCCGCGCGGGGGAAGTCGCGGGCGGGAAAGCTAGTTCGATGGAATATAATTGTCAGAAAAATATTAAAGTATTGGCCTTCTAAAAATGGCAATGACACTACCAGCCGCACTACTAGTAGTGTCGTTGCCAATAAACGGCACTATCAAGCCCATTTTGGATAAAATTGTACAGACAACACACAAAACTACAGGACTCTGATATATTATGAACTATTGAACAAATAAAATTAATAATTTTAATAATCCACAGTGTGTTTTAGGGATCATTTTTATATTGATTTATAAGGCATCTTCTGTAAAATTAGCTGAATCAGGCAACTCTTAGACCTACAACTATAACTCAGAATAAATACTTATTATTAAAGTCTCTGAGACAACTACGTATAGATACTTATAATATGTCAGTTAATAACAAAAAATATGTACTTACAACGAAGATAATTAAAAAAATATGGTCTAATGACATTTAAAAAATGCAGTCAGTCTGTATGTTCGCGGATCATTTAAAAACTACTGGACCGATTGAAATGTGGTTTACTTTGTTGTGTAACTTAGGCTTTGACTTAAAACCTGTAGTAATTTGTATCTCAATCTGATAGGTAGAAGCCGAGTAATCTATAAAAATCACGGCTGAACGAATTTTGATGAAATGTAGCAGCTAAGTATTATTACCGACGGACTCGTGGTCACACCGTTTTTATTGTACTGTATAGATAATTTTGGTCCTGGAATAATTTATAGGATAATTTTAACCCAGAAAAATGAGCACGCGGGCAAAGCCACAGGCACAGCTAGTTTGTAAATAAATTTGTTTATAATATTAATCAAACATTCCTACACAGTACTGTACTACACAGTAAAAGTAAGTCCCCGGTGCGCTTTACTGTCGCTTCATTACTTAAGACACCAAAAAAAAAATTACTTCAATGACATTCAATTTGCCATTTCTTGGTATTGCCCAAAATTGCGTATATGTCTATTAATTGCTAAATTGCAAATATCTCAAAAACTATTAACTTTCGCCTATTTTGCATATTATATGCATCCCTACCACGTCCTGCCGGGAATACGTTGAGTTTCCAGTAGCCCTGTATATTCGGGACAATTCACACCAATTACCTAGTCCCAAACTAGGATACCCTGTACTATGTACATTATCTATCTATCTATGACAACGAACAAACATACATAGAAAATAATATTACATCCATGACTCGGAAACAAACATTTCTGCTCATCACATAAATTGTTGCACCTTACGGGATTTAAACCCGCAACCGTTGGTTGACTTCGCAGTCTGAGTCATTACCCACTCGGCCAACTGGTCGTCCAAAGGTGTGTAGGTATATTAAGGCCCATTTCATAATTTCCATACTACATCATATAAATAATTAAGTAGGTACTTACTTAGGTACTTCCTACTCAATAACCAGTTAAGACAACTATTCCCGCTGTCCAATTAACTGCCGTGTAATTTCGACTGCAAAATGTAATTTCGATAGAATTTGCAACTGGCTGCCGCAGTCAAAAGACGACAAGTTACTCAACATGAAACTGTTATTCAAAATTTGCATTTAATCTTCTTCGAACAAATACAAATATCCTGATTTTCACGTTTAGGGCATAAGAGTCCAAAAACAACACTCAGGTACTTGTACTATTATTTATTCTCTGACTTAGGCATGGAAGAAATTTTCCACCCGTGGGAAACGAACCGGCACTCGGCACAGCACAGGACTGTGCTGTTTTACTTAGTTGAGCGCAGTTCAACAATTTACTCCACTCAGACAGACGTCAACTTCATAGATAATTTCATTTATGAAATTATTTAAAAATAGTCGAAAGAAGATATACTTAGATTAGATAACCCTGGTAGAAACTATGGGAGGAGTGTGCTAAAAAATAGAACTACCTAACTACCTAACTGACTTTTGTTTATTTTTACGAAGCACAGGTGCTGAATAATTTATTTTGGATAGAGGAAATATTTACATTATATTATGTTTAATAATGTTAAATCTGTAACATTGCTACGCTAAAATATTGCACCGATTTGTTTTCTTTAACAAACGGGTACTTCGTTCGTGACAGCTCACGCATAGTGCTAACCGATAGGTACAGCTAATTCAACTAAAAATACATCTGCTGGACTCTTAAAATAATCGTAGGCACGTTTTGTATTTTTAATGAGTCGGTGTTAAGATAACGTAAGGTTGAGTTAGAAGGTAGCGTAAAATAATAAGAATTTTAAGTAATCGTGATAAATTTTCCACGACACCTCATAATAATTATGGACTTAAAGCCAAGTTTGGGTCATATCTGACCTTATAGTCTAATGTATTTTTTTTTTCAATATTTACCTAACTTATATTTTAAGATGTCAGGATCCTATGAAAAAATGGCTAAGAATCCTCAGTTTATATATAAAATCATTGCTTAGAATACATTGTAGTACAAACAAAACTGCAACAAGCAAGTCTGAAACTTAGCCGATCTACTCGAAGATAAAACCTTTTTTTTTAGATTTGACTGTTACCAAAGTTTCAGTTACGATTATAATACATAATTAAACAAAATAAAAGTTGTCGTTAAAGTCGTAAAATTTAATTGATTGGTTGTTTTTAAGTTTAACATTATTAAGTATTCTGTGGTTTAACGTAACTACTTGTAAATAAATCTTTTGATTTGTGGGAATTAGAGTAAGGTACCTACTCCTAGGTCTATAGAGTCTATTAATTAATTTCAATAATTAATAGACTTAACAAATAGTTACTTAATAATTGTATTATTAATTATGAAAAGCTTTGTACAATTAAATCTTTGGAAAAAAAGTTAACATATCAATCATTTTTAATCGAATTTAAAGTTGTAATTTACCGATTACGAAAATATACTATAACATTCTCATTGCAACTGATAGCATCAGGACTTACGTAATGCAGCCGCTGTAAGCAAGGAACTAAGTTCCTTGGCTGTAAATAGCTGAAAGTAGATGGATGATGCCGTGCCACCAACGCGGACGGCCAAACCAGTACCACTACCAGTTGTTTATAAATCAGTACTTCAAATTATTTTTCATAAATTACTAAAATACCTACCTATATTGCAAAATTATCAAAACAGTTTGGTTTGGGAAGTATCGCTAGTGGCAAAAATAGCAATCTAAACTGCCCAAAACGCAACTGCTCCATCTCGAACGCAGGGTATGAATTTGTATACCTACTCTTTTGCTCTAGAGTCTCAAAATATACTCGCGGGGTGTAAAGTCCTGCGACGCGAGCATTGCGGGGTGAACACCCCGCCTACTGTAATGTTCGTAAACAAGACAAGTTAAAAAACTTAAAACCCAGTCTACTGCGGTCGGGTAAAAAATAGCCTAATACACTATTGCGATGAAGGCAAATCGATTGATACCTAGCTTGTCGAAATTGGACCAAGTTTTTAGTTTGAACACATAACCCTTGCTTTGCTTCGCCGCAGTCGGGTTAAAAAAAAACACTATATAATCATGAAGACCAATCGATTGACACCTCATTTGTGAAAATCGGACCAATAGGGGTGACACTATGGTGGAACATCCACATACATACATACATACATACATACATACATACATACATACATACATACATACATACATACATACATACATACATACGTTAGACCTTACAGAAAGCGTAATTCAAAATCTTTGGTATATACTGTTAAGCTCATTATCCATCCCTTGCTTCGCCGTTGGCACATAAAGTACCCCTCAAGGAACTTGTGAAAAATACATAATTTTTCTTGGTATGCTCGTTTTTGCGGAAATAGACATGAGTTTACATGAGTATGAATCATACTTCATACGTCAGCGCTGCAATTACCTAACCTTTGTAGCTATTTGAAACAAAAAAACGTGCATGCTAAATTGCACTTAAATGCCGCGCGTGCAATTTAGCATGCACGCTTTTTTGATTCAAATAAATACATAAATTAGCTAGTAACAGCGCAGCAGTGCGATTCCGTATCTTGGTTTCAATCAGGTTGTCACTTGTTTCAATCAGATTGTCACTTGTTTCAATCAGATTATCACTTGTTTTTAATCAGATTGTAACTTGTTTCAATCAGATTGTCACATGTTTCAATCAGATTGTCACATGTTTCAATCAGATTGTCACTTTCTTCTTATCAAATTCGACTCTATCGCAACGCATTAATGAATTTGAAGGAATCCGATATGATCAATATTCCCTGCGTTCGAGATGATGAGATGACGTTTTGGGCAGTTTCAAAATGTACATTTTTAACAAGCCGTTTTCCTTGAACATTTTCAAAACTTTTGTCTCTTTTTGCAACTTTTGACACTACCGATCCTTTCCAAACCAAAAGGAAAACGACACTATTCCTTACGGAATAAAAACATTTTTCCTATGTCAACATGTCATCGAAACATGCAAAACGAACGGTGATCGAAAACGTTCAGAACGCTAATTTCGCCCACATATGTCCAAAGCGAACGCCAAATGTGATAATATTTAGCGTTTATATCAGTAATTTTCGCCATTTGCTACAAAACGGATGGCCCCATTGCGTGATAGCAGTGTAGGGCTACACGAAAATATTTTGAATTACCTACGCTTACTCCCTGCGTTCGAGTTGAAGCAGTAGCGTTTTGTGCAGTTTTGAGTGCCAGTTTTGTCATCCTACCCAAACCGAACAAAAACTATCCTATACTGTAGGCATAAAGTCGCTTTTCCGATGTCAAATTTAACTGTCATATTCAAGACCGAAATATATTTAGCGTTTTAAACTGCTATTTTTTTTATCTTTTCGCTTCAGCACGAACGTTCCTGGTATTTACGGTCACAGTGACATTGTCATCATGTCAATTGTCAATGATAAAAAAAAAACAAAGGTAAACAATCAAACGAAGTGTAAATTTATTAAAGGTACATACATATTTGTGAGTTTAATTAATCTAAATTTTCATGTAGCGAAATAATAATTGTGTGGTATTCATTGATCCTACTATAGAAAGAATAGGGTCGATGGTCGTATTTAATTTATTTTCTTGTCACTATAAGACTAAAGTCAACTTTTTACGAATCAAGAGTTAAAATTTATGAATCGCTTCCTACTGAATTTTATTGTACTCGCACAGCCTTATAAGTTTACAACTAATAAAAAAGTCTAGAATATTGCATTGTTTAAATTATTTAATTACACAGAATGGACAAATGTCGGTTGTGTATAAAGTACAGTAAAAACTTAAAATGTATATTTGATACCGATGATGGGACATGCTATGCTGATATGGTTACAACAATGACAAATGTAAAGGTAATTAACGTAACAAATACAAAATCAAGCATGCATATGAAGTTATTTAGTTGTTTACATCCCACATAACTATATTTCTTTTACCAGATATCCAAGGAAGATAAGATCACCGATAAAATATGCCTGACATGTCGACGCAAAACCAGAGAATTGTACGATTTTAAACTCCAGGTAGAAAGGTAGAACTAGTTTAATGCTAAGAAACATTCTGGCCTGATTATAGCTACTTACTATGTTATGGTGCCTCACATGTTTGGACCGGCACATTCAATTCACCATCCATAAAAAGGAAGCAAAGGGCAAGTTTACAACTTACCATACAACAAGTTCAATTATGCACAGGGTTGCACTTAATCCATCACCAGTAGTGTAAACAAGTTTTGTTGACTGTTTCATTTGTAAATTAAAAGTGTCCCCATGTCTGGCAAAGGGCACAAACATAGAGTTAGAGTTTAGTCTTCTTGAGGCACATAATTAAGCTGGCTAAAATTTAAACCTCTCCTTACATTTTTTGTCTGATAGTTTAAATTTTAGTGACCTAATGTTAGTCTGCTATTTAGCTCATTCTAGATGCTTCATAGATTTTTACAATAGCCAAATGATCTCAAATTGGAAACCATTTTAGAAGCAGAGTGACAACATGTGTAGAACACCTTTAAGAGAAGTTCCCGTTTATATTTTCAGCCAGATTGATGTAAAGCTATATAACTGTTCAGGGAATTCCCTATTAGTTTTATTTTTGGTGATTGGTCGGCTTACATAAATGCACCCTTATTGTTCCAAATATTTCCAGTAAATAGTTGTCTCATTGTCTTTTCAGGTCATATGTGGCTCTGCAGGAAAATTGTTGTTTGAAAAGAATTAACTTCAGTAATATCTGTGACATCAAATTCTCACTTGAAATTGAAAATGACTTCAAAAAACCAATACCAGCGGAAATTACTGAGAATCTGATGAAATATAGTGAGGAGCCATTAATTTATAATGATATAATAATAAAAAGAGTTGGGCTCGATGAGAAGAAGCCTTTGTCAGTCATAGATTTTCTCAAATCTATTAAAGAAGAGACTGATAATGATGACTACAGTGATGATTTTGTAAGTTTTACTTCTTTGGGCCTAATTTTACAATGGCAATGCTATGGAACTTCAGACATAATTGCTTTCTTGGATTTGACAATCATTTCACCTGGTGCTATGTGATAATGTGGTTATCATCCACCTCCCCCATTAAGGGGGATTTTGTCTAATCACTGCACTTGGTAGGCAGCTTGGTGATCACAGTAGTTGGTTATAAAACACAGGAAAATACTAGGGTCCATTTCCTGAATTCCCTCTGCTGGTCCTCACAGCACCTGCGGAATGTGAAGGGGTGGTTGTATTATCGTGCTGCACCGCATAACTATGTGGTAAAAGATGGTAAACATGTTAATGCCTAGTATGGGACTGTGTCTCAAAGACTACTGCCAGGACACTCAAAGGACAGGACATTAGTTTGGTGTGACTACAAGTGGAGTGACAACCTGCGAAAAGCGGCTGGAAGAAAAAGTGCTGAAGTCCCAGCTCTTCAGTCAGCTTGGTACTTGGTACTTGGTGGTCGGGCTTCTTTTCCGCAACTAGGCCAATCATCGGCCCCTTTTGCGTGAAACGGGCGGCGACAGCTAGTTCAGCCACCCGATGTCCCTCAGGAAGGCCAGCAGCTCACGAATTCCGGCGCAGGCCTCCCTCAGAGAGGAAGTTGTTCCCAGGAACTGTTCCCTTTGTGTCGCCACGCTTTCGCACTCGAGGAGTACATGCGTGGCCGTTTCTTCAGCCCCCATGCATCCTCTGCACAAGGGACTGTCCGTGACACCTAATCTGTGAAGGTGTTTGTTAAGAGGACAATGACCAGTTACAATTCCCACCACTTGTCGGAGACTGTCTCGTTTAAGGTTCAGAAGTTTTCGGGAGTATCTCGGATTTAACTCCGGGAACGCCTCCCTAGACTGTCTACAATCCTTTATACTTGCTCATAGTTCCTGATGTAGTTTATATGTCCTTTGACGGATCCAGGCTCGAATTTGACTGAAAGGCAATGGAATCATTGGCTCTGGCCCTACAGGGCGCATGCTCGAACCTCTCCTTGCCAGTTCATCAGCTGCATCATAGCCTCTGGATCCGCTGTGTCCCTTTATCCATTGGAGAGTAAGGTAATTACCTTTACTGACCTCCTCCAGAAGATGGTGACACTGGATAGTTAGCCCCGAGGAATGTTCATACCTTTGAAGTGCTTTAAGGACTGCGGCACTATCAGAGAGTATTCTGATTTTAGAGTCAGTTACCTTCCTGCGCAGTATCGCTGTTGCTGCCTGGATTATACCCACACATTCCACTTGGAAAATAGACTTGTGAGTACCCAGTGCTGCTGCTATATGCATGTTCAAGTCGTCCGAGAACGTCCCCGCTCCCGTCCCAGCTTCCATTTTGGAACCATCTGTGTAGATTCTAACTTCGTGAGTGTTCAACCTATCACTTGATTCCTCATGTAGTTGTATCTTATAGTGTTTATTAAAGAGTTTTGGTACCCTATCATAAATAGAGAGCATGTCCGGGTTACCCTCCGCATAATCCCGTATGATGTTAGTATGGGATGTTCGACTATTTTGATCCCAGAGATTGAGAGCTTTGAGTCTGTAAGCAGACGCAGCAGCCTCCTGCTGGATGTGCACCTGCAACGGTGGCAAACCCAGCAGTGCCTCTAGTGCAGCAGTGGGTGCTGTTCTCATGGCGCCAGTCACCAGCTCAAGACCCAGCTCAGTGGTGTGCATTAGGAGAGGCCTATGTCCAGCAGTGGACAGATATAGGCTTTTGATGATGATGATACTTCTCTTGTGGCTTGCCAAGTGGACACAGTGTCTTATCACCTTATCAATGTTTAATTTCTAAGTTGTCATTAGAAAATTAACTCCTGGTGTATAAAGTTACTAGCTGTACCCGCGGCTTTGCGCGCGTGGTCATTTCTCTAGGTTAAAAGTATTGTATGTACTATGTAAGACCTAAATACCAACATTTGATCAAAAGTCCTTCAACCATCAAACAGATTTTATTTTTCGACTTCTACTTACTGGATTGAGATACCAATACACCAGTTTTTAAGTCAAACCCTAAGCTATCCAACAGTGAAAACTGCATCGCAATCGGTGCAGTAGTTTTTACGTGATTAGCGAACAAACAAACAAACGGACAAATACGATTTTTTTAAATGTTATGTTCTGGTTCAGTAGCTTATTTTAAGTACCCAAGAGCATTTTTTTTATTTATCTTCTTTGTACAGACTTTTTCATACATATTGCTTTATTATAAGTATAAATGATAAGGCCCATTTGGACATATTATGGGATACAACTATAGGGCAGCACTGCTGATACTAAAAGCACCATGTTTCAGAAAATCCATTATACCATCCTAAAGAAGCTGGCTAATGCTCCATGCTAATTACTGATCTAATAGCACTTGGTTCAATACGCATTTCGTCCAAATCGCAATTAGTCCACACGCATTTTGTCAAACACACAGATAGTCCAAGTACATGCGAGAAAATAAACAACTGTTTTAATAAATATATATTTATTTATATAATAAAAAAAACACCTGGGCATTTGAGGACAAACAATGTATATTATAGCTAATAGAGTAAATTAATGGACAAGGTGTCAAAGTGACATCTATATATCTAACGTCAATATGGGTCTAAATCGTGTGATGCCTTATATACTCGCGTCTACGGTGTGATGCTAATTTTGAAAAGTATACAGACTCAAAATCATTTGAAAGGTGTCAGACTATTTTCGACCTTCCTGACTTCAATTTTTAACATATTTTTACTGAATAAACACAGTCAAAATTGCTACTTTATGAAACATACGAAGTCCCAAATCATTTAAAAGATGTCAGTCAATTTTCGACCATATTAGCATGAACTAAGTATACTTAGTTCATGCTAATAACTTAGCAAATTAACTTAGCTATTACTACTAAAACTATATTTCATGCTACGAATTATATTAGATGTCTCACATAAAATAATTAAATCATGCACCTAAAATCCTTAGGAGGAGGCACAAACCCTAATAACAGCTACAGTCAAAACATTGTCTCGTGCAGCTACAGAGATAAGATACAGTATCAAATTAATTTAGCTACTATTGCTAAAACTATCTTTCATGCTACAAATTATATTAGCTGTCTCTCATAAAACAATTAGTTCACGCAACTAAAACCCTTAGAGGAGTAACAAATCTTATACAGAGCTACAACTAAAACATTGTCTAGTCCAGCTACGCTGATACGATACAGTACGAAATTAACTTTGCTACTATTGCTAAAACTATCTTTCATGCTACGAATTATATTAGCTGTCTCTCATAAAACAATTAGTTCACGCAACTAAAACCCTTAGAGGAGTAACAAATCTTATACAGAGCTACAACTAAAACATTGTCTAGTCCAGCTACGGTGATACGATACAGTACGAAATTAACTTTGCTACTATTGCTAAAACTATCTTTCATGCTACAAATTATATTAGCTGTCTCTCATAAAACAATTAGTTCACGCAACTAAAACCCTTAGAGGAGTAACAAATCTTATACAAAGCTACAAATAATACATTGTCTAGTCCAGCTACGGTGATACGATACAGTACGAAATTAACTTTGCTACTATTGCTAAAACTATCTTTCATGCTACGAATTATATTAGCTGTCTCGCATAAAACAATTATATCACGCAACTAAACCCCTTAGGAGGAGTTACAAACCCTATTCACAGTTACAGCTTAAACATTGTCTAGTGCAGCTACGGTGATACGATATGTTTTCAAATTAATTTAGCTGCTATTGATATTTTCTTAGTAAATTCAATAAATAATGTTAGGTATCGTGGTTAATAATGCTAAAAAAATACGATGTATCAGCTAAGATTATATTAGTAACTAAGTAATGTGCAATATCCACGAAAACATTCAGAATACTGCTTAGTAATATTAGCAGCTACCGCTAAATATTGCTAATTTATTTAGCAGCTACCGTTAAGGATACCTAATATTATTAGCAGCCACAGATAAAAGTGGCTAAGAATCTTAGTGATCTTGACTAAAAAAAATTGCTGCCGTAGCTAAATTCCTGTAACTAAGAACCCTTCGCTACTATTGCAACGAAATTCGTTGTCCCTATAGTTTGGAATGTTTTTAGCTACGGCACATAAAATTTAGTAACATTAGCTATAATTTTTTTTCCGTGTACCTTATCTTTTTAACGTATTTTGACTAATATACAGTAAATGCTGAATCTGACTTAATCTAAATAATGTCAATAAGGGTCAAAATCGTTTGGTGCTAATTTTTGAGAAGTACATAGGCCCAAAATCATTTACAAGGTGTTAGATAATTTTCGACCTTATTGATTAAGTACATTGTTTTTTAGTGTATTTTGACTAAATAGAAACAGTAAATGCCGAATCTGACTAAATCTGAATAATGTCAATAAGGGTAAAAATCGTGTGACTCAAATTTTTGGAAAGTGCATTGACCCAAAATCATTTAAAATGTGTTAAACTATTTCGACCTTATTGTCAGTACTAAGTACCTGGTTTCCCCATCTACTGTCACTTTGACACATCAATTATTACACAATTTTTTTTAATAATAATAGTGTGATAATTGATGTTGTATGTCAAATGAAAATGTTAGCCTATGCTGTCCCACTTCTCCCACTGCTGGGCAAAGGCCTCCCCAGTGTTTCCAAATGTCTCTTTCCTGCGCCACTTCAAGCCAACCCTCTTGGTTCATGTCCGGGTTATCACCACCTTTCTGGGCCAGCCTCGGCGGCTTCGCGACGTATTTTATCTTCAGGCACCCAATGTGTTGTTTCCTAGCTATAGAAGTTGTTAAACTATGGTCACTAAAATTAACATTAGAAATTGGATATGATTTTTACCATGTAACTCTATTGTTATAAGTTTCACAAAAACAAAAGATCTTAACAAAACAATTATACATCTTTCTATACTAATAATAAAGCAATAGGAACGAAAAAAACTGTACAAAGACGAAAATTAAAAAAAGAAGGTCTAGAGTACTTACTTAAAATAAGCTACTGAACAAGATTATAACATTTTTAAAAATCGTGTGTCTGTTTGTTAGTTAGTCTGTATGTTTGTTCGCGCATCACGTAAAAACTACTGGACCGATTGAGATGCGGGTTCTCTGTAGTGATGCAACGAATAGTACTTTTACGAATACAAATACGGATATCAAACCTACTATTCGGCGAATACGAATATCTCGCCATGGTAATAAAAGACTAATTTATTTGATAAATTTCTATTCTTCTAATAATTAAAATTTACAACAGGCAAATTTTTATTTAAAAAACATAAAATTTGTAGATTTTCTGGTTTAAGGCGATTTCTTTTTTCAGTCTGAATGTTCCCAGCCGTTGAAAAAAGTCTTTCTGAGGCGACTGTACATGGCTTCAGTGAAAAATATTTTTGGGCAAGTTTTTTCAGACTTGGAAAATGGACATCTTCTCGCCAAAAGGCCAGTGGATCAGCAGTCGGCGATAAATTTGGGAGCTTTAGATAAGCATCTATTTCGTTTTTAGTTTGCGAATCCCCTGTAAAAAGACATTTTGAAATTAAATTTAACTTTTAGTATACTATATAGATGACAAAGAGTACCTATTACCTATTAATAACTTTTCTAACTTTTTTCATACTCACCAGAAAATATTGAAATTGGCTCTTCCATTTCAGCCTCTTCAATTATTTCTTGGCATACTTGCCAAATTCCTCTACTTGTCGACGGTTGAGGTTCTTCTGGAGGTCTTGTCGGTCTTACGGCCTCTCTGCCATCAAAAGCAGCGTTAAGAACTGATCGAGCGGTTTCAGCGACCACTGTTGAGCTGAAAATCCTTGTTTTGAACCGTGGGTCAAGGATCGTTGCTAATAGATAAGTTTCATCACTTTCCATAAAGGCAAATCTATTCGAAAGTCCACTGAATAGGGAGTTTGCCAGATCATTTACATCAGGATGAGAAGAAGGATCATTTGAAATTTTATTGAGGCAAGATTTTAGACTTCGTATTATTGGGATTGCTTGAGATAACGTCGTTGATTCTTTGCTTAGCTCTTTAGTAGCTTCTTCAAAATTGGCCAGAATATCAATGATTTGGCTCATAAGAGCCCATTGCCTTGCTGTGATTTCATGACGACAATTTGGTAGAGATGGTAAAACATCTTGAATCACTATGCGTTGTTCATGTAATCTCTTCAACATCTGATATGTTGAGTCCCATCTAGTTTCAACATCTTGAAACAAAACATGTTTCGGTATATTGTTAGCTTGTTGAGAATCTTTCAGTTGTTTGAGTGCGGAGGTTGAGTGATTAAAATGAGTAATAACTCCCCTGCATGTGGTTAACATTTCGGTCAAGCGTTCTTGACCAAATAAACTTTTTTTCAGCGCTAATTGGATGCTGTGTACTAAACAAGAAATATGTTTAATAATGTCAATAAGGGTCAAAATCGTTTGGTGCTAATTTTTGAGAAGTACATAGGCCCAAAATCATTTACAAGGTGTTAGATAATTTTCGACCTTATTGATTAAGTACATTGTTTTTTAGTGTATTTTGACTAAATAGAAACAGTAAATGCCGAATCTGACTAAATCTGAATAATGTCAATAAGGGTAAAAATCGTGTGACTCAAATTTTTGGAAAGTGCATTGACCCAAAATCATTTAAAATGTGTTAAACTATTTCGACCTTATTGTCAGTACTAAGTACCTGGTTTCCCCATCTACTGTCACTTTGACACATCAATTATTACACAATTTTTTTTAATAATAATAGTGTGATAATTGATGTTGTATGTCAAATGAAAATGTTAGCCTATGCTGTCCCACTTCTCCCACTGCTGGGCAAAGGCCTCCCCAGTGTTTCCAAATGTCTCTTTCCTGCGCCACTTCAAGCCAACCCTCTTGGTTCATGTCCGGGTTATCACCACCTTTCTGGGCCAGCCTCGGCGGCTTCGCGACGTATTTTATCTTCAGGCACCCAATGTGTTGTTTCCTAGCTATAGAAGTTGTTAAACTATGGTCACTAAAATTAACATTAGAAATTGGATATGATTTTTACCATGTAACTCTATTGTTATAAGTTTCACAAAAACAAAAGATCTTAACAAAACAATTATACATCTTTCTATACTAATAATAAAGCAATAGGAACGAAAAAAACTGTACAAAGACGAAAATTAAAAAAAGAAGGTCTAGAGTACTTACTTAAAATAAGCTACTGAACAAGATTATAACATTTTTAAAAATCGTGTGTCTGTTTGTTAGTTAGTCTGTATGTTTGTTCGCGCATCACGTAAAAACTACTGGACCGATTGAGATGCGGGTTCTCTGTAGTGATGCAACGAATAGTACTTTTACGAATACGAATACGGATATCAAACCTACTATTCGGCGAATACGAATATCTCGCCATGGTAATAAAAGACTAATTTATTTGATAAATTTCTATTCTTCTAATAATTAAAATTTACAACAGGCAAATTTTTATTTAAAAAACATAAAATTTGTAGATTTTCTGGTTTAAGGCGATTTCTTTTTTCAGTCTGAATGTTCCCAGCCGTTGAAAAAAGTCTTTCTGAGGCGACTGTACATGGCTTCAGTGAAAAATATTTTTGGGCAAGTTTTTTCAGACTTGGAAAATGGACATCTTCTCGCCAAAAGGCCAGTGGATCAGCAGTCGGCGATAAATTTGGGAGCTTTAGATAAGCATCTATTTCGTTTTTAGTTTGCGAATCCCCTGTAAAAAGACATTTTGAAATTAAATTTAACTTTTAGTATACTATATAGATGACAAAGAGTACCTATTACCTATTAATAACTTTTCTAACTTTTTTCATACTCACCAGAAAATATTGAAATTGTCTCTTCCATTTCAGCCTCTTCAATTATTTCTTGGCATACTTGCCAAATTCCTCTACTTGTCGACGGTTGAGGTTCTTCTGGAGGTCTTGTCGGTCTTACGGCCTCTCTGCCATCAAAAGCAGCGTTAAGAACTGATCGAGCGGTTTCAGCGACCACTGTTGAGCTGAAAATCCTTGTTTTGAACCGTGGGTCAAGGATCGTTGCTAATAGATAAGTTTCATCACTTTCCATAAAGGCAAATCTATTCGAAAGTCCACTGAATAGGGAGTTTGCCAGATCATTTACATCAGGATGAGAAGAAGGATCATTTGAAATTTTATTGAGGCAAGATTTTAGACTTCGTATTATTGGGATTGCTTGAGATAACGTCGTTGATTCTTTGCTTAGCTCTTTAGTAGCTTCTTCAAAATTGGCCAGAATATCAATGATTTGGCTCATAAGAGCCCATTGCCTTGCTGTGATTTCATGACGACAATTTGGTAGAGATGGTAAAACATCTTGAATCACTATGCGTTGTTCATGTAATCTCTTCAACATCTGATATGTTGAGTCCCATCTAGTTTCAACATCTTGAAACAAAACATGTTTCGGTATATTGTTAGCTTGTTGAGAATCTTTCAGTTGTTTGAGTGCGGAGGTTGAGTGATTAAAATGAGTAATAACTCCCCCTGCATGTGGTTAACATTTCGGTCAAGCGTTCTTGACCAAATAAACTTTTTTTCAGCGCTAATTGGATGCTGTGTACTAAACAAGAAATATGTTTAATACTAAGATCAAGCTCATCATTTGCTTTAACCATATTCCGTGCGTTGTCCGTTACAACTGCTGCAACTTTACCCAATAGCTGCCATTCCAGAAACATCATATGCATATTGTGGGCAATATTTTCTCCTGAATGTGAGTCACCTTCAAAGGGAAACACTTCCAGACAATAAGATTTGAGCTGGAAATCTTCATTGACACCATGTCCAGTAAGACTCATAAAATCATTGACTTGTGAGGAAGCGTCACTGGTCCACATGTCTGTTGTGACAGAGAGATATGGGGTCTTTGTTAACTGCTCCTTCAATTTTATTTTAACACGTTCATTAATATCCGGCAGATTTTTTTCTGTAAGGTGGGTTCTAGATATAATATTATATCTGTAAAAAAAAATAGCAGTCAGGAATTAAAAAGGGTTTTGTGAAAGTTGAAAGAAAATCCCACTGATATGTATGAATGAACAAATGTATAGCATTTTAATAAAAGCATACAAACCTTGGAGCTAGTTCACTGAGCAAAAGACGGTATCCCTGTTTATTTACCAAATTCAGGGGCTCCATGTCTAGACAAACTTGTTCAGCAATCAAATATGTGATTTTGACAGCCCGAGGATCACCCGTTTCATACGTAGTTCGCTTTTCCCATATTTCCTTTAAGGACGCTTGTTTCTTTGCTGGAGTTACTTCAACTTCAGTGCTTCTTTCGTCTACAGTACTTATACTGGCAGCAAGCTCATTTTCGTGAAATCTCTTCACATGAGTCCACAGTGCGGTCGTAGTAAATCCTTTAATATATGCATTTCCCTCCCCGAGACAATTCACAAGCACAATATCTGCATCTAGCTTTGCTTTCATTGTCTAAAATAAAAACAACACAATTTAAAATCCTATCCCACTATAATATTACATGTGAAAGTAAAACCGATGTCTGCGCGGACGAAGTCGCGGGCAAAGTCTAGTACTACAGTGACGCAGCCATTAACTACCAACGTTCGTCTAAGTTACTTACTTACTATCCTACCTTTTGTTGATACCAAACAAATACAGACCATATAACTACTTACTCGGTAATTTATCGAAGTGTTTCCATATGTCACTTTGATCTCGTTTACGAGAACACATTTTCAATTCAACTTTAACTTCTTTTACGTCGCAGCAACCTCAGAAAATAAATAAATCAATTCTCTCTTGCTTGACTTCTGCTTTCGACTAACAAATGAAGTGAAAGAAATGAATCAATCAATCAATGGTTCGTAATTGTAATGATAGGGAAACTCCCGGAGCTGCGGTACTGTACAAACTATGGCCGGGGAGTCCCCCGTTGCGTCGTCGTTGCGGTTAAGGCCCTCTGCACACGTGCGTATTTTTACACGCGCGTTTTTCAAGTCTGCCAGTAATTAGAGTTGCGTTTGTACGTAAAATATTAGTTTTTAAATATTCGTATTAGTATTCGCTGTATACGAATATTCGGTAAATGTCTACTATTCGGCGAATACGAATATTCGTATTCGTATTCGTTGCATCACTAGCTTCTCTGTTGGATAGCTTAGGGTATGACTAAGCTATCCAAACTGGTGTACTTGGTATCTCAATCCGATCAGTAAAAACCGAGCAATCGATTAAAACTCAAATGTTGGTGTAATGGTATTTTAGGTCTTGGAATAGTACATAGAGTACTTTTAACCTAGAGAAATGAACACGCGTGCGAAGCCGCGGGCATTAGCTAGTGGTAAATAATATCCCATTTCCTATATTAGTTCATCATCAGCCTATATTTGTCCACTGTTGGACGAAGGCACTTTAGCTTGCACACCGTCAATCCGCTATGTCGGTTACCTTGGGTCTCCGTCGGATATCTTCATTACGAATCTTGTCCTTCAGAGAAACTCCAAGCATAGCTATCTCCATCTGAGCGACCTTAAATTTGTGGACTAGTTTGACCGTGAGTGTCCACGTTTTGGCTCCGTAGGTCATGACTGGTAGGTCTGATTGAAGACGTTTTTCTTCAGGCACTGTTGTATGGACGACGAGAAGACTTGACGAAGCTTGCCGAAGCTTGCCGAAGCTTGCCGAATGCTGTCCAACGCAACACCCCAATACAATCACACATTTAAGAAAATATGTGATTATATTTAAAATGACTCATTTCGTGTTCCAGAGCTACGAAGTAGAAGTTGACTATGATCCAGATCTGAAAGAAGATCCCACCTTCAAACTACAGCAACCACCAAAGAAAAAACTAAAAACTAAGAAAGTGGGTAAAGGTATGTTTGTTACATAGTTACTTTCCCACTGTAGGCTTGTTTAGGCAAGAGTAGTGGGAATATATTTCACTATGCTCTTGAATTTTATACTTAGTATTTGGGTCCAAATCTTTGTTACTATTAACTAGTTTTTCCCCCCAAAATGAGACTTCGCGACAATATACCTTCTGTTTTTTTTCACATTTTGGCAACTCAATAACTTCAAAGCATAAACTTAATGAAAAAAATCGGCAAATGTAGATAAAAAACGAAAATAAAAAGTTTTTTTTAGATTATTTGTCGTCGTGTTGTGAGCTACCTTGAAAGTTTCAGCCGGATAGCTAATCGGGAAGTGCTTGGAATTTGAGATGTAACGACAAACAAGGAATTGACTTAACAAAAACGTTAAAAAGATAGTTTTGAAATATGGCGCATATTCGCTATGTCATACGAAATTCTTTGCAGAAAATGTGCGACTCAAAATAAAATTCTGTGCCTATCCATCGGTTTCTAAAAATTATCGGTTGTTTCCATTTCAAATATAGGTTGGCTTTAGAATTCAGACGCAGGCTTTAGAGGTTGCTGTTTGTACTTTATGGGTTGATGTATCTTTATAGGGGTCCTCCCTCCTCCAACCCAAACTTTAACACTATAAAATAATAGTTTCTTTATGATTTTAGCATTAACGCCTTCTTAGCGAGAATATATCAAATAATGATGTGAAGGATTCGATTTGGGAGGGGGTATCTTTACGACACAAACTTAATTGTTAATATTAGCAGTTTTCGGTTGGTTAGTTCATCAAACTACCAATAGATGGCCCTACCGTCCCTGTAAGACGGATTTAGAGACTGAAGGAGAAATTTGGATGGCGGTGAAGTGGTCACGGTAGTCCGAATTGGTTAAAAAATGCTGCGGGTTCGAGTACCGTCTGTGATCAAATTATTCCTAAAAAATACATAATAATACACTTTACATTTTAAATTGCCTTTTAAAACGTATACAAACCACGTTAGTTTTCATAATAAAATATTATAATAAAGCAATAGGAACGAAAAAGTCTGTACAAAGAAGATAATTAAAAATAATATGTTCTAGGGTACATAAAATAAGCTACTGAACAAGAATATAATTAAAAAATCGTGTCTGTCTGTATGTGTGTTCGCGCATCACGTAAATCTACTGGACCGATTGCGATGCGGTTTTCACTGTTAAATAGCTTATGTTTTGACTTAAAAACTTTACTTTATATCTCAATCCGATGAGTAGAAGCCGAGCAATCGATAAAAATATTTTGGACGGCTGAAGGAATTTTGATCAAAATGTTGGTATATTGGTATTTTAGGTTTTGGAATAGCACAAAGATTACTTTTAACCTATAGAAATGACCACGCGTGCGAAGCCGCGGGCATCAGCTAGTAATAAAATATAATAATAGTGTAGATTAATATTAATAACATTATATTTTCAAATTTCACAGAAAACGAGATGGTGCTCCAAAACCCAATAAAACCGGTGTACCTTGATGATTTCATGCTTGTACCAGCGAAACGGACAAAACGAGTTAACCCTGAAAAGAAGAACAGAAACAAACTGCACATTTGCCCTTACTGCGGGAAATTGACTAAAACATTAAAAACACATTTGGCAGTGCATTCCAGTAAGTACCTACAGTAGCTAAGAAACACGTTGTAAAATGTGGTAGTGCTGATAAGGTCAGAGATTGTCAGGCTGTCCAAGTATCTCTTATGTGGCTTAAACCTTTATGCACCACATAGTACATGCGCACTTCACGTTAATGTGCAATATCGCACTCTTGGTGCTCGAAGGGTTATGACTGCTACCAATTGTTAGCACCCAGGACTGACTGGTTAACCTGTCCTCGAAGCATGGAGAGATGACATATACGCACACCACTTATTCAAAGACATCGGTGCAGGGCCGAGGTTTGAACCCGGTGTCGTTGCGTTCTAAATCCCGCATATTACCACTAGGCATCAATAATTAATTAGGCGCCGGTAATTCTTAATAGAGTACTAGCTGCGCCCCGCGGCTTTGCTCGCGTGTACAATTTCCGGGATAAAAAGTATCCTATATTGGTATCTATGGTATAAAGCATATACGTACAATTTTTCATCAAAATGGTACGACCGTTTTGGCGTGTAAACGCCCCAACCATATAAACAAACAAACCTACAAACAGACGACGTTTCACTTTTATATTGTAAAAGTGAAACGTCGTCTGTTACTAATATACTATATATGTCCCTACTAATATATTATAACAGTAGGGACCGTGTATCCCTATCCCTACTAATATACTAGCTGTACCCACGCTTCGCACGCGTGGCCATTTCTCTAGGTTAAAAGAACTCTATTACTATTACAAGACCTAAAATACCAATATTACCAACATTTAAACAAAAATCCTTCAGCCGTCAATTTTTTTAGATTGCTCGGCTGAAACTCATTGGATTGAGATAATAATACACCAGTTTTTGAGTCAACCCCTAATCTATCAAACAGTGAAAACTGCATCGCTATCGGTCCAGTTTTTACGTGATGCGTGAACAGACTAACAGACAAACAGACAGACACAAATTTAAAAAATGTTTTATTCTTTTCAGTAGCATATTTTTAGTACCCTAGATCTTATTTTTTTTAAATATCCTCCTTTTACAGATTTTTTGGTACTTACTGCTTTACTAATAACTATAGATGTTTTATTACATTATTTGAATCATGCATATAAAACAGTACCGTGACATACCTACTGACTGACTAACTGACTGACTGACTGACTGACCGACAGGCAGAGTACGCCCAGCCTACACCGGTAGACCTAGGTATTTGAAATTTGTAGGAATATTCCTTAATTATCCTAGAGGTGAACTACGGAAGTAACTATAAACCGTAAAACATTAATACCAACTCCAAATAAAGAACACCTATACTGCGGGTACCCTTTAATTTACAGGTATGAAAAGTATCCAATGTCTTATCTCGTAGTATGACCTCAAATCATGTCAAGTTTCATATGAATTCATTCTGTAGATTCAGCGTGATGGGCTTCCAAGATACAGACAGACAAACAGACAACAAACAAAAATGAAAAAGTTTTGGCTTCAGTACGAATAATAGAAAAGCCTTCAAAAAAATAATTACTAAATATCTTCAATGTACAGAATTTGGACCCGTATTCCGCAGGAACCCTTTATTTTTTCGGTATAAAAAGTATCTTAAATTTTCACACATCCTATAAACTATGGCTGTGCCAAGATGCATCAAAATCCGTCCAATAGTTCCAGAGTGGTAAATGTTTTTTAAATAACTTTCAATCCCTATCCTGCGGGAACCGTTTAATTTTTCGGGATGAAAAGTATCCTATGTCCTACCTCGTAGTATGAACTCAAATCGTACCAAGTTTCATTTAAATTCATTCAGTAGTTTCGGCGTGATGCCTAGCCACGATACAGACAGACAAAAATTAAAAATTAAACAGTTTTGGCTTCAGTATGGAATACAGAACAGTCTGCAAAAAAAATTACTAAATATCTTCAATGTACAGAATTGGACCTGTTACAGTTTTATTATATGTATAGATTAGTAGGGATAGGGATACACGACCAAACATGCGAGTGAACTTTAGTACTAAAGTTTTCTAAACATATTCATCAGTAGTCCGGAATAATCTATACTTTAAAGTATTATAAAGCAATAAAAAGTCTAGAAGCATAATCTAAGAAGCATCTCGATTACATCAGCTTTCAAACATGAAAAACCGCATCAATATCGGTCCGTTCGTTTGGGAGCTACAATCCTCACCCTTCTTTCGCCCCATTATAACTAAGAACCATCTCGATCGCATCAGCTTTCAAACATAAAAACCGCATCAAAATCGGTCCATTCCTTTGGGAACTACGATCCTCACCGCCCCCTATCCCTCCCCTATTGTACTCGTAGCTAAGAACCATGTCGTTCACTGTAGCTTTAACCTTTTAATAGTGAAAGTAATACTTTTTCACACAATAATAACTTTCTATTAAAAATATTTACACATCATGGCAAAAAAAATGGTTCATGTGTAAATGAGTGTCAAAAATAAGGTATATTTTTAGATTTTCTAATGTATTGCAAATTGCAATAACTAAACTGTTTACACTTAATTATTTAATGCTTAAATGATTGCTTATTTCTACCTAACAATACTCCATTTAAAGTTCTCAAAATATTAGTTTAGAAGCTATTTTTAATTGACTTCATTAAAGGTAGAGAGTCAAGTCATCTGTACGTCTTTATTTTTTCTTAGTGTATGTTACTTCATATGTAAAGTTCTTATTGCTTTAATATAAGTAGAGATTAATTTATTTACCAAAATACATATAATTTTACATTTCAAATATAAAAAAGCAACAACACAACCAACATAAACAATTAAACCTACACCCAAACCATAAAACTAAACTAATAATCTAAAAATAATTGGTGTTCATGTGGCATGGTTCCAAGAACGCTAGCTGCATTTCCGCGTTGAATAGCAATAGCTATTCTCTGTGCGAGAAATGAGCCAGCCTTCTTGTCACCAGTGACGTCGATAACGCGGGGAGAAATTTGCTTAAAAAATTGTTTCGTACAGGGACCCCATGGACCAAATGTTTCAAAGCCAAACGGCACAAATATATAGTCGCTTGAGAGCGATACATACTTGCGTCGCTTGGCTTCTTCTGCGGCCTCCGCCGCGGCTCCGGCCCTCAAGACTGACCCGCTGAGACGAGAAGGGGCTAACGTATCAACACAAGTCGCGTCCCATACGAGAGCCCTTCCCCGCTCCCAGGGGATCAGCGTTAGGCTGTCCTGGCGCCTGCCATCATCACGTAATATCCCTACTGGTTCTAGTACAGAAGGTACGTTGATGGTGGCAAGCGCCTGTTTAATGATCTCATTGATTGAGCCGTGGCGGGAAAACCTGCCAGCACTTCGTTGGCAAGAAAGTCCATGGAGTCCGTACCTGTCGACGTCGCTGCCAACATGAACACCGATGACGTTCGACAATAGCAGCACCTAGACGGAGACCGGCGGCGATCCTGAAACTGCCATTGTCAAGCAGCGTTCCGAGGTTCGCAGATGGAAGGGAGTAAAGCCACTGTCCCGATTCTTGTTCCGAGACTGCAAGAAGCCTTGCGCGGTCATTATAACTGGATAAATTTTGAGCCAAATCTTTTGAAACTCTCTGCACTAATGAAAAGTCCCAGAGTTTTTGACTGTTTGGTTCCACTGGGATATTTTCATTGGGGCAAAGAGACTCCCATGCTTCAATTGCATCGGCTGCACAATGTATCTCGGCTGAAGGTGTTCTTAATATTTGCGCACACAGGCTTGACACACTGTGCACAGATGAAAGGAAAGCTGGAAGAGCTACACTAGAAATTTTTCTTATTCCGATGCCACCAGATCTAATAGGTAAAGTAGCTTGAATCCATGAACTGTTCTCGAGGTTTAAATTTAGATTTTTTTCTACGGCGTTTTTAAGGGTGGCATCCAAGTTTTCCAAAATTTCCGTATGTATCCAGATTGGGCAAGCTTAGTATATATGTAAATTTTGGAACAAAAAGGCAGTATTTTAAAATGGTATAAGCGATATGACAATTTAGTAAGCCCAATCTGTGGATGTTATCTGATAGTGTTTTGATTTTCTTTTCCAAAAGCGGTCTAACGCTTTCCTCGAGTAACGGCGCCCCTAGGAGGTATAGAGAATCATTTTCGAGAAGTTTGATACCTGGTGCAATATCTTGAAAATTTTGAATTATTAATTTTCGATCACTTGAGTTGAATTTATTGGAGACATACAGCTCACATTTTCCGAAATTCAGTTCCAAATTTAATTTGCGAAAGTTATTAATTATTCTCATAAAATCATTTTTGACTGTGTCAATGTTACCTCATAAGGTGCCGTCGTCTAGGTACCAGACATTTAATTTAGAATTTAAATTAGATATTATGGGGTGAATTCCTAAGCTGAAGAGTGCTGGTCCCAGAGGATCGCCCTGCTGAACGCCTACTTCGGAAGAAATTTGATTGTCATTATAGAATAATTTTGAAGGAGAATTGTAACAATGCCAAATATAGTTAGTTATATGCATCTGATGTATAGATGGAGGCTTCGTTCAGAAAAGCGTCGTTAAAAGCGTTTTTTACATCAACTTTGAGCAGTACATCCGCTTCGCTGTCGTTGGATAGAAAAGTACGAACCGAATGTACCGCAGCTTCACCACCTCCCCGACTACCAAATCCCAGCTGATATGGTTGAAATAATGATTTTAATTTTGAAGAAATATTTCTGCATACTAATTTTGATGCCAGTCTCCGAAAGGTGCAACCAATAGCAATAGGGCGGATACCCCCGTCTTTTTTATTAAAAGCACAGAGGCGCGCCCCAAATAAAAATGGTTTAAAAGGGTCCGAAATAGTTCCTGAAAACAAAAAATTGAAAAATTTTGTTATGTCGCTCAGCAATGCCCTGCCGACGTCTCCGGCGGATACACTGACCAAGTCTTTGAGATGCTGGGGCGTTATTCCATCGATGCCACCTGCAGATCCATTGGGGAACGACATAATGGCGTCTAATGTGTCTTCAATTTTGACTTGGAAGGCCAAATGAGTTAAAGCAGGGGGATTTGGTGGTAAAGATGATGTGTTGGCAGAAGGGTGTTTATCACGCAAGCCTTCTAGAGTCTTGTCATTGTTAGGAGCAAGAGTATCGTCGGAGAATAAAATGTAAAGTAAAGTATTATGTAAAGTATTATAAGTAAAGTATATGTAAAGTATTTATTATCCGATTTAGATGATCATTGTTTTATTCAAAAGGATAGATATTCAGTACTGTCTCATTCAAATTTGATCAAAATTGGTTTGGCAGTTTTTTTATTAATGAACCCATTTTTAGTAACTTGTGTTATTTTGTTAAAGTTCCTTCACAACTCCAGGATTTCTTTACAGAATTTGATGTTTAATTATTATTTTTGAGTATTTTATTGAAAGTACTACTTTACTTTTAAAAAGCTACTCGACCAATTTTGATGACAGTTATTTAATAACTGGTTCAAAATTGAGGACATTTTTTTTTCCACAGATGATAGACCGTTTAAATGTGACAAATGTTCCAATGGTTACGTAACGGTAACCCACTTGCAAAAACACATAGAAAATAGCCATTCTCCCAGAAATGTGAAATGCGACAAGTGCGTGGCCACTTTCACAAATAAGTTTGCACTGAAAAGGTATGTAATCATTGCATTGTATGCTTTATTAATGAATTCTGAATTCTTCTTACCCGATTTCAATAGGAGGAGATTCTTAAATCAACTATTCTTTGCGTATGTTTCGTAATATTTCCTCTATTTCTGAAACTTTATAGAAGATTCTTTTTTTTAAATTGAAAATTTCTTTAAAATTTGTTCATTTGTTTTTTAGTAGATCAATTTGGAGTCGGTTTTATTGTCTCAAATAATCATTGACTAGCTGCGCCCAGTGGCTTTACCCTCGTGTACAATTTTCCAGGATAAAAAGCATTCTATGTTGGTATCTATGTTATACAGCATCTACGTACAAAATTTCATCAAAAAATTTAAATTAAATTCAAAATTTTATCGCGTGAAAGCACCCCAAACAAACAAACAAGCGACGTTTCACATTATATATTATTGGGGACGGGGATTAGTAGCAAGTGGCATTCTGTAATCGTAATCAGATTAACCGTTTTGATGTGAAAGCGAGTACTTCCAATCTACCAAAATTTACCCAATTTCCCGTGTGAACTTTCCATTTTCCAGGATAAATGTATCTTATGTAGATCTCTGTATTGTACAGTATCTACCTATCATCATCATTGGCAGCTCAATCCACCCACAGTAGGGCTCCTCCCTCTTACGCCAATTATCACTGTCTTGAGCCAATCTGTGCCAGGTCTTTCCTATAAAATTATTGAAGTCATCGACCCATCGTTGTACTTGTCTTCAACGGCTACGCTTTCCCACACGCGACCAATCTGTGAGAGACCTACTCCACCTGCCATCACCACATCTTGCCAAGTGTCCTGTCCATCGGCACTGAGTTTATTTAGTATATACGGAATCCGATGTCTTCCACCTTGGTTCTTCTTCAGATTTCCGTATTTCGAACTCTGTCGCTCCATGGCCCGTTGTACAACTCGCGTCTTGTTCGCCTTGTGTCCTTGGTGAGCGTTATTATGTCGGCACCTTATGTCATTGTGGGTAAGACACATTGGTTCTATAGACGGGTCTTCAGATATTGCGTCATTTTTCGGTCTCTGAGCACGTCGTCGAGTATCTACCTACCTTCATTCAAAACTTTATCATAGTTGTTTTGGTGTGGAAGCGAGTAATATACATTTTCCCGTTTTTACGCGGCATACTTCAATTTTCTGGGATAAAAAGTACCCTCTGTTGTAAGGTTGGTATCTACATATTCATCAAAAGCCGTTTAGGCGTGAAAACACCCCCAACAAACAAATAGACTACGTTTTACTTTGATATAATATTGCAGTCACACGAATTGACGATCGAGTAATGTTCTAAATAACTCATGTTTTATGGATTGCCAACGCCACCTAGTTTCATTTTGGGGTACTAAAAACTTAATACTGTGGCACAACGAAATATAAAAATATCTGTAACTGCTTTTTGGATGAACCGATTTTGATGAAACAAAGATAAATACAAGAAGTAAATAAATGCAAGACTCCAAAAAATACAGTTCAGCAAACGGCATCAAAATTCATCCAGTGGTTTTGCGTGATGAAGTCACTTACTTACAGACAGACAGAATTCTAAAAACGATATTTTTGGATTCTACTACTTTCATAATACACTCGTACTTAAAGACAAATGTTTTTTTCCAAATTATCTTCCATGTACAGATTTCACTTTGGTTACAGTTTTATTATATGTAGGTATAGATAGATAGATTTACTGCTGGCCGGACGCAAACACGTGACTTAACTTGTATTAATTTATTTCGACCATCTAGCTAGGTCATTCACACTTATCATAAAAAAGTAATTTGAAACACATTTAAAATCACAAATAAAAATACACACTAAAACTAAACTAACGCAATTTGACTTGTCAGTACTTGAGCTCTGCAATAGTAATTCATGTACAATGTACATGACAATCGAACTTCTCAGCAAATGTCGGCGCACCAGGGATGTGCACCGTTTCTTTTGGTCGCGTAAAAGCAGTCTGAGCTGTAAAGTATCTACAAGCGCCTTTTATTTCTTTTTGACATAGAAAAGTATGAAGAAAAGGATGAAAAGTAGAGTGTATCACTCGGGTGCAAAATTATTTTCCTTCGGGCGACGTATATTGAATCCCTTGCTACGTTCAGGATTCTACTAAAGAATCCTTCACTCCGCTCTGGGTTCGAAATAGTGCCCTTGCCGGCAAAATATTATTTCGCTCCCTAGTAATACAATCTACTATTAAATAACAATGTCTGCTACTTTTTTCGATCAGAATGTCATAATTATGAGAAGTGACCGCTCGTGCGATACGGGTCTATTGAATATAATGCTTTTTTAATTGTAATGGCAACGTATTTGTCATTTAATTGATTATTTTATTTTTCAGCCATATGAGGTCACACTCGAACGAAAAGAAACACGTCTGTGATGTATGCGATAAAGCATTTAAATTGGTATGTACCGATTTCAAAGGATTAGCTTACTTGAATTTTTTTAGAATCTTTGACGTTCCGTCATATACGAAATTTTAACTGATAAGATTTGGATCAACAGTCGAAAGTAATCGTAGAACAAACATGCAAAACGTCCAATTTGAATGAGCAGTTCTCTTGTAGGTAAATAAATGTAGTTTATTTTATCCAAAACAGATGGCGTTGTAATGCTGAAAGAGCTATCTGTCAAATGTATATTGCCCACAGAGTAATAATGTTACTTTTGTTTGATTTTGCCTATGATTTTAAACAAAAAACTCTTTGTAACAAATAAGCAAATATTGTTAATTTCTCGATTAAATGTCGCAATAAACATTTAAAATATGATTTTGTAGCACGATGCCTACTATCGCACTTAGGGTGGAGTTCACCGACTTCTACTTGACCAATGATTTGGTAATCGGCCGGTGAAATCCCAAACGTCGTTTAAACAACCGCTTAAATGTGTACTGTTCACCACGCAAATTTGAACCGCACTTAATAAATCGGACGATCACCAACCGTTCAGAGTGAAAGAACGAACGTTATAAGGCATCGCAATAACGAAGTCACTTTGTCATATCTATTCAACACGACGAAAGGTGGCGTCCGAGTTTAGAAGCATAAAATAAAATGAAGTCAACATGAAAAGTACAATAAAACGTACTGAGGAAGCTATACTATACTGTAGTTCTAAATTTGGGTAGGTATGAACTTTTTCTGGCTGCACCATGTGGCCTGCACCATGTGTCCTGCACCATGTGTCCTGCACCATGTGTCCTGCACCATGTGTCCTGCACCATGTGTCCTGCACCATGTGTCCTGCACCATGTGTCCTGCACCATGTGTCCTGCACCATGTGTCCTGCACCATGTGTCCTGCACCATGTGTCCTGCACCATGTGTCCTGCACCATGTGTCCTGCACCATGTGTCCTGCACCATGTGGCCTGCACCATGTGTCCTGCACCATGTGGCCTGCACCATGTGTCCTGCACCATGTGTCCTGCACCATGTGTCCTGCACCATGTGTCCTGCACCATGTGTCCTGCACCATGTGTCCTGCACCATGTGGCCTGCACCATGTGTCCTGCACCATGTGTCCTGCACCATGTGTCCTGCACCATGTGTCCTGCACCATGTGTCCTGCACCATGTGTCCTGCACCATGTGTCCTGCACCATGTGTCCTGCACCATGTGTCCTGCACCATGTGTCCTGCACCATGTGTCCTGCACCATGTGGCCTGCACCATGTGGCCTGCACCATGTGTCCTGCACCATGTGTCCTGCACCATGTGTCCTGCACCATGTGTCCTGCACCATGTGTCCTGCACCATGTGTCCTGCACCATGTGTCCTGCACCATGTGTCCTGCACCATGTGGCCTGCACCATGTGGCCTGCACCATGTGGCCTGCACCATGTGTCCTGCACCATGTGGCCTGCACCATGTGTCCTGCACCATGTGGCCTGCACCATGTGGCCTGCACCATGTGTCCTGCACCATGTGGCCTGCACCATGTGTCCTGCACCATGTGTCCTGCACCATGTGTCCTGCACCATGTGTCCTGCACCATGTGTCCTGCACCATGTGTCCTGCACCATGTGGCCTGCACCATGTGTCCTGCACCATGTGTCCTGCACCATGTGTCCTGCACCATGTGTCCTGCACCATGTGTCCTGCACCATGTGTCCTGCACCATGTGTCCTGCACCATGTGTCCTGCACCATGTGTCCTGCACCATGTGTCCTGCACCATGTGTCCTGCACCATGTGTCCTGCACCATGTGGCCTGCACCATGTGTCCTGCACCATGTGTCCTGCACCATGTGTCCTGCACCATGTGTCCTGCACCATGTGTCCTGCACCATGTGTCCTGCACCATGTGGCCTGCACCATGTGTCCTGCACCATGTGGCCTGCACCATGTGTCCTGCACCATGTGGCCTGCACGTGTTGGTTATTATTTGAATTCGCTTACGTTTGTGATTTATTTGACGTTATCTTTTGTTTGTTGCCAAGTTCAGTTGCCGCCATCCGTGATCCGTGATCATCAGATTCATTAGTGTTTGTGCTTTTTATAGTGAAGATTTAAATAAGTAGAGAAAATTGAGACAAAAAAAATAAGCGCAAAATAAAAACCAGTTTATCATCTATTAATTGCAGTACGTCCATTGCAGAAGTTTTAGACAAACGGAATCTAGTTTTAAAAGATTCTTCGTCATATTCTTAATAATAATTACGACGCACTTGAAAATCTCGTGGTCTTCTAAATCTCGGTTAACGGTTAACGGTTAAACGATGTCGCTGAGCTCGGTTACGTAAATCGGCCGTTCAAGGGCTTTGATCATTGGTTAGGGTGTGGTGAACACTAAAATTTGAATAACCAGCCGTTTAATTGTTAAACAGCCGTTTTAATAGTCGGTGAACTCCACCCGTTGGCTTTTTAATATTTTAAGGTAATCTGTAGCACAATGCCAACAGTTTGAAACCAACATACACCATGCCTATAATTGCAAATAGACAACTATATTTATTGTTAAAGTGTACTAATCGCAGTATGCCTACTTTGTTTATCGTCAGTGCTTTTAATATGTATGTGGCCTACAATTTGTACAGTTAACACAAAATTTGTTTAGTTGTGTTTTTAATAAAAAATATTAAGGGTTGCAGGGTGGTGGGAATATTAAGGGTTGCAGGGTGGTGGGAATAACTTCGAGTACACAACCAACTCCGTTTGTGTTGAGTTGTTTGTATGCTCGCAGGGAAATAAACATTAAGTAAAAAATGTATAATTATTAAGTAATATTGTTTATTCCATTTAGAGAAGAAAGAAAGAGATTAATGATAAATTAATAACATCGCATCATGAGCCTCCATGTACCAGGAACATACTTTGTTTATTAATTGGACAGATTGTCAAACCGTTTGCTTTTATCCAAATATTTTTATCTAAGTATTTAATACTCACCTACATCACTTTATATGGAATAACACATAGTAACAAAATAATTATATTGAATTTATTTTGTAAGAATGTTACTTAATTTTGCACATAACTGTACTAAAATAGGCATAACGCTATAGTTAGATTCGTTTTTTATGAAGTTAGCAAACTGCGATGTAACTGCTACAAAAATAATAAAGTAAGCATGGTGTTAAGTGCGATAGTGGCAGCAATTTGGTAATTTTACTCTTTAAACTAAACTAGACTACATTTCTTCAAATGTAATTTAAACCTTGTCGACTTTGTCACAAGGTCTTTTTGCCCCTGGCATCTATTCTAAATTTACTTCAATTTAAGCTGCACCGCTTAAAATAACGTAATTAAAATAGGTTTTTAACACGCTGTCTTACAGCGTTTGGATAAATTCAGACACGTTCTGAGACAGCGTTTGGACAAATCGGGACTCTGACAGGCTTTATTGATAGTTTAGTGAGTGAGGATTAGATGCCAGGGGAAAAAATACCATTATCAGTGTCAGTAGTCGTGCTATAAAATCTAAAATACGCAGTGCCGTTGTGACATGTAAATCACGGGACTTTATACTTTCCCAACTGGTTACATAATAATCACAGTGGATTATAGTGATCCTGAGTGTTAAATTCCTTGCAGTTCATAGAGTACAGCGCCAGTTAATAACACAGAGAACTTTTATTTTTTAAAGAATACTCCTCAATATATACGTTTTACGTGGTCAATTTTTTTTTTTATTTATTCAATACAATTAGTTAAATTGAATATTCTGTGTCGAGGCAGTTTATCGACTCGAAAGTGTACGAGGGGAGTTCAATGTATTCTCGGTATAGGCATGAAAGAATAAGCAGAAAATTCTGAATAAAATTTATTTTTCAATGTAGTCCCCTAGGATCTGAACTCACTTATTTGTCCTGGAAAATAACTTTTTAATTTCCTCCAAAAAAAATTTTTCTTCCTGGTCTGAAATTAACTCTTCATCGTCGGAGTTCTTTTTTGAGATTTGGGAACAGAAAGTAATCACTGGGGGCTAGTCCGGGCTGTCGGGTGGATGATTGATTTTTTCAAATCCGCAATCCCGCACAGCAGCATTGGCAATGCGTGCCTTGTGAACAGGCGCGTTCTCGTGCAGAAGCAATACACCTGCGATCAATTTTCCCCGTCTTTTTTCTTTTATTGCCTCCTTTAAATTGCGCAGGGTGTTAGCGTAAGTTGCGCCAGTAATACTCTCACCTTTTTTTGTGTACTCAATTAATAAGATTCCCTTGGAATCACCATGGCACGAGGGTCGTCTTCAATACTCTCTCTACCCCGTTTAAATTCACTTGACCACTTCTGAATTGTAGATAATGAAGGGGCAGAATCTTGGTAAACAGCCAACATTTCTTCGTGAGTTACTTTTTGAGTCTTTCCTTGTTTTGTGAGGAATTTGATCACAGCGCGATGCTCGATTTTTTCAACATTGTCGTATCAGTCATCGTAGTTGCCTTTCCGAAATGATATTTTGAATACTAATGGCGACAATCAAATATTTTTTTTGTATTTTTACCCTCAATGAGTATCATAAACTAATGAGATAATTTAATTACCCTCATTATTAGTATATTACCCCGATACCGAGAATACATTGAACGCCCCTCGTACGTAAATGGTTTATCACCTTTTCAACTCCCGAACTCGAATCCGATCTCGCGGGTTTTTATGTTTGAAAGCTGCTGTGATCGAGACGCTTGTTAGTTATGATGGGAGGTGGGGGCTTTATTTTTTATTAGTGCTTGTTATTTCAGAAGTCTCATGTTGTCCGACATGTGACACTAGTTCACAATCTAGGAGTGAAGTCTTGGAAATGTGAACTGTGTCCCGATACGTTTAGCAGCAAATATGGCTTGAACCATCACCTGCGCGTTCACACGGGAGAACGGCCGTACAGATGCGAGGTAGGGTAAATCCGTTCAGACGTTTGAGTGAAGTAAGATGATGATGATGAAGATGATGAAAAGTATCCTATGTGTTATTCCAGGGTATAAGCTATCTCCATTCCAAATTTCATCAAAATCCGTTCAGACGTTTGAGAGTGAAGTAAAATGATGATGTTAACGTTTTACACTGTTTAACACATTGTTTACGCTTTTCAAGAAATCACTCCCATAGATTACAGAAAAGCGAGGGGAAAGATATTACACATCAAAAATGTTCCACCGCTATCCCCACCTACACTTTTAATGTCGCTCGGTAGGGATTATGACAGCAAACAATATAATTCTTATTCTCATATTCCCCACTTGGTTCCCCATTCCCCATTTCCTTCTACAAATCTAGTCTAGTCAAATAAATAAAATTGAAGTGTCTGTTTGTGATGTCAAAATAACAGCTTTTTACTAAATTCATATGAAAGTATATACGGTCCTTATAACAAAAACACATTTTTTAAAGTTTTTGTCTGTCTGTCTGTTTGTTCCCTCTAATCTCCGAAATGGCTTGACCGATTTTGACGGGACTTTCACTGTAAAATAGCTGATGTTATAAGGAGTAACACTTTTAATATTAAAAAAGTGTTAGTTTTCCGCGCAAATAGAACCCATGAATTTTGACCACGCGGGCACAGCTAGTAATAATAATACATTTTCATCTGTATCCATTGACATAACTGAGCATTTTAGATTTAAAAGAGATTGTTACAGTAAACACGATTATAGACCACCTTTTTGTGTTCAAAATATCATTGAGAACTAAGCTTTCTTACGCGCTAAGCGAAATCTTAGAAACTATTAAGTATACGGAACTTTGTAAGACAGGTTTTTTTAAATTAGCTGTACCCGCGGCTTCGCACACGTGGTCATTTCTATAGGTTAAAAGTACTCTATGTGCTATTTCAGGACCTAAAATACCAATATACTAACATTTGATCAAAATTTCTTCAGCCGTCAAAATGTTTTTATCCATTGCGATTTTATCCTATTCATCTGATTGATATAGCAAGGACCCCAGTTTTTAAGTCAAACCCTAAGCTATCCAATAGTGACCGCATCGCAATCGGTTCAGTAGTTTTTATGTGATGCGCGAACAAATACAGACAGACACGAATTTTAAAAATGTTCTATTCTTGTTCAGTAGCTTATTTAAGTACCCTAGACCATTTTAAAAATGTTGTATTGTCGTTCAGTAGCTTATTTTAAGTGCCCTAGACCATTTTAAAAATGTTGTATTCTCGTTCAGTAGCTTATTTTAAGTGCCCTAGACCATTTTAAAAATGTTGTATTCTCGTTCAGTAACTTATTTTAAGTGGCCTAGACCATTTTAAAAATGTTGTATTCTCGTTCAGTAGCTTATTTTAAGTGCCCTAGACCATTTTAAAAATGTTGTATTCTCGTTCAGTAGCTTATTTTAAGTGCCCTAGACCATTTTTTTTCTTAATTATCTTAATTGTACAGACTTTTTCGTTCTTACTGCTTTATTATAAGTATAGATTAACTTTAATAACAGGATGTTTACCATGAATTTCTTATTTATTTTTGAGTTTCCTATATTTCGGCTCTGTTGCAAGCGCCATGATCAAGGATAGCTGAAGTAAATGCGGGGAAATATCCCGTTTATAATGTTCATTTTAGCGTTAGTATTTTTTATTCTGTGGCGTTTGTGACCATGTCAGTTTAAAAACTTCAAAAGTTTTTTTTTAGTTTGTCTAATTATTTGCTTAGCTATTTTTCGATTCTCCTAACCTAAGTCAACTATTGTTTATTCTGTGCCTATGTCGTTCAAGATCTTCTCCTGTACTTGTACTATTTTTGATTCTGTGGCTGTAGCACCTCTCTCCTTGCCCACGAAGGTGGGCAAACTTTTTAAGAATCTACCATCAACGTACATCACGTGCTACGCACACGATTTCCTATGGCAATGGGGATTGTTCCCAGAAAATACACACTCCACACACTTTTGAGAACTCCTCGCTCCTGTTCCTATAAAATAATACACTTTTAAGTTACCTGAACTCTGTTTCCTCTTAGATACACTTTTCGGTATTGTTATGGAAGACTACCTGTTGCGTGGCTTCGTATGCGTTGTCTTTTCCCTAGGTTGAAAATACTCTATGTACCATTCCAAGACCTAAAATACCAATATACCAACATTTGATCATACTCTACTCGATTGCTCGGCTTGAAATACCAAGTGCACCAGTTTTTAAGTGAAACAATAAGCTATCCAACAATGAAAACCGTATCACAATTGGTCCTTTAGTTTTTACATGATGCACCTACAAACCAACATACAGACAAAACGACAGACATACATGATTTTTATAAATGTTATATTCTTGTTCAGTAGCTTATTTTAAGTACCCTAGACCATTATTTTTGTAATTATCTTCTTGTACAGAATTTCTCGTACTTATTGCTTTAAGGCCAGGCTCCAAGGTTACATTTTCCCACTCCCCACTCCCCTGCCACCTCCCCTACACTCTGCCACCCGCTACCCGCAATAAGCACTGAAGTGCCTGCGCAACACAAAATTTAGCTCGAAACTAAATGACGTATGTCTCAAAAGTTATTTATTTTATTGGCAGGCTAATAATTTAGTTAGGTAAATTTTATCTAAACAGTAGATAATAAAGTATATTATTATTATTTTATATAATAATACAGTTTATTTTTATTATTTATTATTTTATTGTAGTGAGATTTATTTAAGAGATAAAGCTTTAGCAGTTGAGTAGAAAAATGAAAATATTTCTGAAAATAACTTAATTTTTGATAAGAAAATGTATCAAATAAAATTCTGTTAATCACGTTTTTGTCTGAGTCATAGCTGTACTCGCGGCTTTGCCCGCGTGGTTATTTCATTTAAAAATAGCCCTTACGTGTTATTGCAGAACCAAAAGTACCTATATTACAATTCATCAAAAACATATTCAATTGCCCTGAATCTAGTCATAGGATTAAGATTTCAAGTACCCCAGTTTTTAATTCAAACCCTAAGCTATCCAACAGTGAAAACTGCATCGCAATCGTTCCAGTAGTTTTGACGTGTGCGCGAATAAACAAACAGACACACGATTTTTAAATTAAAAATGTAATATAATTTGAACAGTAGCCCATTTTAAGTACGCTAGACAATATTAAAAAAAAAAAAATTCTTTGTACAAACTTTCGTATTTATTGCTTTATTATAAGTATAGATAGATGTCAGATGCGCGTTAAACGTTAGTTCAAAGAAATGTGATTTCACGCATGTATGCGCTGTATTCTTAGAGTGATAAGGATCACACAAACTACTTTTGAGCGTAGGCATTGACCGAACGAAGCCGCCACGACACTTCAAAATGAATAACATGACGGAATTGTGACACTGGTCCAGTTTCCCAAAATCGTGGACATAACCATCGAAGTTCATGCATTGCCCTGTTTTTTTTACATGATACTTTGACTAATTTTAAACAACATTTACTGCTAAGTGCCCAAATGGGCCCGTAACTCGAATCCTTTACTCGAAATATTTGAACGCCGGCGTTTTTAAAGCGGCAGAGATAAAGAATGTTCGCATTTAATGTAGAGAATAATACCCTGTAAGTAATACCTAGTAAGTTTCATCTCGACATCTCTGCCGCATTCGAAAAAAATACAAAAATACACTTACATATTATCTCCATACAAAAAAAAACAACATGTATTTTTTTATTAGGAATGCTGTTTTGTATAGAATGTTTCATCAGTAAATGTTGTTTAGAATTAGTCAAAGTATCATGTGAAAAAAACAGGGCAATACATGAACTTCGATGACGAATACGATTGTCTACGATTTTGGGAAGGGACCAGTGTGCGGCGTGTCGATGTCGGTCGGCCCTGTGGCCAGCAGTGCAAGCATGGATCTTATCGATCGATAAATTTACCGACTTTTTTTAATTAAGTTTCACGTTAATATTCGATAATACGAGTTCAGTAGCACGGAACGTACTTATCGACAACGACATAAATTCGATAAATCATATTTAATATATAGATTTATATCAACAAAAGGAAGCATGAATCTTATTTTTGACAATTGTTGTCATTGTCAATGTCGGTAATTTTACCGAATTAATCGAATTTTATCGGCTTTCCAAAGTTACACGACAAACATTTTTTTTGTAAATTCCTTTTCGGATTATAAGCCAAAACGTGGAGGTGTCAGAACATCGTAAGGCAAGTTTCAGGGATGCCAATGATCCTTTCGATCTGGAAGAACAGCATTTTAAGATTATTTTTAGAATTTATAAGGAAATTTCCCTCGCCCTCATTCAAGATGTTGAAGGCGTTTCGAGAAGGAGTCGATCTAATGGACTGTCTGCGCATGTTGTAATATCTACTTTACATAATAATACCAAAATACTTAGTTACGTTTTTTCTATTTCCAGAAATATTATCTTTTGTTGTGATTGTGTATAATGCTCTAATTATTATGGTACCTAGTAGGTACTCAGTTCAAAAAAACTACCTGTATAATGTTAATGTGTATGTTGTTGTAGGTTCTATCAGCTGTACGCTTTTTCACCGAGGGCAGTTGCACCAACGATGCATCGGCCAGGAATATAATATAACACTAGGACAGCGCACTGTCAGACTTGTCAGGGAGGTGTCTCAAGCAATTGTGCAACGAGTTATGGCTAGTTATACTTTAGGTTAGGTTCAAGGAATATACTACTTTATGGTAGTTAAGTAGAATTCCAAATGACAGAAGTTTCTCCGTAACAACTCAAAATAATAAAAATCTGCCAAACTGTGTCAAAAAATATTTTTTAGACTATTAGTCGTCTATCTGATATATGGTATAGTCCACGAGTTGCCATTTTTTAAATCGATAAACTCACGACGTGTTATCGAATCAATAAAAATTACCGAGAGGCTAGATCCATGCTACCGCATTTTGATAAAATTGATAAAAAAAGAACTGTTTACCGGTCGATAAATTTATCTAATTTTATCGATCGATAAGATCCATGCTCGCAGGGCAGGTGGAGTAACGACCTACGAAAAGCGGCTGGAAGAAAATGGATGAGGAGAGATAAAGACCGGCCTCAGTGGCGTGCATTGGGACAGGCCTACGTCCAGCTGTGGACAAATATAGACTGAGGATGATGATGTCAGCCGTTGCTACTCGGTTATTTCGTACAGTGAACGCATCAGTATCTCAGTAGCGACACTTGCGACGTTCGCGGTTCGAGTTGCGACATCAAAGTTGCTTGAGTGATGGGCATAGGGTAGGATATGATAGGTTTTTTCGTAGTATTTGTATTATGTTTCTTTTTTCTTTAGGATTTTTATAGTGATGTAAGATTTTAAGTTCCCTCAGACAGACTGCACACATGAAGCCAACAAGTTCAACTGTATATACGATTAAGCAGTTATGTACGGCCGTGTCTGAGTGTACGCGGTGGTGGCCACGCGTCTAACTCAGGAGATTAGTGTATAAGTAGACATGGAAGTGGAAACAAAGTTGTTACTGATTCTTTTGCTACGCCTGCGTCGTAATCTAATATTTGAACGGAAACGTTCAAGGGGAATAAATACATTGTTGTTAAGTTGCATGACAGAAAGTGATTATTTTATCCACTACCCAAAATAACGAAATGATAAAAAAATACAAACTACTTTAGAATGTCGATTGCTGTGTAGGCGATTGATGAAATAAAAATACAAACTACTTTAGAATGTCGATTGCTGTGTAGCCGATTGATGAAATAAAAATACAAACTACTTTAGAATGTCGATTGCTGTGTAGGCGATTGATGAAATAAAAATACAAACTACTTTAGAATGTCGATTGCTGTGTAGGCGATTGATGAAATAAAAATACAAACTACTTTAGAATGTCGATTGCTGTGTAGGCGATTGATGAAATAAAAATACAAACTACTTTAGAATGTCGATTGCTGTGTAGGCGATTGATGAAATAAAAATACAAACTACTTTAGAAAGTCGATTGCTGTGTAGGCGATTGATGAAATAAAAATACAAACTACTTTAGAATATCGATTGCTGTGTAGGCGATTGATGAAATAAAAATGTATTTTTTTCGTTTATTTAATGTTATCTATATTTCTACAATTCCGTATATGAACTGCGCGAAACACGATTGACAGCATGCATTGACACCACTCGACTTCATACAGTCCAAGTCTCGACTGCGCGCAGTTTAAATCCCGACCGCACACAGTTGAACTTGTCAACTGCACACATGCAGTCCGTGTGATGGAGCCCTTACACTTACCAACTTACAACTTAAAATGTTTCCTTTCAGATTTGCTCCCAACCATACAGCTACAAACATGACTTCAACCGGCATTGTCTAAAGAAGCACGGTGTGTGCTTTAAGCGAAGAACGGTACACGTCATGAATGAAGAGGTCTTACTTCAGGAACGCATCCTTATGAGGGACCTGACGCTCAGACTCAACGGAATTCTGAAAGATGACAAGCCCGTCAACCCTTTCGAAGGGCCACAAGCTGCGCTGGCTTTTGATCAAATGATCAAAGCTATACAGTCGGGGAAAGTTGTAGTGGACTTACAACTATAGAGCAAAAACTATGTATTTAAGAAAGTATATAGATTGGTATCAGATAATCAGCCCGTATTAGTTGTATCCTGCTCACTTATTGACTTCGGTGGTCCATATTGTGGTTATTTTTGAAAAGGGACACATGGTCAAATCAATAATAATAATTGTTATTCTGTTAAATTAATGAATCTGCGTTAAAAAAATATTTTATTTTAAACTTAGGCAAACCTTGATCAAAGAATATTTAATTTATGTTATTAAAATTTATCACAGAATTATTTTAGTGTTTTTTTTTAATTCCTCTTATTATTTTACACACATGTTAATTGGAAATTCGAAAAGATTGGTAATAACTTCTAGATAGATGAGTATGTAGGCTCAAGGAGCGCTGATGGGATGGTCCAAAGATAGGATTATTACCGAAATCCCCACCAGACCGTCCCCACCAGTGGGGATTTAGCCTCGTGTGGACACACTCAGAAATTTGTGTAATCGTGTGCTTCTTCACAATCTGACTGATTACATCGATCCTATGCCCTGCATCAGTGCAGTGACTTCTTTAACCCTGTAACATGTGCAAATTATATCAATATTGATATTTTGTTTCGTAATCCATACCAATATATAAAAGTGAAACGTTGTCTGTTGTTTGTTTGTTTGGGGAGCTTTCACGCGATAACGGCTGAACGGATTTTGAAGAAATTCGGAATGGAGATAACTTATACCCTGGAATAAAACATAGAATAATTTCTAACCCAGAAAAAATGTAAGTTTCCAGGGGAAACCTGGAAAATGTTGATTATTCACTGTAAGGAACGGTTGCCATGGAAACGAAATATCAAGTCTGTCAAAAAACATCAAGAGCGTAGGTATAGCTTTTGCATTTGTTTTTAATATCCTAGACGAAAATAGGATGCTTTTTTTCGCGATAAACAGTACTGCGCGCGGACGAAGTCGCGGGCGGGAAAGCTAGGCTATACTAAAATTACGGAGGTCGCAGCCGGAGGATGCAATGAAGGCTACGGGGTGTTGTCCCCCCTCATGTCCCCCTTGAGGGAGACAAGGAG
This sequence comes from Alsophila aescularia, assembly GCA_946251855.1. Classification (NCBI taxonomy): domain Eukaryota; kingdom Metazoa; phylum Arthropoda; class Insecta; order Lepidoptera; family Geometridae; genus Alsophila; species Alsophila aescularia. The sequence continues at coordinate 40,662,194 of OX276386.1, read as the reverse complement.
AGTTTTGTTTTTTAGTGGTCGTGTCTAGGAGATTTTGCTTGTGTTCTTGACTCCCCCCAATTAAGGGGTTACCTAATTACTCAAAAAATATATGCTGTTTTTTCGTGTTGTACTTACGCTTGATAATTGATCTTAGTATCTTTCTTGTGCTGTGCTGATTGATGACACCCTTTCACTGCACAAACCGTAATTTTTAACGAAAAATTCGGGTGCTCCTCTCGTAAATACGATGACGTGCACTGACAAGTCAGCGCGATCGCATAATGGTTGATCTTCTTCACTGTGAGGGCGCCTACCTACCTTCTTTCCCTAGTACTTCTATGGGGGAATCAGGTTGTGCAGTTCTTGTGCACACTCTCCATAGTGCAATCTGTAGAATACCGACAGGCTTGCTACCTCACGTCGATGCGCCAGACTTTGAAGCTTACTCTTTATCAGAGTGTTATAGAAATCCCCAATGAGCCTCATAGCACGTGTTTTCCATCCATAAAATGATCGCTTGACACACGAGGGTAAACGTTAGATAAGTTTGTAATATGTAAAATGTATACAGTACAAACATGACTACCTACAGGTGAGTTTTTACTCGACTGACGAGGGTTATATGTTTGGGTTGTAGGTAGGTATGTATGTTTGTTTGTATGTTGCTTAGGCGCGTCCTACATGCGCGTTGATGGATTTTGATAAATGAGGTACTCATACCAAATATATGAGGTATCATTGGATTCGTCTTGACCACGAGAGTACTAAAGTGAAGTATCAAGAAAACTAATATGGCGGCTTACAGCTGCCTTTGTATTTCCGACGTAACAAAAAATGACCAAAATCTATCGAGTAAGGTGCAAAATACAGCTATTCTATAGACCATTTCAAAAATATATAATTCTTATAACTAAACAGTAGCAATTTTCTTTTAAGCTTCTTACAAAATTTACAATGTTAGATTAAGTATTCAAGTTAATGTAAATACTATAGTTTAGTATTGCAATTATTGTAACTATTAAAGTAAAGTAAAATATATAAGTTAAAAAGAAACATTAAATTTATATAAATACTAGCTGCCCCCCGCGGTTTCACCCGCATCCTTCAGGAACCATACATTTTCCGGGATAAAAAGTAGCCTTTGTGTTAATCCAGAGTATAAGCTACCCCCGTACCCAATATCATCCAAATCCGTATTACAAACCCATATACATACACACACACATGTTATCGCGTTATAACTCCCCAAGCAAACAAACAGACAACGTTTCACTTTTATATGTTGTTATATTTTTTCATATACCCGCCGTAACTTCTAAAAAAAGAGTCAGTAAGCGTAATTCAAAATCATCGGCAGCAGTGGTTCTTGACCACAGACAACTACATTATTAGTCACCTACATGACAGACTTGTTATTATTTCGTTTCCATGGCAACGTAATTTACGTTCTTTAGTTTTAGTGTTTACGAAGTATTTCAGATTCATGGTTTTAGTCATTTATGTATAAGTTACTATCGTAACTAGATCTGTAGTTGCCGCGCACATGCGTAACCACTTCACATATGGCCACAGCCATATGTCCGGCCTTATGCTAGTCAGTGATCAGTTTGACTTCAACGTGAAATTATTCATGATAAAATGCGTAAATGTGTGGTTCTCGATTTCAAACACATAATAGGACAAGCGGATTATTCCGCTTCACACGTAAATTTACTGCTTTTTGTTGATCTCTGTGTAAATAACATTAAAAAACGGATACGAACTTTGCTACTATTATTTTACATTTAGTGCTGTCAGTAAAACAGCATTCTGGTTTCCCCAGTAGTATGGGAGTTTTGTCAATAAATTAAACGAACATTGTTATCAAAAGAATACGTTTTATTACTTAGCTACCTCTCAGTGAAAATTCCGTCAAAAAAGGTCTAGCCTTTTTGGATATTAGCGGGAACAAACAGACAGAAAGACAAAAAAAAATGGCTTTTTTGTCATAAGAACGTGTATACTTTCATATGCATTTAGTACATTTTGACATTATAAACAGACGCATCAATTTTATTTATTTGTAGTATTATAAAAATGTATAATATAGATAACATAACTTATGATAAATAATTAATTTTAATTGCTGTAGTATGCGAATAAGTACCACTTAAAAATAAAGATACGCAGCGGAGCTGTGTAGTATGCATAATCTACGTCGACTTATTATAACTAGTAATTCGTGAATACACATTTTGCAGATAATGCTATTATTGCGAAAATCTAACCCGCGGACCTTGCGTCTGGCTCAGACTCAAGGTTCTGGGGTTAGCTGTTCGCCTATATCAACGCAATAAATTATATTTGTAGTGTCTGTTTCGATTTAAATATTATGGAAATAAAAATATTGAATAAAATACGCTATATACTCATTCATCCAATCGACGGGGAAAATTTTCATAGAGCAGGCAGCACCGGGGTTGACCCTAAATATTATATCACTATCTCTATCAAACTGATGCCATGAACGCGACGCTCAAGTTAGTACGAGAGAGATAAACATCATCATCATCATAGAATAGAATAGAATATTATTTATTCACATAAAATAGAGTAAGTAATTACAATATTACGGTCTTAGTATTTTAGAGTACCATCTATTTCGTCATACAATGACATATGAATGTTTGAGTCAAAATAACTCGTTAATTGAGTAATAATTTTTAGAGCTGAGGTACAACATTAGATTTTTCTTAAAAAGCTTATTTGGTAGGCGTTTTAAGTCTTCCGGTATTGCATTATATACTTTAATGCACATAACATAACATTGCTTCTGGTAAAAAGTCATGTTTGGAGCTATGCTGTATACAAGTTTGTTCGGGTGTCGAGTATTTCTTGGACACATTTCTCTAGCTGTTTTAAAAAACACCCGGTTTTTATGAACGAAATTTGCTAGCTCAAAAATATACATGCAGGGAAGTGGAAGTATACCTAACTCACTAAGAGGCTTGCAAGATTCATACGGTTTTTTCCCACAAATCGCTCTAATGCATTTTTTTTGACAGGCAAAGACTTTATTGAAGTCCGTTGAATTGCCCCATATGATCAACCCATATTTTAGAATTGAAGCTACGTGCCATGGTAGGCAGCTAAAAGTGTTTCAAGTGCTGTTGTTCTTCGTAACCTGTATAAAACAAATACAAATCTGTTTAGTCTATCTATGACATTTCCCTCAAACTTTTGAAGATTCTTGGCAATCTTTTTGAAGTAAAAAGGTATTGTACTCTTTATTGGTACAGCATCCCTATCATAATGTATATTTTTGAGCGCACAATTTTGGTTATCTAGTTGGTCTAGAACGGAGTTTATTTTAAAGCATACATCTTTTGGTCTGTCTGATTGAACACGATCATATTCAGTGAGATCTACAAAGTTACAGTGTTCAAATTTATTGCAAATGTGGTTTAAGTGTTGGTTTAACTTGAATTCATTTAGGAATTTATTCTGAAAGACACTTGCCAACAACTATTTAGAGTCTTTAGTTTATCACTTAGTACAGTCATCACTTTAGCAGGATTTCTATCATCTTGCCCTACTCCTATAATTATACGGTCCTTTGGAGTAGCGTTAATCCATTTGAAGGATTTTAATATATCTTCAGATGTAGCGCATGGTTTTATAAATGATGTTATAATGTAGTGGCGTAGGCGTAGTTTTTCACTCATCCTTGACTTCTCTAATTTCGACCTTAGGCCTTTGCATTGTGTACCACCAATGATGTAAATATTTCTGTTGGTGCTTGAGCTATTATACTTACTATGAGTGGTAGGTACAACGCGCTGGGATCTAATTTCTGTTTGATTATGAGCATTTGCAACTTTTTGTGTTTTGCTGACACTTTGAAGCCTCATTGCAGGTAAGTCCATTGTTTGGTATTTTTTAGGGTGTTTAGGCGAGTCCATTTTTTGCTCTTTTGATGTTTGGTTGGTTATGGGTGATTCTACTCGTTGTGCTGCACAGAGATCCGTCAGGGTGGCTATCTGTGAATTAAGAAGAGACATTTGTTTTTTTAGGTCTGCGTTTTCTAGTACTAAGATTTCCTTTTCATTAGTGGAGTTCTCTAGTTGCAATTTCAACTCGGCAATTTCCTCTTTCATCTCCTGCATGAGTCCTGCATCAACATTAGTAGAGAAATCATAACTTCTGGATGCTATGTCCGAATCTAAAGAATTTAGAGAAATATCGCTTCGGGATTCAGTGGTGAGGGTTTTCCTTAGTATGTTTTGCTGAGAACATAGCACGTTATCTCTTTTTCTTAGCGACATTTGTAAATTTGTGGGTTTTCTCAACGAGACTTTTTTAGATTCTGGTAATAAGACAGCATTGGTTTGAGTTCTTGGTGCCGGTAACTTTACTTTTTCAGATGTTTTCGTCTGTTTTGCTCTACATCCATTACATATCCAACTTTCTTTCTTACTTTTTTCCATTATGTAATATCTTGTTGAAGATACTTGTGCGCATTCAATATCATATTTTAACTTGCAGACAGAACACGCCAAAAATTCTCTGTTTGGCAGATTTTGATCGCATGCAGCACATTTCTGCTTGTTAGCAGACATGGTTGTATTTTATTTTTAGAGCCGATTATAATGCTTGCTAAAATGTTTGGATCACACTCATTTATTACACTGCCCTCTGACGACAAGTAGGTAAAAAGTTTAATCAGTCGGTTTTATGACAGATTTATTACACCGTCATCTAGCGACGAGTAGCTTACGGCGAGCAGCAGTTTGGGTGACGGTTAGCTTTCAAATATGTTTTAAATTATGCATGAGTATAAAAACAGTAAAATCAACATTAAAAATGCTCTAGATTGTTTAATTTCTATTTTGATTATTTTTCCTAGCAAGACATGTTTATTTACTAATGTTAAACTGTATTTTAACGCACCTCCTTGTCAACTGATACAATTTCGTTTAATTGTATTAAACTCAGGAACTGTTCAGTATTTCACAGGGATAACACTCACTATATGTAATTATACCGTGACAATGTTATTGATGCACTTTTTTCACAAATCAGTTAAGAATTAGAATTTATAGTCTTTTATTTACATAGGACACTGGTCAAGACATGTTTACACGAAAAGCGCCATCTTGCCGATGATCATCATGTCAGCCTTTAGAAGTCCACTGCTGAACATAGGCCTCCTCCAAAGAGCGCCATGACGAGCGATATGGAATTTATTAAAAGATGTCATCTTAAGATACGAAATATATCGTAAAAGATACAAACTATATATTAATATACTATCTTAAGATACAAAATATATCGTAATATGCTCTACAGATTGCTCTGTTTTGTATTCGTGAGGGTTTTTTTTAACCCCTGAAGAAAGAGACGGGTGTTATAAGTTTAGGGTGTGTATCACTGTGTGTATGTGTGTATGTGTGGTTGTGTGTGTGTGTGTGTGTGTGTGTGTGTGTGTGTGTGTGTGTGGGTGGGTGTGTGTGTGTGTGTGTGTGTGTGTGTTTGTGGCATCGTAGCTCTCAAACGAATGGCCCGATTTTGATGTGTTTTTTTCTGTTCGAAAGCTGATATGATCGAGATGGTTCTTAGATATATGGGGAGAGGGAGGGAGGAGGTGAGAAAGAAAAGGGGGGTGTAAATCGTAGCTTCCAAACAAATGGACCTATTTAGCTGTGGTTTTTTATGTTTCAAAGCTGGGGTAAACAAGATGATTCATAGCTATAATTTGAGGATGGAGGAGGGAGGGGGGGGGGGTCGAGCTTTGGACCAGAGACATTTATACGAGTATGGCGAAGCAAGGGAAGGGTAATGAGTTTAACAGTTTATGTATATATGTATGTATGTATATGGGTATACATACATACATATATACATACCCATATACATACATACATACGATGGATGTCATAGGCTATATTTTTTACTACGGCCTTGGCCGTTTGTCATGGTTCATATAAAATGTATAGCGAGCGATATTTTATCTTAAGATAAAATATTATCGTATCTTAGACGTCTGTGACGCGCTTAATCGTCTGTGACGCCCTTAACCGTGAAGGCGCTATAATATATATATTATACATGCTATAATATTTTATATGCAGATATCTTAACAGTGGCGCCCTTTATGGGCAGGCGTGACGCTTACCATGACGCGAGTGACCTGGGCCCTATTTCATAATGCGACAAATCATAATAAATCTACAAATGTCAGTCGAATACGCCAAACCTGCGTTTCATACAACAAAAATGTATGACATTTCAATAGTTTAACTGACAATTGCCGGTTCGATTGACATTTGTCAGTGTACTATAGTTTTATGAAATAGGGCCCTGCCCGTCTCGTCACTCTGTCACGAGGCGGTCCCAGGGTTTGGGTTTGTCCCACTAGCCCAGGACCCAAACCTCAGTGACACAAAATTACAGGAACAGGAGGAGATGATCACAGACTTTTTGTACTTCGACGATACGGATTAAAACCACTTACGTAGGTATTCTGATATATATATTTAAAAGACTCATATATATTTGCAATAAACTTATTTATGTATTTTATAATAATTTCGGTTTTGCTAAAAATCAATATCCCAATGACAGGTTATTTGAATTTAGAATGAATAATGACAAACTATCAAATGGAATGAAATGGATTATGAAAGAATTAAGAGATCAAATGAGTATTATTACGACAGAGGTTTGACCTCGTTACAACTCGAAGTAATAAAAAAAAGGTAGGTATTAAAACTAAACTCCAAATCGTATAAAATATCTATTTGGTGTATTATCAAAAGCCCAAGCGTAGCGAGCGCGAAATTGGGAACTATCAGTGTTATTTACTCTATTACATTAAAATATAATTTCAAAACGTATAAAAATATGCATTGACATGATTCAAAGTTACGAGAGTAGAGATTGTTAAAATATTGAGCTGTATATTTCAATGTAGAAAACGAAACAAATGAAATCATACAGAAATATATGAAAAATCTAAAATAAGTGGGAGCGGAGCAAGCGCAAAAATTTTAAGCTATTTCAATCGGTTGATATAATATTTCCAAGTCAAAAATTTTGAACGGTTTCTGTACACAATTCTAACAACACAATTTTAACATAATTCTTAATCATATAACTAAACTTATTCATTGAAATGATCAAAATAAACGATGGCGCCAAACTCGAAAGTTCGGAGCTATTTATGTTAATATAGAATTAGAGAACAAAACCATCTGAAAATAATGAAAAATAAACCAAAAAAAGCGGAAGCGAAGTAGCGCGAAAATTTTGAACAGTTCTGCCAGTTAAATACTTAGTTGACTTAGTTCTAAAAACATACCGCCAAATAATATTCAAATATGCATTGATAAGAACAAAACACGGAAACGCAGCGTGCATAGGTACCTAACTGTTCGAAAAGTTTGCGATATTTCTTTCAGTGTTGAAAATGAATAATTAATTCTGAATCATACGAAACCTTCGAGCATATATCAAATGGAGATGCTAACGTTTTAATCCGCAAATATTATTTTCTGCCAATTTTGAAGGGGGACGAGATAAACACGTATTGCACACGCGCAAATAAAAATCTTATTCATGTAAACGCACACTAAAACAATCTTGCAAACCATCATAAAATACGCACACAGTTTTAAAATACAGCATAGTTACGCAGTGTTTAGACGCACACTATGATAATCTCTAGTGATGGGCATTCACAAAGACCGGTAACCAGAACGATAAATGAATGAATGAATGAAATGAACGTTTTTTTACTAAATACTTATTAACGTTCTGTTGAAGATGTAGAATGACGTTTTTTTTTCGAGATAAATAGATATAGCTATTTATAATTTGAGTTGATTTAAAGATATTTATGTATATTAAATATTTGTAATAAACTTGTACTACTTTGTGAGCAAATTTTCGCTACTTGGTGAATTTACTTATTTATACAGCGTGTTTTTGAATTAATGCAAACCTTCACGTGGGCAGCTTCCCTATCTGATACTCAAGAACTTTTATTCTTTGACATTATATACTTCGGCGCTTTTTTCCTTGAAATTAATGATAAAAAAATAAATAACACGGTATGGCTATAATTACAGATCTTTGAAGTCAAGTATAGGACAAAATACCTAGAGGAAGCTCTAGCAATCCACACCACTATATAAAAGTGAAACGTTGTCTGTTTGTTTGGGGAGTTTTAACGCGATAACGGTTGGACGGATTTTGATGAAATTTGGAATGGATATAGCTAAAACCCACTCCTGGGCAATGGCCCAGGAGTGGGTTTCACTGTTCATAGTGGTTGTCACTGTTCATAGAGAGTAATGACTCTCTATGAACAGTGACACGCGTAACGCGTCGTGCTGTGGAATCGTTCAGAAAAGTACGGCAATTCTCGAACATGCACGAACAATTCCACGCAGATATCTTAACGCGGCGCGTTACATAGCCGAGTGGCAATAGAGAATAAGGGCCCTGGAGATACCTTATAACTATAATACTAATAATTTATTTCATTTCTAGGCAATAATAGGTACATTAGATAATTAAAATTAATACTTATTGAGCTATTACCAATTAATCTTAATAATTATTATATCTTAAGTTTGCTACGGGCCCCAAACTAGGCTATGCCTGTATCTTGGGTACCCATTCTCTAATTATCCAAAAATTTAGGTATTTAAAACTGAACTGTACACATGGTCTGAGAATCTCTGTGTACAGTAATAATATTCACAAGTGGTAATAACAATTGGCCAAACAATGAAATTAACAAATTATAAAAATGTTAAGACAATAATAATAATAATAAAATAAACCAATATTAATAACCAAACATTGCAATATAAAAAGAAATAAAAAAGAAAGACATCTATAACTAAAGAAATATCAAAAAATTACAATACATCCAAAATAAAAAAAATACATTAAAATTTGAGTTCCAACAAACATTATTCCCAGCCTCATAGAAATCATTGAAACACTGTTTACTTGCCGTCAGGTCTCACAGGGGGTTGCCCTGTGAGACCTGACGGCAAGAGTAGCAAAACTGCCTCCCCTTCTTTACATACATTCTGGTTGACGAGGAAAGTAATCAGACGAAAGTAGGTTGGACCGCCCAAACAATTATCATAGTAATGAAACATAATGACATTGAAGATAATCAGAACTAAAATTAACAAATGAATTACTACAATCATGATTATAGAATTAACTTATTGTATAATGAGTATAAAGTTATGTAATAAAAACAGCTAAACCATACGCAAAAAATAAAAAGAAAAACTGTTGTATCTGCGCGTGAGTGTGAAAGTAGGATATCGTAGATGCAGTGTTACCAGGTCAGATTTGTAAAATTACAGTGTTCTGACTATGAAAATACAGTAGTTTGGTATAAAAATACAGTAAATGATTAATAAAGCGCTTTTACAGTAGATTAAAAGCTCCATATTTTTTGAAGCTCCATATTTTTTGAAAATCATTGTATTAAAGCTTTGAGTAGGTATATAGGTATTACTAAGTATATGATCTCAATAAAACAAATACTCAAAGTATTAATGAGAATCACTTTTTGTGTCACTTGGAGAAGGTTCATTTTTATAAATTTGATCAGTGAAACCTCTGAGCATTATATCGTTTGGTTCAAAATTTACACAATTAAGTAGTTGAATTCGGCACCTATTTATAGACTGACACGTTAATATATTGCCCTCGATTGTATTTGTACATAGGAAATTTTTGTATATAAATTATTATTATTTTTGGCGTAGACGGTCCTTCATCATCGCTTTTATGCATAGATATTTCGATTAAATCAATAATAATATGAATTAATACGACTGATATGTTTCGACTGTCACATATTACTATAATCCACAACGTTACAAAATGAATAAAAATATACGAAACACATAAATTTACGTTTTGATGAGTCTATTACCACAGAATAAATAAGCTATTACCCAGTAAAGTCACGGCGATACTATTCAATGGAAATAAACTGTTCTGTGGGGGATTTCCTTACTAGATTATTGCTTACTAGAGCTAGAGCATAGTGCGTTTTGTTTTACGCAGATAGATATTTTATCTTTTAACATTAAAATTAATTACAGTGTTTTTCATACACTGTATATTTGTAATACAGTATACAGTAGAAGCAGAAAAATTACAGTGAATCTACTGTAATTACAGTGCACCTGGCATCATTGCGTAGATGTCACAGGATATACAGGACAATAATAGTAACACACCAATGTGTCACACTAAAAGCATAGCTAAACTTGTTAGCGGGAGAGATTCAAAGTGAGAGGGGGGGGGGGAGAGTGTGTCTCACAACAACACACTGGTGATGTAGTGTGATTGAAAAGTGATGGGACTATTAAAGTGGATGCGGGCTATCAGCAATCTACCGCCCACCCGGGACACTAAACATCGCTAGACTTCACAAGTCTCTTAGTTTGATCGTAGGAAAGGGACAGTAACCACCTTTTAATTTTGGTTTTTGCTAATGCAAAAGTTTCATTCTTAAAATCAAGAAATCTACTAACTGCGTTGTACGTGAATATATGTGCGTATTTTGGAAGACGACATGCAAATGTAGTACTGACACTTGGAAGGGATTGTCTAAGAGGGCGCTTCCTCCTTTTTTCAGGATGTTGCTGACTTTGTGCGTGGTGTCTCTTGGCTACCGCCCGCAGAACAAAGAGCTGACGCACTCTCAAAACTGCAATACCTCCTCGTACAATCTGTCAGTAGAGTAGCGGCGGGGTTTGCCCAACATTACTTTTAGGACGGCCCTTTGGGCCCTTTCTAGATTGATCATGTTAGTTTTAGCCGAACCACCCCAAACAGCCACACAATACTGTAGAATCGACTGACAAAGGGAATCATACACCAGCTTTCATAGTTCCAATTTCGCAGCTGGTCGTAACATTTGCATCAAGTATATTAGCTTGCGAGTTCTTTTTGATAACAAAACTATATGAATTTTAAATGTTAAATTTTGATCTAGTGTGACTTCGAGATATTTAACGCAGATTGCTCTTTTAATGATGTTACAAGAGCAGGCAGACCGATCCAAGGTGCCAAAATGAGGAAGGTGGCAGTTAGCATGATGAATTTGAAGATGCGACAGCTCCGGCGCGGTGGCTCGTGTAATGTGAAATGTGATGAAGTTAGTTTTCTTAAGATTTAAAGTGAGCAAATTAACATCGAGCCAGCAGTCCAGCTTAGCCATCCCTTCTTCCGCGGCTGACACGGTAGATTGCCAGTTCTTCCCACGAAAGATGGCAACCGTGTCATCGGCGTAACAAATGAGTTCGGCATTTTGTAAGTTAATTCTAAGGATGTCGTCCATATACATTGTAAACAGAGTAGGTGCTAGTATACTACCCTGCGGAACATCGAAGGCACAATGCATATTGCTGCTCATATGTTCTTCAACTCTAACACATTGTTTCTTATCCGTCAGGTAACTTGTAAACCAACTCAGAGCACTTCCTCTGATGCCAAAGCTTTCCAGTTTCTTAGAGTTCAGTTCAGTTCAGTTCTACTGCAGTTTAGTAGTAGAATTGGTGTTGAGACTGTGTCGAAAGCTTTAGCAAGGTCGAGGAAAACGCCAATGCATCTTTGTCCACAGTCCAGATGTGACGACACTGTTTTTGTCAGCAATTGGACTGCATCTTCTGTCGACTTACCACGCCAAAACCCGAATTGGCGATCATTTAAGAGATTAAATTTCTGGAGAAAGCCCGCGAGTCTTTTGTTGACAAGTTTTTTTAGAACCTTTGAAAGTATAGAGAGTAGAGAAATGGGCCTATAATTGTCTGGGCTAGACTTTGTACCACTCTTATGCACAGGTACAATTACTGCAGTCTTCCAGATTTCGTGAAAAGTTCCTGAAGACATGCTCAAATTACAAATGTATGTCAAGGGTATATTTATTCAAAACCAAGCACCAGTCTATGTTTTTCAGTTCATTGGCCACTTCGTGGTAGTTGGTTCTAGATATGGTTCTGTTTTTTGCCTTCCCCTTCTCTGTATTAAAACTGATTCCGACCAAAGCCAAATCATGGTCTGTTAGGGAGCTCTTGCATACCAAGCCCAGAACTGTGTTATTTGCCTTAACAAAAGCATGGTCCAGACATGATTTGCCTCTGGTTGGTTCAGTTATACCTTGTTCTGCCATTAGGCACTGACATGACGCGTTGTCGTTATTTAGTGGATCTTCCAACAGATTTATATTCATGTCCCCAATGACCAAAACAAATAAAACAAGATAGAGAACCCGGATAGAGGAACAGTCCTTTGGACTTTCTATAGTGGATTCCAGCGAGTTAATAAACCTATCCAAATTGGTGACAGCAGGAGATCTATAAATACCTATAATTTTTAGGGATCTGCCTATGCTTAAAACAAGACAATTTGCATGATCGAAATCAGGTTCTTGGGCAGTCGCTGACCAACAACTCTTCACGTATACCGTAACTCCTCCACACTTATTTATAAGTTTGCTAGTGTAAAAGATGTCATAGCCAGGCAACTGAGGTATCGAGGAATCTTCATTCAACCAACATTCGCTAAAAATCAGAGCATCAAAGTCTGTCTGACAGCGCTGCAGCGCGGTAAGAAAAGGGAGATAATTATGTTGCAGGCTTCTAATATTGAAAGATAATACTTTGAAATTATATGGCGTTAGATGGGCTTTAAATAATAATGGGCCTTGGAATAAAACCTAACTTTCCACGGAAAATAGTAAGTTTCCACGGGAAAACTGGAAAATATTGATTACTTGCTGTAAGGAACGGGTACCATAGAAATAATAACAAGTCTGTCAAAAAGCATCGAGAGCGTTGGTGCCAAAGAGAATACAATACGTTGGTGCTATACAGTTGCATTGGTTTTTCAATATCCTAGAAGAACATGGGATGTTTTTTACGCGATATTATACTGTAGTCCGCGCGGACGAAGTCACGGGCAAAAGCTATGATTTTACCATTTTAAAATACTTGGGAAATAATCTTAAGCTTTAAATTGTTTTTTTAAGACGTGTAAATACCTTTTTAAAAATTCATGGATTAAATGTTGTTAAGTACAATCTAAGGTTAACCCACGAAAGGTTTTTTGTTAATTTAAAACCACGCTGTAAATAAATTAACTTACATTACATACTTTATTTATTACTTATTTCATACATAATTGCTTGGACAATCATTTTTATCCAGATCGGAAATATTTATCTCTTCTGTAACAGGAGATGTATGAGTTTATTTTTTGCAAATTTTGCAAAAATAAACAAAGAAAAATAAAAAAAAACACGTTTTTTTGGTTCCTAGACCTTCCTCAAATACAGATTTTGTATATTGCAAACCTTTTAATCATTCTATATTTAAATAATAGCTCAAGTACTCCAAAAACGCACTCGTCCACGGGTTAATAGTTCAGGATTATCTAAACTTTTAACTTAATACCAAACGTTGTGTTGTGTCCCGAACTTAAATTACATGAACTTTAATAGAAACCCAGAACTAATTTTTCACCCTCTTAATCCGGTCCATTCGTAACATCCGTTCGTAATTGTCACCTACAGCCTATATGATACTAATATGCAAAATTTCAGCGTTGTAAGTGTTAAGAGAGTGAATGGCATATCGGTTATTAAATATCGATTAAAACTCTTGTAATACTCACTGAAAAATAATCTGTTAGGTACTAACACTCCTCATTTTGAGATAATGTAACGTTCATTCCATCATTCGTTCAATCAATTTCACTCAACTTGTCCCCGCACTACGCCTTCTAACGATGGCGTCGTAAAACTGTCGCTAATCTGTCGCACTGGTAGTTCATTTGAATCAAAATTATACAAAATTACAAGCACAATTCACATAAATAACACTTACTTGTGATGCGAAATACCGTGTTCCCGTAAGTTTGATGTTGCTGATCGCCTTCTACACAAAAATACCCCACAATTCACCATTTTCACGGAGCTCTACTTTGTGACACGAAACGATACCGAACGAATGGTCGTGAGTGAAATAGTTTTATATAACGTGAATGGTCAAGTCATGCCATATGGCCAGCAGAGGGCTACGCCTTACATTAACATCTCCATTGGATATATGCTCGAAGTACGAAACTAATCTAATCGTATTTACGTAACTGCTACTAATGCAAAGAAGCGCGAGCGAAGCGAGCACTAAAATGTTAAGGTTTTTTCTCCAAATTATATGAAAAATAACGAATTGACGTTACTATAAATTATTCAATTATTTTTTCATTTTAATTATTTAGGTATTCCGAATAACATAAAAATTTTGCAATATCATAAATCGCAAGTGCATAAAGCACGAAAATTTTGACGTTTTATTTCTATCAATTTTAAAAGGAAACATAACTGCATATCATACTTCAAAAAATGCAAAAATTCTTAGCTATTTCTATAGTTTGTTTCTTTGTCGTATTAAGACTAGTGCAGGAGTGGGTGGTAGTTCAGAGTTTGTCAGGCCGAGGCCGAGGGCCTCTGACATGGCATAAAGGGCATTAAATAATAACAGCCGGGACTGATAGCTTTACATACCATCCAAAGCATTTCTATACTGTAAAACCAAACAAAAACATAACATGAAATTGCACAATAACGAAAATAGACCATAAAATTCCGCGCGATCTCGGAAATTTTGAGATATTTCTATCAGTGTACAAAATAAACATGATAAAAAATATATGTCATGAAAATAACAAATGTAACTAAAAAAAATGATTAACACAGGCCCGGGTGGGGGGGCATAACCCCCATGACCCCCCCTGGATTCGCGCTTGCCCTGATCCTATCAGTTCAACGTAAGGACTAAAATAGTCCTTTGTATAAATGCAGTACCTGTACCTATACCTTCAAATTGACAGTTTGTCACCCCCTAATGGAATTTTGCAATGTGACTGAGCTCAATGCCATTTCAAAATAACGCGCGCACAATAGGAGATCCAGTTTCTCGCTAATGGACTCTTTTGTCCTATCAATCACCTACCCATATATAAGGGTAAACAGGTAACTATTTAGATCATTCCTTTTTTGGATTTGTAGATAACTAGTAACGCCATGGTAGGTTTCTAACTATTTATCGTAATTCTATTCAAAACATGCAAGGGAGGTGCAAAAAACTATTTGTAGTCGGCTTTTTATGTTTAAACAATTTAAAGAAGTTATTTATGAAAAAGGTTATTTTTGTTTCAGGCAACCAGACCGATAGTTGTGACTGTAATATGCGTTGGTTTGTTTATTGTACTCGAATTATGGGTACCAAAGGCAGCAGCACAACGGACCTCAAACATAAACGGATATCGAATGGAAAATCAAAGGACTCATAAAAGAAGAAACTACATGCTGCAGAGAGCTAGAGATAAGGAGATATTAGGAAGCCTCGATAATGTGGGTGTCACTTATGACATGGGACCTTTAGACGCCGGTCGGAATCCGGAGGAGCTGCCGGCTTTCATTGTAGACTACGCCAATATGATAGACGATGTAATTTTGCTAGACAAGTCTGTTGAAACAAGGACCAGGAAAAGAGGCAACATCAAAGTTGAAAAACACAACAACGTAAGTACCTACACTTAATAATAGTACATGATATAACACTATACCAAGGCCGTAGCCAGGAATTCACTTCAGGGTGGGGGGGTTCGAGCTTGGAAGCAAACGGCGGGGGGCGGGGGGGGAGGGGGTGGGGTGTATTGTTAGGACCCCTGTGAATGTTTATAGGTACCCAAACCCAAGTAGTTTTCTAAGGCATTTCGGGGGGGTTTGAACCCCCAAACCCCTGTATTCCCTTCGATGGTTCCCACAGCACCCACGGGATGAGAAGGTGTGGTCCTCACATTGTGGTATTTCACACCAGAAAAACTTTTCCCAAAGTAATTTACTAAAATAAAACGGAAAATTTAAAAATATCAATTAAATATTTTAATAGGTTTTATTTATTTTCACTTGTATGTATGTATATATTTTTGTCTGTCCTGGAATCTTGCAACTCAAATTACGAGCACTTCCCTATTAGGTATCCGGCTGAGACTTAGAGGGTAGCTCACAATACGATGACAATGAACGAAAAATAAAAATAGAAAAAAAGGTTAAAATGTGTCAAAAAATAAAATAATAAACACACATTGAACTTTGAAAGCACATAAAACCCTTTTTTTGTTTCCATGTATTTCCATTCGCATACGCCACTTCATTACGAGGTCCATGCATATTGTCATGTCATGCGAACAATAATTGCAACCATATATTATGTTTTTTTTTTAAATTATGTTATTTTATTTTTACAGCAAGCCATCCCAGATCCACCTTGTAAGTGTAAATCTATGGTAAGTTTAAGCTGTAGAGAAATTATGCTTTTTTAAGGCGACAGTGTATCATTAGTTTTTTTTTATTTACAGCCTGACTCTGAAGACCTAGGAGATAACACGTTTCCAAGACGCGTGGAAACCAGAATATGCGATAAAGATCAGCAAGATGGTTGTGTTGCTCCCTATGCTTGCAAGGAAACGTTTTACAATGTAAGTATGTACCTACTTCCCGTATGCGTGCCTGTACATAAAAAGGTCACAGTACATTTATCCACAGTGAATTTCAAAATTACAATTTTCCCCAATAATCGTTAGCAGTTAGAGCAGTCCAACAAAAGCACATGCAGTAGCCATGTCATGATGAAACTTAGAATGACTATCACAATTAAATGAGTATACAACATTTCGTGTCTGTGCTCTTTCCTTTTCCTTTCCTGACTAGGGTACCGTTGAGGAGTACCCTAGTCAGGACCCAACCCTGAGTGCAGCATGTCATGGTAAAGGTTAAAACCGGCTATCATAATAAAATGCTTACACAAAATGTCGTGCCTGTGCTGTTGACAGTTGATGAGTTCCTTTATCTGGAGCTAATCCTGCATTTCGATTCAGGTCATGCTTACTCGTACCATAAAACTGAACTTAACGAAACTGAACCAACATGCAAAAATTCAACTCCGTAGGATAAGAGGAAGTGGTTCTAATTCAGCTTGCAAGATTTGACCCAAACAAACATATCTACATATTACAAACATTGCAAGATAAATAAATAAAAATGTATAAAAGAAAGCTTTTAAAACCGTGGCTTCATTTTCTTATTACGCCATAATTAAACGATGTGATTTAAGCATTTTTGGTCCTAGATTTTTGGATTTATTTGTATCAAATGTTGGATCAATCAGAGTCTAAACATACCCCTTTTGTTGTGGTAACAGTCTGTCTGTCTACCCATCTGTCGCTGGCTTACAGTTCCTCAACTAGATAACATAGAAACGTGCATAATTTATTATAATGTAACATAATTTAAACTAATTACTCAAGCAGAAGATTGCCCGTAAACGCCGAAATTTGATGCCCAATATTTCTTAACATTAACGTAATTTAAAGTGTTTCTGATTAATTAACTGATGAATGACCAATTCTCTAATTGACCAATCACATAATATAGGTAAATAAGTGTGGTATATAAGAAAATTTCTCAAAACAATTTCAAGCGATCGACTTGCGTTATCGCGGTTCAATAGCTTACAGAATCGGGGCCCTGTTCTCCTCGCCCCGCGCACGCACCGCTTGACTCCTCCGCAGTACAGACGAGTTCAACCTGTGTTTATAAATTTCTACTTTGTTTATAGATGTGTTGTATACGAGTGCAACTTTGTGAAAGCTGATATGCAATCATGGCTAACCCAAAAAAGGCTTCCTTACACTCAAGATATGCTTAAACTACTATTGTACAAATAGATAAAAATACATAAAGAACATTATAAGACATTCAGCATTGACAAAATACTATCTGAACACGGTCATGACGTATTGCGACTACCCCCATACCACCCTGATTTAAATCCAATCGAAATGGGGGCGTCAATAAAAGGTTATGTAAGTACATAATAAGAATGTGCAATGGAACCTCAAACATGTGATACAGTTAGTAACAGAAAAGGCAAATTAAATGGGACCAAATGAATGGAAAAAAAACGTTTACATAGTAAGTGATCACATAATTGTCAATTTGACGGATACTGAGATCATTATGACAGTAGAAGATTTTGCCAGACAGCAACCCGGGTAGTTCCTCAACGTTATCTGACGAAAACTATGATTTACTGACAGTAACAGTGACTAGGACAATCTGCCATTTTTTATCTTTAACTTTATTATTTCGTAATAAAGATTGTGATGAATTTTAATAAAGTTTTGCTATACACGTAATTCCGAATGTCGTTGAAAAATCCCTGAATAGATTTACAAATTATGGATAACTATTTCGTACACGAATATACATGCGCAAGCTCCCCACTACTGACGCTCGTCAAGTCTCATCTTTCGTCGCACGTATTATACGCATAATATTCTGAATCTGAAATATATCTTGTTCTAAAGTATATCGAATATTTACATAAATTAGAGCAGTAATTAGTGTCTGACTGTCTGTATGTTCGCGCATCACGTCAAATCTAGGTGACCAATTGAAATGCGTTTTCACTGTTGCATAGCTCAAGGTTTGACTTAAAATCTGGTGTACTTTGTATCTCAATCCGATGAGTAGAAGCCGAGTAATCGATAAAAGACAGTTTGACGCTTGAACGAAATTATGTTATATATAGAGGTACGTTTGGTACTGGAATAATACAATACATAGCATACGTTTTCTATCCCAGAGAAATGACCACTCGGGGACAGGTAGTATATTATACAATTGTGTAAACAACGGCAAATACTAATTACGTTATAGAAGCGAGTCCTTTTCTTGTGATGTGACCCCACCCGTGTGAAGACGAGGGAAAATAAGCATTTTCTAATGTTTCCGCGTCTGTTACAGGTAGCGGTACTGAAGAAGAGAACATTACATAACGCTAAGTTCTCTCGAGACAAGATAATACCTAATAACCTACTCATCAGTTGGGTATCCGAGCTGGTGCCAGTCAGCGTAGGCTGCGAGTGCCAGAGAGACTTTACTTCTACTAACTGAGCAATTCATACAACCACGGAAGTCCAGATGTTTACATAAGTGATACGACTGACAATCGCAGTTTCAAGGTCGAGCCAGCTCTGTTCAAAGACATACATTTCCGGTCGTCAAACAGATCAAAACTGCATACTTATGTTTCTCCTTTTCTCGTGCAATTAAGCTAGTCATAATTATTATATTTGTTCTCGAATGATACGAAGTTGGAGAATCGTGTTTTTTAATGTTATGAATTATGTATTGGAAACCTGATGATGTTTAATATTTAAATAAATAAAGGGTAGCATTGATTCTAAATTAGCTTGTTTTAATTTTACGGAATCCTCTCTTTTATACATGCTGAGTTTTTTTTCTAGCCAATATGGGGAAATTAATTAAGCACATAGGCCTGCCTTAGCCAATCAGAGCGTTTTATTTCTATACTGGTATTGACGGAATTGATTTCGAACAAACCATAAGCTGGGTAGTTGCTCGAAACCCGCAAGCGATGAATGCAGAAAATCCTCCCCCGTACGTCTTAGAATTCTTCTGAATCGACTCCGATCCATCGCGAAAATCAAAAAGCTCATACCGGATGAGCAGTTCGGCTTTAGAGCGAGACACTCTGGCCCTCAGAAAGTGCACCGGATCACGGAACACATCCTTAAGGGTTTCAATAGGAAACCAAAACCCCAAACCACGATGGCGGTCTTCCTAGACGTGGCGAAGGCTTTTGACAAGGTCTGACACGCCGGGCTGATATACAAGCTGTATCAGCTCGGGTTGCCAGATCGTCTTGTGCTCATAGTACAAGACTACCTCACCAGCCGGAGCTTCCGCTATCGTGTCGAGGGCAACCGATCATCCCCCCACCCCATCAGAGCCGGAGTCCCTCAGGGCTCCGTGCTGTCTCCACTTCTGTCCACGCTTTACACAAGCGATTTCCCCCGCATCCCCAAAGTAGAGATCGCTCTCTTTGCGGACGACACCGCGATTTATACCACCGGATGGAATCCAACTATTCTACAAAGAGACATCCAACGAACGGTCCGAGCGCACGATGGATGGTTCCGTAAGTGGCGAATAACGATTAATCCCGAGAAGAGCGTAGCGATGCGTTTCACTCACGGGGTTAAACGCTATTTCCCAATTAAACAAGTCAGGGTCAATGACCGACCCATACCGTGGGAAAAGTCAGTTAAATACTTAGAGTCACCCTTGACTATCGACTCAACTTCAATGAGCATATCAGCTCCGTCCACAAAAGTGCGGCATTCTACCAATACCGCCTCGCGTTACTCCTAGGCAGGCACAGTAAAATGTCTCTTAGAAATAAGTTGACACTACAAAACCTACGTCCGACCGACAATGACATACTCGTCCGTAGCATTTGCTCACGCCTCCCGCATTTCCCTAGAGAAACTTCAGATTTTACAAAATAGATTCGTCCGATGTGCAGTAGATGCCCCCTGGTATCAGAGGAACATCGACCTGCACAGTGATCTCGAGCTTCCCTCGATAGTTCAATATATGAAAAATGCCTCTCGCCGCTACTTTGACGCGGCACTCCATCACCCCAACCCTCTAGTAGTTCAGGCCTCTGACTACACGACAGACGCGACAACAGACGCACGGCCCTTCGTAGACGCCCTAGAGACATCTTGAGCGATCCGGATGATGAAATCGCTGCCGCAGTGCAGGCAGCGATTGATTCGCCCACTCCGTCATCTTCACCATCTTTCAACACAATTAGACACAGACACCGACCTCGCCGGATGCGAGGTCGAAGGTCCCGTAATTAATGTCGACTTTATTCGCCTTCGAGTTTCTTGCCGATTCTTCTCGAAGGTGTATTCCGAATCGGTGGTCAGTTATGCAATTCATTTAAAGGGCTCCAGCCATTTCATGAGGGCCCCCTCGATCACTACCTAACAGTAGAGATCGAGGGGTGTTTAGTTCGATACTCCCCAAGTAATCAATGGCAACTGTCCAAGCCGAGGATCGTACCCCCTGGGTGCCCTTGAGCAAGTGGCCAAAAACTTAACTTTGGCGTGCGCCTTCTGCGTCACGCATTGCGGCGGAGCGCTTTTGCGCCCGCCGCACCGTTCGGTGACGCTGTAGAGGTCAGTTATAGATCAAAAGCACATATCCTTTCTAAAAAAAAAAAAATAATAAAATGAAATGACATCATTTGCATACCAACTCGTAGTCAGAAAGGTTATCGAATAATTCAGAGCAAGAAAATGGATACCACACCGGAAGCAGCGTCTCAAGTGGTTGCACTAATTGAAGCTGGGCAGAACCAAAGTCAAGTGGCACGACAGTTAAATTTAAGCCGATATGCTGTTCGGCGTGTATACCAGCGATATCAACAGACTGGTGGCTATACCCGGCGACGAGGAACAGGCCGAATACGTGCTACAACACAGCGCGATGACCGTTTTCTTGTCCCAACATCGCTACGAAATCGCCGGTTAAATGCAGTTCAACTGGGCAGCAGCTCCAGGAAGTTCGAGAAGTGGAAGTCAGTCGGTGGATGGTTAGCCGAAGGAAGCCTGACAGCGCACAGACCAGCAACTGGTCCGAAATTGACCCCAGCCTACCGACAAGCACGACTTCAGTTTGCTCGAGATCACGTGAATTAGACTATGGATCAATGGAAGGCAGTACTGTTCTCTGACGAGTGCAGGATGTGTCTTCATGGTAACGACGGACGAGGTAGAGTGTACCGAAGACCCGGTGAGCGTTTCGCTCAATGCTGCATCTCTGAACGTGTCTCATACGGCGGCGGTTCGTGTATGTTCTGGGGAGGCATGTCATGCGAAGGCGAAAACCGAACTTGTATTCATCACAGGGCCCAATACCGAACGTCGATCCAGAGGACTGACTTCCCGACGTTACATGTTACGAGATCCTGGAAGAACACGTAGTGCCTTTTTCGGGATTTGTCAGCGAAAATTTCATTTTCATGCAAGTCCACACACTGCTGCTATAGTGCGCCAGTATTTGGAGGAGGTTGATGTACCGGTTATGGCGTGGCCTGCTCGAAGCCCTGATCTCAATCCCATTGAGCACTTATGGGACAAGCTGAAAAGACAAGTACGAGCCAGAAACACGGCGCCCACGATTCTCAGAGAGCTTCAAACCACAATTAAGGAAGAATGGGATAGCATACCGCAGGATTATGTAAAAAAATATATTTCTTCGATGAAACATCGAATGGAAGCTGTAATTCAGGCTAGAGGAGGCAATACCTCGTATTATTATTTTATCAATTTTATTGTTTTATTACCCTTTTATACCTGGTCAAAATCTCAGAAACAGCGGTACCTGAAACGAGCGATTTTGGGTCATTCTATTGTTATGTTGCTACTGTAGTGATTTTAATGGTCATGACTAGGAATTATGTGTTTTTAGAAAGCTAACAGTGTGTACTTTAATTAAATTTAAGTTCTATTTGCAACGAACATTTAATTTAAAAAATATTTAGGGTCAAATTGAAAATGTAGGTAGTGTGCAATTTCTATGCTCTCGAGTGTATAATATATATACACAATAAAAAACATATACCTCGATCCAAATACCAAAGTCTGACATTAATACAGGCCAGGCCTTAGCTTTCATTTCATTTATATTTTACAATTAGTTCAATTTGGGTAGGGTTTGTTTAGAGTGGGGTTTTACTTTTTAACCCCCGAACAAACAGACGGGTGTTATAAGATTAGGGTGTGTATCACTGTGCGTGTGTGTGGCTGTGGCATCGTAGTCCCAAACGAATGGAATTGGATGCGTTTTTTTTCTGTTCGAAAGCTGATGTGATCGAGATGCTTCTTAGGTATATGGGGAGGGGGAGGGGGAGGTGAGAAAAGGGGGGGAGGGGTCTAAATCGTAGCTTTCGAAAAAATAAACCGATTTGGATGCGGATTTTCTGTTAGAAAGCTGATGTGATCGAGATGGTTCTTAGATATATAGGGAGGGGGAATGGGCAGGTGAGAAAAGGGGGGTGAAAATTGTAGCTTACAAACAAATGGACCAATTTTGCTATGGTTTTTATGTTTGAAAGCTAGGGTAAACGAGATGGTTCATAGCTATGGAGGGGCCGGGGGGGAGGGAGCGGTTCGAATCGTAGCTTACGAACGAATATACCGATTTAACTTCGGTTTTTTATATATGAAAGCTGAGGTAATCGAGATGGTTCTTAGCTATAATGGGGGGAGGGGGAGGGGGAATGAGGGTGAGGATCGTAGCTCCCAAACGAATGGAACAATTTTGATGCGGTTTTTTTATGTTTGAAATCTGATGTGATCGAGATGGTTCTTAGCTATATGGGGGGGGGGGGGGGGGAGTCGAGAAAAGGGGGTGAGAAACGTATTTTCCAAACGAATGGACCAATTTAGCTGCGTCTTTCAATTCAAAGCTGAGGTAAACGAGATAGTTCTTAGCTATAATGGGGGGGGGGGGGGGGGAGTCGGGGGTTATATAAGTAAGCTACATATTTTTATTTTGTTTATTTTAAATATGGATTTCCGCAAAGTAACGCTCTTTTTATATATATATAAATAAATGCCAGTTTATGCAGTAGTAATATTGTTTAGTCGGAGGAAACAAAATTCGACCTGCCAACTTAAGTCAACGTGGCTTAGGTGATCGTGTGACGGACTTGAATACCAAGGCATGCCACGGCTCCGGGTTCGATCCGCGACACCGGCTACTTTGTGCAATCTAAATAATATTATATACAAAAAAAAAAGGACATTTAATTTTGTTGGTATTAAATACACTTCGCCTGGACGTCGCATGTTGGTAATTTTTTGTTTTTTTTTGTTACCAGATTAATAGGTCACACTGACGTCACAATATGACGTCATGTGCCCGTGACATATTGACGTCTATGACCGACCTTAATGCAACGTCATAATGACGGAAAATTTGACGTCATATGATGAGCTCGCAGACGTAACTAGGACGTACCAGACTCAGCCTTCATACGTCATATAAAATAGGTTCCACTGACGTCACAATACGACGTCGTATGCCAGTGACATTTTGTGACGCATCCTTCATCAGTCTGTGGTCACGGCAGGCCTTCCATGGCTACATTGGCTACACATTTCTTGTTGTGTATACATATATTTACACATACACATTGTTGTTTCTTAGGATCTAATGTGCCGTGACGCATCCTTCTTCAGTCTGTGGTCACGGCCGGCCTAACATGGCTACACTTTTCTTCTTGTGTATACTTATATTTACACATACACATTGTTGTTTCTATCTAATGTGCCGTGACCACAGACTTCTAATATACAGTAGGCCGTGACGCATCCTTCATCAGTCTGTGGTCACGATCGGCTTTCCATGGCTACCGTAGACTGTCTACGATGCATGGCTACACATTTCTTCTTGTGTATAGACATAGACCGTAGAGAGAGTATCAAACATAGACAAAGAGTATAGTAATATAAGACATATCTTTTTTGTGCCAAAAGACGGCGTAATCAAATAATACATATACTAAAAATAGGTATTACCTACATTATCGTTATCGTACTTAAAATAAGCTACTGAACAAGTTATTTTATTTGTTTTTTAAGTCGTTTGTCTATTTGTTCGCGCATTACATAAACACTACTGGACCGATTGCAATGCGGTTTTCACTGTTTGATAGTTCAGGGTTTGACTTTAAAACTGATGTACTTGGTATCTCAATCCGATGAGAAGCCGAGCAATCGATAAACATATTGACGCCTGAAGGAATTTTGATGAAATGTGTCAAAAAGAGTTTATCGGTTGCTCGGCTTCTACTCATCGGATTGAGATACCAAGTACACCAAACTATCTAAAGTTTAACAAACTATTTAAATCAAACCCCAAGCTATTTAACAGTGAAAACCACATTGCAATCGGTCTAGTATTTTATGCGTGATGCGCGAACAAACAGAAAGACACGAATTTTAAAAATGTTATATTTTTGTTCAGTAGCTTATTGTACACTAGACCATATTTTTTTCTTCTTTGTTCAGGCTTTTTCGTTCTTATTGCTTTATTATAAGTATAGATAATTATTAATTAAGCAATACTACTGTAAAAAAGCCATTATATTCAAATAGCTGCACCCCGCGGTTCCACCCGCGTGGATTATGATGGTGGATGATGACGATGGTTAAAAGTAGCCTGTGTTAATTCAGGATATAAGCTATCCTGTTACAAATTTAATCCAAATCCGTTCAGCTGTTTGAGCGTGAAGGAGTAACATGACTGTACATAACCCATGACGTACTTTATACAGGTTGAGTCAATAGATGAATGACAAGCAGTTAGGCCACGAGGAAACGCCCAACAAACATACACGTGTGTGTTTAATAGGTTAAGATAGCGCTAATAGGTTTTTGCGCATTTTATAACGCTTTGTATGGACTGTCAGTTCTAATGTATGGAGTTCTGCATCGCGCATACGAAGTTTTCCGCTCGATAAGACAGTATTCATTTTTTAAACTCTAAGCTCTGTTTGGCCTGTTTACGACTCTGATTACATCTCTCTGTTCTCTGATTTATAATATTAGTGTGAAGTGTGATATCCATTATGAATGTCACATATGAGAATGATAAGCAAAGAAAACAGTTTTAATACATTATGCTCTTTATTGAATCTAACAACTAACATATTTACAATTAATAAAAAAAAACTATATTAATATATTTGTAATTAATGTGATACTCAGACATTAATACAAAAGGTAGGGGCAAAATAATAGGACACCTTTTATTTTATATATTAATTTAGTATTTTTTACTGTATATTAATAGCCTAGGGTGTACCTTTTCTTTTGTATTTGAAAGCTTTTTGTTCTTGTTCCTGAGAACAAAGGCTTGTAAATACAAAAGAACCCTGGATCGCCCATCATTTTGCCACATCATGTATACAATTAAATTTCTGAGAAAATGTTGTCCAGTGTAAAGATAGTCGAAAACGAGAACAATAACTTACAATCTCAATTATTTTAATTCGTTCAAAAAACGAAGTGAGAAATATATGTAATATCAATAGAATAAAGAAACATCATTATCACTACGATTTTATACAGGATTTTTAACTATCAATGCTCTAAAAGGGGGGGGGGGATGCTAGCGCACCCCCACCATTAGGCACCACAGGCCTTTGGATTTAAACAGTTTTAGATAGTTTTAGGGTAACTGAATATTTTAATTTTTAGGCCTTTCCTAGATTTAATCCAAATTTTAGTGATTGTTACCAAACTTTTACTAACAGCAGTAACGTTGTGGTATATTTTTTTTTAAATAGGCATCTGAGTAGAATACATTAAAATAAGAGTTCCTCGTTGTAGAATCCAATCCATCAATGGATTTGTTCAGTAGATTAGAGTGGAACTTTAAGATATTGACAAAAAATATGTGAAACATAATAAGTAATAATTAGATCATTAAAAAAACGAAAATAGCCTGTAACTACAAAACTACAAAATCTCTGATTAGGTTAAAGTTATTAAAAATAACAGTAAATTCATTGGTACGTATTAACTAGTGCTGCAACGAATACGAATACGAATATTCGTATTCGCCGAATAGTAGACATTTACCGAATATTCGTATTCGGCGAATACTAATACGAATATTTAAAAACTAATATTTTACGTACAAACGCAACTCTAATTACTGGCAGACTTGAAAAACGCGCGTTTAAAAATACGCACGTGTGCAGAGGGCCTTAACCGCAACGACGACGCAACGGGGGACTCCCCGGCCATAGTTTGTACAGTACCGCAGCTCCGGGAGTTTCCCTATCATTACAATTACGAACCATTGATTGATTGATTCATTTCTTTCACTTCATTTGTTAGTCGAAAGCAGAAGTCAAGCAAGAGAGTATTGTTTTATTTATTTTCTGAGGGTGCTGCGAAGTAAAAGAAGTTAAAGTTGAATTGAAAATGTCTTCTCGTAAACGAGATCAAAGTGACATATGGAAACACTTCGATAAATTACCGAGTAAGTAGTTATATGGTCTGTATTTCTTTGGTATCAACAAAAGGTAGGATAGTAAGTAAGTAACTTAGACGAACGTTGGTAGTTAATGACTGCGTCAATGTAGTACTAGACTTTGCCCGCGACTTCGTCCGCGCAGACATCGGTTTTACTTTCACATGTAATATTACAGTGGGATAGGATTTTAAATTGTGTTGTTAAAAACAACAACAAAAAAAAAAAAAAAAAAATAAATATATATACAAAATAAAATTTTAGACAATGAAAGCAAAGCTAGATGCAGATATTGTGCTTGTGAATTGTCTCGGGGAGGGAAAAATGCATATATTAAAGGATTTACTACGACCGCACTGTGGACTCATGTGAAGAGATTTCACGAAAATGAGCTTGCTGCCAGTATAAGTACTGTAGACGAAACAAGCACTGAAGCTGAAGTAACTCCAGCGAAGAAACAAGCGTCCTTAAAGGAAATATGGGAAAAGCGAACTACGTATGAAACGGGTGATCCTCGGGCTGTCAAAATCACATATTTGATTGCTGAACAAGTTTGTCTAGACGTGAAGCCCCTGAATTTGGTAAATAAACAGGGATACCGTCGTTTGCTCAGTGAACTAGCTCCAAGGTTTGTTTGCTTTTATTAAAATGCTATACATTTGTTCATTCATACATATCAGTGGGATTTTCTTTCAACTTTCACAAAACCCTTTTTAATTCCTGACTGCTATTTTTTTTACAGATATAATATTATATCTAGAACCCACCTTACAGAAAAAAATCTGCCGGATATTAATGAACGTGTTAAAATAAAATTGAAGGAGCAGTTAACAAAGACCCCATATCTCTCTGTCACAACAGACATGTGGACCAGTGACGCTTCCTCACAAGTCAATGATTTTATGAGTCTTACTGGACATGGTGTCAATGAAGATTTCCAGCTCAAATCTTATTGTCTGGAAGTGTTTCCCTTTGAAGGTGACTCACATTCAGGAGAAAATATTGCCCACAATATGCATATGATGTTTCTGGAATGGCAGCTATTGGGTAAAGTTGCAGCAGTTGTAACGACAACGCACGGAATATGGTTAAAGCAAATGATGAGCTTGATCTTAGTATTAAACATATTTCTTGTTTAGTACACAGCATCCAATTAGCGCTGAAAAAAAGTTTATTTGGTCAAGAACGCTTGACCGAAATGTTAATCACATGCAGGGGAGTTATTACTCATTTTAATCACTCAACCTCCGCACTCAAACAACTGAAAGATTCTCAACAAGCTAACAATATACCGAAACAAGTTTTGTTTCAAGATGTTGAAACTAGATGGGACTCAAGATATCAGATGTTGAAGAGATTAAATGGACAACGCATAGCGATTCAAGATGTTTTACCATCTCTACCAAATTGTCGTCATGAAATCACTGCAAGGCAATGGGCTCTTATGAGCCAAATAATTGATATTCTGGCCAATTTTGAAGAAGCTACTAAAGAGCTAAGCAAAGAATCAACGACGTTATCTCAAGCAATCCCAATAATACGAAGTCTAAAATCTTGCCTCAATAAAATTTCAAATTATCCTTCTTCTCATCCTGATGTAAATGATCTGGCAAACTCCCTATTCAGTGGACTTTCGAATAGATTTGCCTTTATGGAAAGTGATGAAACTTATCTATTAGCAACGATCCTTGACCCACGGTTCAAAACAAGGATTTTAGCTCAACAGTGGTCGCTGAAACCGCTCGATCAGTTCTTAACGCTGCTTTTGATGGCAGAGAGGCCGTAAGACCGACAAGACCTCCAGAAGAACCTCAACCGTCGACAAGTAGAGGAATTTGGCAAGTATGCCAAGAAATAATTTAAGAGGTTGAAATGGAAGAGCCAATTTCAATATTTTCTGGTGAGTATGAAAAAAGTTAGAAAGGTTATTAATAGGTAATAGGTACTCTTTGTCATCTACATAGTATACTAAAAGTTAAATTTAATTTCAAAATGTCTTTTTACAGGGGATTCGCAAACTAAAAACGAAATAGATGCTTATCTAAAGCTCCCAAATTTATCGCCGACTGCTGATCCACTGGCCTTTTGGCGAGAAGATGTCCATTTTCCAAGTCTGAGAAAACTTGCCCAAAAATATTTTTCACTGAAGCCATGTACAGTCGCCTCAGAAAGACTTATTTCAAGGGCTGGGAACATTCAGACTGAAAAAAGAAATCGCCTTAAACCAGAAAATCTACAAATTTTATGTTTTTTAAATAAAAATTTGCCTGTTGTAAATTTTAATTATTAGAAGAATAGAAATTTATCAAATAAATTAGTCTGTTATTACCATGGCGAGATATTCGTATTCGTATTCGTATTCGCCGAATAGTAGGTTTGATATCCGTATTCGTATTCGTAAAAGTACTATTTGTTGCATCACTAGTATTAACTATAACGGGTCAAGAAATAGGTATTGAGTAAAATTAAATTAAAAACAAAGCCTACGACATTCTTTGTAGTAAAAATAATTATTATTACAGGAAACTCGAATTGCACTTTTTTTAAACTTTTCATTTTGTTAGAGAGTTAGTCAAAGTTATTTAGGTCTTACTTTGACACATGGAATTAGTATATGTGTCGAAGCCATATCGTGGAATTGATCAGTTCATGATGTGGCCGAACATTTCAAGAAATGGTTCTATTTCATGATATGGCCAGCTAAACCTGACCATATTGTTCAGACGTCAACGTTTAATAATATGTCAATCCGCGTTTGGCCATATTGTAGTAGGGTATCTATGATATCAAAGATTTAACAAGTGTTCAAACAGATAGGTTTTCAAGGCTAAAAAAAACATGAAGACATAGGAGGGAGCGAAGCGGCGCGAGCTCGCAACGCTTCGCTCCCGCCTTCGCCTTTTAACCTATCACGGCCAAGTCGGGTCGCTCCTGAAGGTTGTTAAGACAGATGCAGCGCCTCTAACGGTAAATAATGTAACTATTTTACGATTTGATCACTAATGGTTTGACCATATCATGAAGCAGCCATACATTGCTGTTAATATCGTCAAACATTGCTTGATTCATTGATCTGACTTAACCATATCATGATGTGAGCGGATATTTTCCATTTCATGAAATGGTCAGCCACATCATGAAGTGATCTATTCTACGATATGACCACGACATATGTACTATGTACCGTTAGGACATATATACTACGTCCTTGCTTTGATTGCACGTTTTTCCATTTTACGTGCCTAGTTAGACATTAAATTAAGACACAATTCGAAAAAACAAATTCAAATACATACCCTACCTAACTAATATTTAAATAGCAAATCAATCTACAATTCTTCTGGCCTTCTTACCATTGTGGCATACCTACAAATCCTACAATTGATAAAACCTAAAAGTCGCGACCACTGGTCAAACCTTAATAAATCGATAGTACTTCAATACTATTATTTATTATTCGCTTCAATGCAAACAAAAAATGTTAGAGCACTGTGTGGGACTCAGATCTGCTAGTTAGGCACATTTCGCGTGCGGCGGCGATACTTTATGATACCAGCGTTTTAACATGTTTTCTTGAAGTCCTCTATGGATTTATTAAGGTTTGAGCAGAAGTCGCGATTGTAGCTTTTGAATGAAAACTTTGCATAAAGGGATTAATTTACGCGACGCAATACGCAACCCTCATAAATGTTACATGGTCTCTACAGACTAGTACCTCTAGCAGGCCTGTCTCACTCGATGTACTTGCGCGTGCTAATTTCTGTAACGCCGGCGTTACTCTATCCGTGTCTTGCCGCGAGATAGACTGAGATAGACAGACTTACGCGTTAGAAAGAGAGACGCATATAAAACGATACGCATCAAGGTCGTGCGAGCTGAATTGCAGTTTATTGAATGGCGGCAAGAGCCGCATTTTATTTAATTGTCTTAGCGGAGTGAGCCTCCTGTGCGTTAGTACTCTTATTTCTTCTGTGCCTCTAGTGACGTTCCCCACTTTAATATTCCGCGGAGTGATGCGGCACAGTCTCATGCGCGCCCGGAGTGGGCACTTCCCCCAGTTGGGGCAGGATGTGCGCGATGGCGGTTCGACTCTCGCTCGCCATGCCCATCTCACGCCGTAGCACTTCCTCTGTCACAATGTGGATCGACTTGAACTTCAGGTTGATGCCGTGGACTTTGAACACGTGGTTGTTAAGGTTCACTTTGTAGCTGAACGCTACATTGCAGACCTGGAAAGAATTAAATAGTATAGCAATTTTGTTTGGAAGAGCGCGTTTGGAGGTTTATGTTCTGGTACTGCAGGGCTGTGACCATTCAGACAGACATGTACGCGTTACGATATCTTCGTGGAATTGTTCGGGAATTGTCATAATGACGTCACACGCTTTCTGCAAAGAATTTCGTTTGGCGAGGCGAATAAACACCGAAATTGAGTAGGCGCAAGAGTCGATGCAGAGAGAAGCGAAACAATGAGATCAGATGGATTTCAAAGCGGACTTTTTTCCGTTCGGCCACTTCTTTCTTGTCCATCTATTACGCTAATTTTGCAAGCTTTTGATCAATATCTCATTCTCATCTGAAGGAAAGCGACGACGAAGTCATTTTTAAAATTTATCAAACTCGAAAGTCACATTATAAATAAGCAAGTGATCGAAATTTTAGTGCATTAAACAATAATACAGGAATTTATTCTTCGGAAATCGGTTATATAGGGTGTTACGAAGATCGATGCTAAGCTTTAAGGGAGGACAGGGCACCTACCTAAGCTAGATTACCTTAGTCCAATGTCTTTGAATTTCTAGTTATCACGGTAAGTATGTTTTATTATTCAACACATCTAATTTAGTTAGATGTGAGAGAGTAAATATAGATTAATCTAATAGTGTTCGTCGATTGAATACATATTAAGTTCGGAGGCAAAGGTTTTAAGTACAAATTACTGTCTGTTTGAACACTATGATCGAATTAGTACACAATTTCGGGAAACTTTCCAACAAAACATACTTACCGTGATGACAAGAAATTCAAAGACATTTAACGAAGGTAATCTAGCTTAGTTATGTGCCAAGTTGACCTTCCTCCTCCCTCAAAGCATTGCATCGATCTTCCTAACAGCCTGTACAGTTGAATAGCAATTCATAAAAGTACATAGAAAATACAAACTAGACAGGTCGCCAAGAAACAGTTTAAAATAAAATGTAGAATTGTATCTGTAAAACTCCTACTGACCTCACAAGAGAATGGCTTTTCGCCAGTATGCACAAGCATGTGGCTCCGCAGGTGGTGCGCTTGCGTGAACTTTTTATAGCATACGATACAGGCGTGATCTTTCTCTCCAGAGTGTATTTTCATATGTACGTTCAGTGATTGCCTCTGCAAAATATAAATGTGTTATTCACGCACCTGACACATATAGGGCCGTTCGCCCGTGTGCATTCTCTCGTGGTTTTGCAACTGATGTTTGGCGTTGAACGACATGGCGCAAGTGTTGCACTTGTACGGTTTGTAACCAGAGTGAATGCGCAGGTGCCGGTTCAAATCGCAACGCTGAAAATCAATTGCTTGCGCTTAAACAACCTTCACTGTATTGCAGTATTACCACAGATCATTGGCTACTTGTATTTTTTTGGGGGTAAACGAGTTCTGGAATAGAGCCCGCGTTTAGAAAAACGTGAAGGATGCCCAGTGGCCAGGTGGAGTGACGACCTGCGAATAGCGGCTGGCAGAAACTGGATGACGGGAGCTTAAGACCGAGCTCTGTGGCGTGTATTAGGAGAGGCTTACGTCCTGACTCATGATGATTATAATGTATTTTTTAAACACATCCTCCGATTGTTGGGTACAAAGCTTTCTTTAAGTTAAACGTATAACACCCCTCTCTTTGCGGTCGGGAGTTAAAAATTGAAGATGAATATATTTTATTTATTACAAAGATGCCTTGGAGTAAACTTGTGCCGCACGAACGCATTGATATACGAACGCATAACTGTTTTTTTGTAACAAATGGGGCTTTCTGCGCGCGATATCGTACTTGCCCAATTCACTCACCCAAGGCACAGAATAATTAATAGTACAACCCGAGACTTAGAACAACAACTGTTACTAACCTTCATTGAATATATATATATATATAAACGGTTCAATAGTGCAACTTAGAATCTAACGATACCGGGTTCGGTCCTAGGGTAACTTATGTGCTGTTTTCCATAGCTCTGTGCTTCGAAGGGCACTTAAGGTGTCGGCCGCAGCTGTTATTGTTAATAGCAGTCGTTAACCTATGTCAGAGGCCCTTGGGCGGTCTGGCAAACTCTGACACCAGAGGCCAGCTCTACCTCGCACGACAAACAAACTTGAATATAAACACTATAGCTACCTATCTATTTTTTACCCTAAAACAGAAAACATCTAATAAGAATGTAATCTATAAGAATATGTGATATTGCGATGGAATTTCATCGCAGTAGGTATACCAAGTGAGCCGGCTATTGAATGTGAACACATGATACTACGCCAGTTAATTATTGCAAATAAAAAATATGCTCGGGATTCGAACCGGTGTCTGTCTAATCACTTTTTAGCTAAATATATTGAACAATTTATTTCAAGCAATAAGAAATAGAAAACAGTAACAATAATAATACTTACAGCAATGAATCTTTTATTGCACAAACTGCATGGGTATGGCCTCTCCCCTTTATGAATCAGATTGTGCCTGCAAACAAACAAACACTTCATTCAGTAAGATGATTCATATTTTTAGTCACAAATTTTGGTATTAAGACCGCGATGGGCTTGCAAGGACAAAAGGGTTTCAAAAAGTGCTAAAAACCCGACTGCGAACAAAACTATAGGGAGACAAAATTTTAAGTTAGAATTGCTAACCAACTTTAAATCGTCATAGACTTTAAATGGTTATTCGTAATGAAAAATGATAGAAGAAACCTAAAAATGATTTTCAAATACCTATTTAATGATTCCCCACTTAACATAGTTCGTCAACTTTATTTTTCGCAATATTGCGTCTGGTTGGTGTATTTAATTTTGATTACTGTCATATCTTTTGTAGCACTCGCAAGATTAAGACAAATCGATTAACGTAAGAATCATCAAAATCGGTCCACGCGTTTGTTTTATATATTGCCACAAAGGAACAAACATAAATACATAGGCTGATAAACACATTACCTTCCTCGCAGTCGGGTAAAAAGACGGAGTCCACAGCGCCAAATAGAAAGTGAAGCTAATATATGCCGATATATGCCGTACGCACAAGCCTCATGCATACATTTACAATTTGTTATGCCGATTGGCCGCCACAACGAAGCAAGGTCTCGAACTTTTTAGATATGTTTAAGTTCTTACGAAAAATCAGAATCAATGCAGTATTTTGTTATGAAATTGTGTATCAACCCCAAATTATCCCTCACGCACACATATGCAGCCACCATTTGCTATGCTTCACTCGTTTATTTGGCAGTGTAGACTCCGTCTTTTTTAAACCTTCTTGTTGGAGGTTTATTTTATCCCGTCGCAAAAACAAAAAAACTAGCCCGTTTCTGAGGATTTTCAGCAATTGTTGCCGCAATTGTACAGTCAGTGCAATAGATTATGCAGTACCCCAGTATTGTTGGTTTATGTTGCAGAAGCCTTGGTAAGGTGTAAAATTATTACAGCAATTATTTAGCCCGTTTCTGAGGACCTACAAATATAGAACTGAGGTATCCGACTCCAGATAAACAATGTTCGTGTAATGCATGGAGGCGTCATACAATTAGTTATTCTTTGATGGAGGTGCGTTTGATTTAACGTAATCTAACGTACCAATGGTGGCGTATCACACTAGGCCGCAACGAGGATTTAACGTAATCTATCGTACCAATGGTGGCGTATCACACTAGGCCGCAACGAGGATTTAACGTAATCTATCGTACCAATGGTGGCGTATCACACTAGGCCGCAACGAGGATTTAACGTAATCTATCGTACCAATGGTGGCGTATCACACTAGGCCGCAACGAGGATTTAACGTAATCTATCGTACCAATGGTGGCGTATCACACTAGGCCGCAACGAGGATTTAACGTAATCTATCGTACCAATGGTGGCGTATCACACTAGGCCGCAACGAGGATTTAACGTAATCTATCGCACCAATGGTGGCGTATCACACTAGGCCGCTACGAGGATTTAACGTAATCTATCGTACCAATGGTGGCGTATCACACTAGGCCGCAACGAGGATTTAACGTAATCTATCGTACCAATGGTGGCGTATCACACTAGGCCGCAACGAGGATTTAACGTAATCTATCGTACCAATGGTGGCGTAATCACACTAGGCCGCAACGAGGATTTAACGTAATCTATCGTACCAATGGTGGCGTATCACACTAGGCCGCAACGAGGATTTAACGTAATCTATCGTACCAATGGTGGCGTATCACACTAGGCCGCAACGAGGATTTAATTAATTCATTCAAGGGTACAGCGAAAATAAGATCATAGTCCATGTAATTCAGAAAAATCAAAAAAAAAAAAAAACTTTGTAAGGCAATTCATTTTATTTAGTGAAGTACTGATGCATCTCAAACTGAATTAAAGAGGAAATACGAGAATTACGGTACATACCTGTCACTGATATATATTGAGTATTTAAATGATTATAATTGAAAGAAAGATCCTTTTTAACCCCCGAACAAAGAGACGGATGTTATAAGTTTAGGATGTGTATCACTGTGTCACTTAGTGTGGCATCGTAGCTGCCAAACGAATGGACCGATTTTGATGCGGTTTTTTCTGTTTGAAAGCTGATGTGATCGATATGGTTCTTAGATATATGGGGAGGGGGAGGGACGAAGGGGGGTAAAAATCGTAGCTTCCAAACGAATGGACCGATTTAGCTGTGTTTTTGTATGTTTATAAGCTGTGGTTTATAACGAGATGGTTCTTAGCTATAATGGGGGGAGAGATGGGGGGGAGAGATGGGGGGAGAGATGGGGGGGGGAGATGGGGGGGGGGAGATGGGGGGGATCGTAGCTCCCAAACGAATGGACAGATTTTGATGCGGTTTTTTATGTTTGAAAACTGATGTGATCGATATGGTTCTTAGCCACCTGAGCATAACACGCGCCAAAGCAACGTAGCTTATACTACTGGAATACGGGTTAATACGGCTTTTTATGCTCAAGTGGTTAACTATATGGGGGGGGGAGGGGGGGGGGGGGGGGTTGAGAAAAGAGGGGGTGAGAATCGTATTTTCCAAACTAATGGGCCAATTTAGCTGCGGGTTTTCACGTTCCAAAGCTGAGGTAAACGAGCTACTAACTAGCTATAATGGGGGTGGGGGAAAAAAAGAAAATATAAAAAAGGGGGTGACAATCATAGCTCCCAACCGGATGGAACGATTATTATGTTTGAAAACTGATGTGATCGAGATGCTCCTTAGCTATAATGGGGGAAGTCGGGGGTTATATACATTTTTAATTTGTGCTTGTTGCTTGTTTCATATTAATATTATTGTAATGTAATTGAAAATATGATCTCTATTTTAATATGGGTATCAAATGAAAGGGCTTGACAAGTAGAACACGGTACACTTTAGAAATAACTAAATAAAAACTTGAAAATAATATAAGTATTTTTTTTATGTTAAACAGTTTTATATTGTAGGTACTAAAAGCAACAAAAAAAACGTTAGCGTAACCTGATTAATATAAATTCGACTCTTCTAGCGATTTTATTTTATTTTTTAGCTTTTAGTACCTACATTATAAAATGGTTCAATAATAAAAAATAAAAATAAAACTTGTTTTAACAGCAGCTTTGACCATGATTAGTTTTTCCTACAGCCATACAAACTTGTTTTAAGTGCCAGAAATGGGCAAATGACACAAAGTAATCCCGATCCTGTTCAAAAACTACTAACTGTATCCTCCTGAAATTAAAATATATGATACTCGAGGATATAAGTAACAATATCTTTGTCCCAAAAACATGAATGCACTTATTTGGCTCGATGAAAAAAAAGTGCCGCACTACTCTTTCACGGCAATCTACGTATTTTGCTTCGCGGTCTCTGCCAATTCTGCCATTCCGCGGCTAGCCGCGTTGCTAGGTGGACCTGCGCTACTATTGTCCGTTTTGACTTAGAGCTTGTAAGTGAATGAAAAAATGGGTAAACCAAAAGAAAAGTCAGGGGCAAAGCTATGTTAATTTTGAAGTAATAAATAATACTACTCTCTATTCCACACAGAAGCTAAAACTGTTTTTTGTCCGTCTGTTTGTCTGTCTTTATTTAGACCGCGCATCACGCCGAAACTACTATTTTAATTCAAAATTTGGGTTGAAATTGAAGACACATTTTATCGCGAAAATATAATGGGTTCCGTTTTTTAACCTCTAGCTCCAAAGATATGTTAATGTTGAAGTAATAAATTCTGTACTTATAATAAAGCAGTAAGTACGAAAAGGTGTGTACAAAGATTATTGAAAAAAAATTGGTTAAAAATACTTTGGGCCGTGGCGGTCTCGGCTTAGAATAAGACCCCTCCCAATCTTCCCGTTACACTGTTACGATCTTTGGACCTGGCAACCTATAACGCGCGCACTTTGAGAACCGATGAGAAGTTGATAGAGCTGGAGAAGTAGTAAGTAAGTTGCGCTGGGGTATTATACGGTTTTCAGAAGTCCAAAAAGAGGGACAGGATACGATGATCCTCAATTCTGGCAACTTACTCTGTTACCGGGAGGGTGACCTGCAGTCCCAACACGGTATCGGGTTTCCAGTCCACAAGTCCCCCGTCAACAACATTGTGAAGATCCAAAGCATTTTGAGCAGGGTGGCGTACCTTATACTTAGAATTACCGAACGGTATTCGTTGAAGGTCATACAGGTGTACACCCCACACTCGAAACGCCTGGACGATGAAGTGGAGGCTATGTACGACGACATTTCTAATGCCATACATGCTCCGAAAACATACTTCACAGTAATGATGGGGGACTTCAACGCACGGCTGGGCATGAGGAAGGCGATGAACTGAGAGTTGGACAGTTTGGATTTTGACAGCGGAACCAAAGGGCTTTGGTTCCGCTGTCAAAATCCAAACTGATCCGATTGGCTGACTTCATGAAAAAGGAGGGACTCTTTATGATGAACTCCTTTTTCAATAAGCGCCCGTCCAGGAAATGGTAGTGGCTGCACCTCGGTGGTCATGAGCGCTAGATAGATTTTATTTTGACGACCTATTGGTCGTCAAAATAAATATGCCTATTGGCATATATTCAATGATGAACACAGGATCAACAGGGTTAAGACTAGCAGTGATCACCGCTTGGTAAGAGGCTCATTGAATATCAACGTAAAGCTTAAGAGGTCTCGTTTGGTGAGATCTACTTTTCGCCCAAGTCCTGCGCAAATCCAAAACCCCGAGAGCTGGTATTCCAAAATTGCTTCCAAATCCTTACCGAATGCAATACAGTGGATGAACTAAACAACGGGCTAGTGGAAATTATTAAGGCGGTCGGGTCAGAGTTCTATAAGACCCACCGCAAAAATAGAACACAGAAACTCTCTGACCATACACTCAAACTTTTGGCAGAACGAGGCGACATGAAGCTGCAGTCTTCAGTGGATATGTCGAGTTACATACTTAATAAACAGATATCCTTGTCGATGCGACACGATTTGCGTTCTTATAATGCGTTCGTATTAAGAACGTAATACGAGTAGAGCGGAACAAGGGCTCCAAAGTCTTTGCAAGATATCTGTCTAATGGTCAAAGCCTGTTGACGCAGCTGAAGACCAGCTGTCGCATCGTTTGTCGAAGCCAGAGATTGACTGTAGCATCATCGTTTGTCGAAACCAGAGATTTTGAGTAAGCTCGAGAAGTTCTATGAGCAATTATACACCTCAGCGCGTAGGCTTCCTAGCACGACTAGCGATGCAAGAGCCTGTTTGACCCGACATTATACCGAAAATATCCCGGACGTCAGCCTATACGAGATCAGAATGGCTCTCACACAGCTTAAGAGCAACTAGGCACCAGGGGAGGACAGAATAACGAAAGAGCTACTGAAAGCGGGTGGAACACCGGTACTTAAAGTCCTTCAGAAGCTGTTTAACTCCGTCATCCTGGACGGTACTACGCAACAGGCATGGCTCAGGAGCATAGTGGTGTTGTTATAATTTAAGAAAGGTGATAACACCCTCTTGAAGAATTATAGGCCCATTTCGCTGCTGAACCACGTTTATAAACTGTTTTCGAGAGTAGTTACAAACCAGCTCGCTCGTAGGTTTGACGACTTTCAGCCTCCCGAACAAGCTGGATTCCGGAAAGACTTTAAGCACCGTAGACCACATCCATACGCTCCGGCAGATTATACAGAAGACCAAAGAGTATAATCGGCCACTTTGTCTAGCGTTTGTGGACTACAAGAAAGCCTTTGATTTAATCGACACCTGGCTAGTGCTACAGTCATTACAGCGGTGCCAGATTGACTACCGGTACATCGAAGTGTTGAAGTGGGAGACGTTATTTCTCCGAAACTGTTCACCTCTGCACTGGAAGATATATTCAAGCTTCTGAACTGTAAAAGATATGGTGTTAACATCAATAGCGAATGCATCACTTACCTTCGATTTACCGATGATATAGTTATCATGGCAGAAACCCTGGATAACCTAATCACAATGCTCAGTGACCTCAATATTGTTTCCCAACAGGTGGGTCTTATAATGAACATGGGTAAGACGAACATCATATCAAATGCCCATGTCTTACCCATGCTGGTTTATGTTGGGAAAGATAGTATCGAAGCTGTTGATCACTATGTCTACTTAGATCAGACGATCCAACTGGGTAGGTCCAACTTCGACAGAGAGGTCAACCAGCGAATCCAACTGGGATGGGCAGCGTTCGGGAAATTACGCCATATCTTCTCGTCGCAGATACCGCAGAGCCTCAAGACGGAAGTTTATAATGAGTGCGTGTTGCCATTGATGACATACGGCACTGAGACGTGGTCGCTATCTATTGGTCTCATACACAATCTCAAAGTTGCGCAGCGTGCAATGGAGAGAGCTATGCTCGGTGTTTCAGTACGTTATAGAATCCGAAATGAGGAAATCCGTAGATGTGATGCTTTCGC
Organism: Alsophila aescularia; assembly: GCA_946251855.1. Classification (NCBI taxonomy): domain Eukaryota; kingdom Metazoa; phylum Arthropoda; class Insecta; order Lepidoptera; family Geometridae; genus Alsophila; species Alsophila aescularia. The sequence goes on along the minus strand of OX276386.1, from coordinate 40,622,044 downwards.
CATTGATATTAATACCATATCCGTTCCAGTTCAGTAGCTTGAATATATCTTCTAGTGCAGAGTTTCTCGTAGTCCACAAACGTAAGACATAGAGGTCGATTATACTCTTCGGTCTTCTGTATAATCTTCAAGAGTCCAGCTTGTTCGGGAGGCTGAAAGTCATTGAACCTACGAGCCGACGGTTTGTAAATACTCTCGAAAGCTTATAAACGTGGTTCAGCAGCAAAATGGGCCTATAATCCTTCAAGAGGGTGTTATCACATTTTTTAAAGAATAACACCACTACGCTCATGTGCCACGCCTCTGGCGTAGTACCCTCGAGGATGACCGAGTTAAACAGCCTCTGAAGGACTTTAAGTACCGGTGTGCCTCCCGCTTTTAGTAGCTCTGTCATTATTCCATCCTCCCCTGGTGCCTTGTTGCTCTTACCATGAGCTCACTTAAAATCTCTGGCTTTGACGAAACGATGCTCCCACTGATGGTCTTCAGCTTCGTCAACAAGCTTTGCCTAATAGACAGATTTCTTGCAAACACCTTGGAGCTCTTGTTTCACTCTATTGCATTCATAATACAATTAATATTATAAGAACACAAATCGTATCGCATCTACTTGGAGATTTGTTTATTAAGCAAGCTGTTACTCGACATATCCACTGAAGACTGCAGCCTCATCTCACCTCGTTCAGCCATAAGTTTGAGTGTATGCTCAGAGTTTCCGTGTTCTATTTTTGCGGTTGATCTTAAAGAACTCCGACCCGACCGCGTGAACAATTTCCACCAGCGCGTTGTTTAGTTCGTCCACTGTATCGCATTCGGTAAGGATTTGGAAGCGATTTTGGAACTCAAACTGAAAGCTCTCAGGGTTTTAGATTTGGGGAGGATTTGGGTGAAGAGTAAATCTCATCAAAAGAATGCACAAATATGGAAAAATTTACATCCTCGTAGAGTTTCTTGGTGCTCTCTTCTTTAACGGGTGTATTTCCGAAGCACCGGTGGATTTAGAAGGGTATTTATTTTCTTTTACATTGTGAGATTTAACTCTGTTCGCACATGAAAGGGAAATTTCATTTTCAAACTCAAAGCAGTCTTAGTGTACCTAAGTTTTATTGATTGGATCTAACAATATAATATAATATTTTATGTATACCTCTTTTTTCATGAGATGTTAATTTTGAATTAAAAAAGCACTATTATTTTGCCTATTTACAATAAAATACTTTGACTTTGTGCCTATTCGTATTCTTTAAATATTTTTATTTTATTATTTTGATATACTTACAATAAATTACTTCATCTTCTTTGCTATTAACCAGAGCTACAAACCACAAATACAAAGCAACCGACATCTCCTGCCACCAACTCATATAACCATTGTTTACCACCTGCCACTATGAGTTACCACCTACCATCACCAGCTCCAGCTTCTTACTACCTTCTATTTGATAATGAAGGTAGCCACCACATCTCAGTACCGAATACTTGCCGTACACCTACAACTGCCATTCCTTTATTATGAGACCAGCTCTTTGGTCACAAAAATATGACTACTGTTTCATTCATTTTAATCGAGTTGACATTGCAATATGTATGGAATAGTTTTTTTTTTGTAATTTCAAAGTAAGTCTTATAGTATAAGTGGTTAATTATTAAAATACCTATACGAGTATACATCTATACTTCTTTACTAATCTATGCTATATACTATATAATATTATAAAGAAGTAAATTTGTGGGTTTGTGGGGTTGTAATCTCTGGATCTACTGAACCGTTTTTTTTATATTTTTTTGCCAATATAAAGCCACGTTCTTTGTGAGTGTCATAGGCTATATATTAAAATGACCACGCGTGCGAAGCTACGGGCATCAGCTAGTGTTTAATATTGTCTCCTAATATTATTACACATTGTATACTAATATAAACAGATCTATTCCTACTAAATCATCATACTTTGATGAGTCACCACCTGCAAAAATCTTCTACCACCTGTCATTAAATAGTCACTAGCTAGTCAGTCGTAAATTTGCCTATATATCAATTTATCAAACCTTTACTACCACACGATACTACTGTGCTACTGCTGATCTGCTGTACTGTAGTTAATTATACTGTGTCATACAAACCTGTTGCGAACAGTTCTCGTGTAGATGGCGGTTTACTAAGTACGTATACATTTTGAGAATATAAAGTAGTTTTCTTAATTCTAAACAGAGGGAGCTTGTGAACTTAGAACACCGTTTTTAGCTTATCGCGATTAATGCACGCGGGGAAGTGGGCGAGAAAATTGAAATCTCCGCGCGTCCATTCTGGGCCTTAAGTCAGGTTTACACACACCCACTTTAGCATTTTATGGTTTCAGCCAGTTTTTTTTTTATATTTTCTACTAGATGGCGTTGTCAACTCGATATTGAAAATTAACTGACAATGAACTATCTTTCCCTTCAATTCCTTCAGGTTTTCTGACATCTGGAGGAACATAGTTCTACAATAATCGATAAATGGCGCTGACGAGAGATGGCTCTCATTTTTTTTCGCATTTGTTCAATGAAAAAGTAGAGGGATCGTAGCCCATACAGGCAAATACGGGTATTTTTTGCAAAAGCGCAAGGCCAGTAAAAAATATACATTTTACCTTTTAATGAATATGACGTGAAGTGACAGTTGATTGAACCAACTGTCACTCTCCTAAATGGTCTGTGGTCACTTCACTCACATTCACTGCTTGCTTTGCTTTGCTTCAACGAATCTTACGCATTCTTTGGAAAAGCACCTACCTCTCCAAGTTTTCTTGCACTATGCAGGGATGATGAGACATTTTATAACACGGCTAGGCTAGGCTACCCTTGGTTATAATATTTCTATGCACATTGTGTATTTATATACTGTAGTTACCTACTAATTGGTGTTGTTGTGTTGTGGAAAACAAAACTACTTTGTTATCAAACACTTACCACTAAAACCAAAGAGAATCTATTACTACCTACGTAATAAAATAACAAAAACTAACATGACAGAAAGAAATACGCTTGTCTATGAGTATAAGCATGTTTTTTTAAATGAGCACTTTCCATTAGGCATTGTCAGTTTAGTTCTTTCATCGTCAAGAGATGGCGCTCGCGTAATTTTGGTATTTACTCAACTGAACGTAGTAATCGAAAACAGATAAAAACGGCGTTTTGCCGTAAAAATACACAAACCACGAGCGAACCAAACGAACGACAAGTTGTTTGTGTAGAGAAATTTGTTATTTGTTTTTTTTTATTATGACATTGGCAGTTTTGGCATATTCATATTTTATTTATCCCCTATAATAAAGCAGATAAATTAAGTCTAAATAAAACGGTCTATTTTCTTTGTATCATTAGCTGTAATTTATAATATAGAATATCAAGAGAAGAGAGGTAGAAAATACAACCAATAAATACAATGAATTTGTTACTGACGCACAACTTGCCATTAACAAGGGAACGCAGAAATATTTGGTCAGTCCCTAAGAAGTTATATGTACTTATAGAACTTCATTGGTCATACCAAACTATAGTACTGTTACCAAAACTGTCGCCAACGCCATCTAGCGAGAGATAAATAATGCTAAAATGACACTTGGAAAACCTCTCATTATTGACCTTGCTTCGTGTAGTTTTGCAAAGCCTTCAGATACCCATCCATGTCTCGTCAACGCCATCTATCGCATTTTTATGAACTTCTTTTTTTACTTGCCCTTCTGAAAACCTCCCATTGTAACGTTCGTATAAATGTAGGTTAGCAATAATAGTCAGCTTTTGAAATAAGCCTACTAAGATGAAATGTTCAATGTGCTACCTTTCGAAATATTGCTAACATTGCTATTATATTTCTACTAGAAAGATTTCAGTTATAAGTTTTATTAAAAATATGTCAATACTAGATGCTTTTATATTTATTTATTTTTTACTGATTCATTGAGCCCTCATTTGTTGTCTTAAAGTTTGATACAACTCCATTGAGACACATAGTATAACAATAGTAAACCAAGTAGTAGTCTCTTTTGGAGTATCGGGAACGGGATGGAATTCAATGTCTCTAAGTGCTACGTTATGACTTTCGGTCGAATGTGGCACCCAATAAGTTATGACTACAAATTAAATGGTGATAGCGTAACTCGTTCGCGAACTATGAAGGATTTGGGTGTCATATTTGATCGGCAGTTGACTTTTCATGATCACTTACGAGGGATGCCTTTTAAGTTCTGTCGTTTCCATATTTTAATTTGGAACTGTTCTATATTCGAATGTATTTAAATTTTGAATTTCAAAACAGTTGAAAGTATTAGGATTAATGCTATTGTTTAGTCACAGCTACTTGTACCTATTACTTTATAATTTGTGGTCACAGCGTTGATTGGAATCTGTCAGGTTACGTACGAAAATGAATCTCTCTAAAGAAAATGTTCGTGCAATAATTTTCTACAACTTTAGAAGAGGCCTGACACGGCTTCAGTGTTTTGAAGAGCTAACATCTGTGTTCAGTGATGAAGCCCCATGTCTGCGGACTGTCGAACGCTCGTATTTAGAATTCCAGCGTGGACATACTAGTGTTAGTGACAAATCTCGCGAAGGACGCCCAAAATCCGCCTTCACTGAAGATAACATCATTGCTGTGAGACAACTAATTCTCGAAGATCGTCATGTGACGTATCGAGAGATAGAGGCTCTATTAGGCATCTCAGGAACAACCATTCAGAAGATCTTGCATGAAGCGCTTGGTGTGAGAAAGCTAGTTTGCCGTTGGATACCGCATCTGCTTTCCGACGATCACAAGGCGGCCCGCGTCAGATGGTGTAAGAAAACTCTGCAAAGGTTCAACCGAGTAGAGTCAAATCACGTCTACGACATCATCAGTGGTGAAGAATCTTGGATCTATGCCTACGATCCTGATTCCAAACAACAATCTACAATCTGGGTCTTTCAAGACGAGCCAAAGCTGACAAAAGTTGTTCGTTCTCGAAGCACTTCAAAGAAGATGGTGGCCACGTTCGTTGCAAAAAAAACGTTCGGCCATGTTGCGACTATTGCACTTGAAGATCGTAGAACGGTTAACGCAGTTACCACAGTTTGTTTACCACAAGTCATCGCCGAACTTCAAAAATCTAACTCAAAGCGACGCATCATCATGCACCATGACAACGCAAGCTCTCACAGCGCTCGTCAAACGATTGAGAATTTGAAGCAGGAAAAAGTAGAAATTCTTGACCATCCTCCATACAGTCCTGGCCTAAGCCCTAACGATCTCTTTACATTTTCTAAAATTAAGAAAAGTCTTCGTGGTCAAAGGTTCCAGTCCGGTGAAGAAGCAATCGACGCTTTCAAGTCAGCCATTTTGAACACCCCCTCTTTAGAGTGGAATAAATGTTATAATAACTGGTTTGAGCGAATGTAAAAGTGCATTAAGCTACGCGGTGAATACTTTGAAAAACAATAAAAAGTACTATAAGGTTCTAGTTGTGTTTTTTTCTTCAAACGACAAAACTTAAAGGCATGCCTCGTAATTAAGCTGGCGAAAGAATCTTTCAGGCGATAGGGTTTTATCCTGAGAAATTCCCGCGACTTCAACAATCAGCACGTGATACGACTTATTTTTAGGGAACTGGTACGCTGCAAATTATAGAGTGCAATGAGTGTGTGGAACCCATATGAAAGCAAATATGTCCTTCTGCTTGAAAAGGTACAGAAAGCTTTCCTTAGGTACCTTTACAAGCGCATCAACGGTTACTATCCCTGCCTTTACCCTACAAAATTTATTTTGGGATGTCTAGGATTTAATTAATTGGAAGTCAGACGGGAAACAAAACAACTAACAGTTATGTGTAAAGTGCTTCGAGGTAGTATGGATGCTCCAGATCTGCATTGTGAACTGTCTCGACTCTTTGCGCCTAGTAAGTATAACCGCAGCAGAAGGCACAGACTGTTCCAAGTTCCGTCTAGTCGCACAGTGACGCGTTCTAAATCCCCTATACCTCGCACCCTCTCTGCACTCAACGCTCTCCTGGTCACCAATCCAGATTGTGACTTGTTTGCGGATGGATGGTCGCATATATTTTCAGTGTGTTTGCGTTTTTGTGAGAGAGAGTGAATGGAGTTGTGTGTGAATGTAATTGTACCTTTTTTTTAATCATTTTATTAATATATTTTGGTTTCACTGTGTAAATATTGTAAATATTATTGTAATTATTGTTATTTGGTCTTCATTTAATATTATTGGTTAGGAAACCGTTTTAATTGAAGTAAATAAATAAATAAATAGTAAGCATTTTCTTTCGAATTTCCACCTAGGGGTGTTAAAATTTATATGAAAAAAAAAACAAGAGCACACGAGTAACGCCGATAGAAACACAAAATGTAAACAGTATAAGTTTTTTAGTACGATGAAGTACCCACCGAACCAAAGACTTCTGGCTATAGAATCCGGCGCCGCATATCTCACAGATGTGATCTTTGACGCCCGTGTGCTGCTTCGCGTGCGTTTGCATGTTGCTCTTCTGCGAGAATGTCTTTGGGCATTGGGAACATGTGTACTTCTTCTTCTCTGTAGGGCAAAAATTAAAAGTAGTCTCACGGAAGTGGCGACATTATATCGAAGGGATGTGTGAGGAGGGAGCATGCAAGCATGAAGTTTACTTTGAGTATCGAAATGGGACACTGCTGATCCAGCCAATGTCTAACGGAACAGCAGGAACGATGCAGCTGATGAACAGCAAGGAGAGGTTCGGGTATGTGCCCTGTAGGACTGGAGCCAATGTTCCATTGCCTTTCAGTCAAATTCGAGCCTGAGCCCAATTTTGTCAAAGAACAAAGATTGTAGACAGTCGAGGGCTTTCCCGGAGGTAAATCTGAGATACTCCGGAAAACTTCTGAACCTTAAACGGGACACTCTCGCGACAGGTGGTAGGATTTGTCGCTGGTCATTGCCCTTTTAACAAACACCTATAACATAGATTAGGTGTCACAGACAGCCCCTTGTGCAAAGGATGCGCATGTGCTCCTGGAGTGCGAAAACGTGGTGCTACAAAGGGAACAGTTCCTGGGAACATCTTCTACCCTGAGGGAAGCCTGCGCCGGAATACATGAGCTGCTGGCCTTCCTGAGGGACATCGGGTGGCTGAATTAGTGGTTGCCGCCCGAATCACGCAAAAGAGGCCGTTAATCGGCCTAGTTGCGCAAAAGAGACCGAACACAAGTAAATTATCCTCCCATATTCTGATCATTATAGAAATTGTAATGTGACTGTACCTTCATGCGTAGCAATATGATTGCCAAGAGTGAATGTCAATATGCCACAAACAGGGCACACCATTTTCTCTCTTTGTTTTGGAGCGGCGTTCCTTATAATCTTCACAGGTTTTTCCCTCTTTACTCCTCTATTGTCAGTAGACCTTTTGAATGTGCCAGAGTTCACCTTCAGTATTGTGGCATCCTTGGGTCTCTTTAGGAGGATCGGTGCTCCTCGGGATCCATTCTTCATAATTGGATCTAGAACAGAACAAAATTGCTTACTAGGACGGCATGTTTTTAATATGAGATCATTAGCCAGGTAGTAAGTAATAAGTTTATTAAACACTAGCTGTGCCCACGTGCTCATTTCTCTGGGTTATTCCAGGACCAAAAGTACCTTTAAAGTACAAAATATCAAATTTTGTTCATCCATCAAATAGTTTTTTATCAATTGCTCGGCTTGTTCACATCAGATTGAAATACCAAGTACACCAGTTTTTATGTCTAACTCTAACCTATCCAACAGTGAAAACCGCATCACAATCAATCGAGTACTTTTTTACGTGATGCGCGAAAAAACAAACAGGCAAACGATTTAAAAAATAAAAATACTTGTTCAGTAGCTTATTTTAAGTACCGTTATTTATTTTCTACTTTGTACAGACTTTTTGGTGCATACTGCTTTACTATAAGTATGGATAGATCTGATATAAATAATTTTTGTTTTTGGATAGGGGTTTAGGTATCTTAACACAATATATATAATTTTACTCAAACAAGCTTGTAATATGGTTTATATGGTCATTATTTCGACAACCTTCTTTGGGCAAAGTCGACCTTGCCGCGCTTCTTGAATAGGCGCCAGTAAAGTTGTATGGAATTTCATTACTGTCGTGTTTTGCGGCCAGCAAATTCCTTTGAAAATCCATTATTCTCATGTTTTTTTTGTACTATTATTTATTCTGTGGTTTTGTTAACCACCGAACGCGAAAAGAGAAGCGTCTTAGTTCCGAAACGTATGGACCGTTTTTGTTGTTGTTCTTGTTGTTTTTGCTGTTCTTGTTGTTTTTGTCGTTTTTGTTGTTTTTGTTGTTTTCCTTGTTGTTTTTAATGTTATTGCGTTTTTGTAGTTCTTGTTGTTTTTGTTGTTGTTGTTCTTTTTTGTTGTTGTTGTTATTTTTAATTGTTCTTGTTGTTTTGTTGTTCTTGTTGTTTTTGACGTTGTTGTTGGTGTTGTTTTGGTTTTTGTTGTTGTTTTAGTGGGTTATATAATTTTTTCATCAGTTTGCTAGTTTTATTTAAATTCCTCGCATTGTTTGAGTAAAGCACTATACAAGCCTTGGTCCGCAATGACTGCACTGCTGGCCACGCTATGATGGCCTCGAGCTTTGCTTAGTTAAGTTCTCGGCCTTCCAGCTTGGCCATCAAGGGCTGCAATGCTGACCCGCGCTGTGATGGCCTCGAAATTAGCTTAGCTACGCTCTCAGCCATCATCATCGCTGCCAGCAACGCAGTCATTACAGACCGCGGCAGTAATGTACTATTGTTCTGAAATCAATTTAAGGTTTATTTCAAGCTAAGGCTGACCATAAACAGACAGCTCAAAGCAGAAAGTTAAAAGCCCCAACTGTGAATTTAGTAGAAGTGTATTTGTATAGCCTTTAAAAATGTCTAATGAAACAGTACATAGACTGTCATAGTTGTTGAACTACTCAATATTCCTAAAATAAATATGAATTAAAAAAAAACAAGTGACTGCACAATGAACCTTACATTGACATATAATCACGACAGCAGTCAACAGTACGGTAATATTCAGTCATGCAGTAGAGCAGTCGCAACCCGTAATAAACAGACTGATTCAAACAGTTCCTGCTTGGGCGCACTTCCGAACCCCTCCGCAGGTATGCTCCTGCAATCAGTTTTCTGCAAATCTGTTGTTGGCAGGTTCTTGACATGGATGAACACATTTTCGATAGTGATTGCTTATGCAGTTAATTTCGACTGCATGAGCAGTTAATATTTTGATAGTGACTGCTGTGTTGAGTCATCCATTTGATGTTTCTAAAAGCAGATAAATTACTTACAGCATGTAATAGTTGTAGCCTTCTTGCCATCTTCCCTTTTGGACAATTGTATGTTTGAACCAGAATCAAAATCATCCTTTATGTTCCTGAGAACCTTAATTCTACGAATTACTTTATGTCCCTGGAATTGTGTCTTATGCTTAGGCTTAGATTCTATAACTTTAAGCTTTTTGATTTTTTTAACTTTTTCGGCAGGTGGCACGTAATCATCATCATTATCGTCATCTTGGTAAGCGTCATCTAAAAACTCAACCTGCAAAAAATACCATTATGGATTTTATCACTTATTAATAACCACACTAATATTATAAATACGAATGTTTGTGTGTATGTTTGTCCAGTGTTCGTGCTGAAACGGCTGAATAGATTTTGATTAAATTTGGAATGGAAATAGCTTGTACCCTAGAATAACACATAGGAACGTTTTCATCAACATCATCCACATGATGAAACCGCGGAGCGAAGCTAAATAATTTAATGTCCATACTTGTGCCAAATTTCATTGCTGTAGTGAAAATAGTGTCTGAATAAAATATCTGTGAGCTATAACATACAGATTGATGGACAGATGGACATGACGAGACTATAAGAGTGACTACGGAGCCTTAATCAGGTACATGGTGAGTTCCCACTTAATCCCTCAAGCTCGGTGATTATGCAATATCACGTAATTTAATTGATCTAAACAATGGAGCTCGTAAACACTAGCCCCGAAGGTTTAATAGATAGTTACTAGTTATTCGTGTTGGGGACTTGGGGAATCAATCAAAAACTATAGACTATTTCAATTTATTCATTGCAAAACATAATTAATCCACCACTTGTGAGGTGAGTTGTACTTACATATTTGGTGACGCCAGTCCTACGTACCGGGTTTTTCAACCTAAGATTTTCCTAATAAGTAATTCTCCGTGCTACTTTTAATGGATCAAATATTAAAAAGTCATGTTTTTTTAACAACAAAACAAACATATATCATAAATGACATCTTGTTTATTAATCTTTACCATTATTTAATTAGAACACTAAAAATTATCAAGTTATTCTAAAGCTTTTTTTATTATTATTTTGAACTTAATCAGCCTTTGTCAGTCTTTATGACGCCATGAACAACAAAAAATAAAAACGTTAAGACATTCAATAAAAAAATACTCCTAGACCAGTGACCTTGGTCTCACACACCGGGTTACAGTCAAAGCTCCAAAAGTGCTCCACGTTGTCAATGTTAATTGGTCTAACGGTGGTGAAAGCGCAATGAGGAAAGTATACAAAATTCCAACTCAATTCAGAAGGACAAAAAGTTACTTAACTTTTTCAAACCACCTGGTCTTACAGACGTACCTGTCTCTAATGGCGGTTTAAAATAACACGTGTTAGTGTTATCATATGAATCTGACAGAGAGCAAGCAGACTGAGCCATTATTTATTATCAATTATTTGTTTAAGTAGTTTAATAATTAAAAAACTAACCAAAGGTATAACATTTTTCAAATAGATAAGCTTTAGGTTATTTATCTCTTCGTTAACCACCTTTGTCAACTGGCACAAGCGCAGTACTGAGCGCTGTTGCATTGGTCACCGAAGGGTTAAGAAAGTAGTATTTTATAATAAGTATCTATCACAAAAATTGACTTACATCAGAATCAGCATTATTTTTCAAAGCAGTTTTAGTCCATGTTAAATCGACCGTGTCTGTAGTTTCATTGAGTTTGCTTTCAGGATCGTCTTGTGGATCTACTTTTCTGATCACCGTGTTTGCTATGACTAAGTCCTTTCCCTCCAAACCCACGGTTTCCGTTTGTTTGCTGGTGTTGTTTAAATCTATTTCCACTTCCCATTTGGGTTCAGGTTTTATAGTAAATGGTATCTCACTTTTGATGTCAGTGAAGGAATCAAATGCTATCTTTTTTGTTGGAACGCTCAATTTTCCTTTTGCTAGCAATTTCCTGAGCTTCCTATCAGACCTGAAATTAACATGTGTTATTGTTTAGTTGATTAGAGATTTTACTCAAGGAAAAAATTGTAACCAATATTTAGCGATCCATAATCCCTTGGGCCCGTTCACATAAACGTTCGAGGACGCACGGATCACCCGCGCGTACACTCGAAATCGTTCACGGCGTCGCACAGTGGTTCCATTTTGAAAATTTGCAGACTTAGGGTCGAAAGTCGGAAATTCGATCTGATTTTTTTATATGTGTTGGAGAATTACTTGCTTAACAATAGTTGTGGGGAGGACTTTTCTGACAAACGGATATTTTACAAGAAAAAAAAAAATTTTTTTTTTGTATGGAAGAAATCACATTATATATTTTTTCTTTTTTTGTTTAAATTTGTTTAGGTTGTGACTTTATAATATCAATAGTTCAAGTCATTGACAACCCAGAAAAAATATAACCTGTTGCAGTCACTTGCCGCCGCGCGAGTTTTAAGGCGCTAAACATAGCAGCTTTTTTTCATATATTTTGCAAAGAATGCACCATCTTGCTTGCTTATTTATTATATTTGTATGATTCTACCTCAATAAAAAACCAAAAGATAACATGATTTCCCCAAAAAAAGTTCATTCAAATGTAATTCTTATTAATTGGTAGGCAAGCGACCTTGTATAACAGTAACGATATAACGATATCTTTTTGTTCAAGACAAATTATTTGTAAGAATTCATTAGATTAACGCCTCAAAAAGTACCTATTTAAAAGTAAAAGTACCCTATCTACCTTTTCCAAGTACCTACTTACCGACCTATTTTATTTCCATGTTTCTAGGAAACGCTAATGATATTAGTGCGCAAACAAATGAGTCATCTATGATACTAAGCTCCCGTTGTTCACTGTGCTCTGATTGGTCGTCACATCTGCCATCGCAAACATGCTACCGACGACCAATCATAGCGCAGTATCGCATATAGTACTTATTTTATGCGATATTGAGCTTTGATTGGTTGATGACAACTAATTAGGTTTTACCATTTTAAAATAATGTCGGATATTACTACATTCTGCTCCTGACGCTTGAGTCGTTTGACTGCAAAAGGACTAGATATTATTATATTATTTAAAGAGTGTAAAGTAAGTGTGTGAAGGAAGTGCTATGGCTGGATTTTATACATATCTCGACCTATACCAGAAACTTCGCAGTAGTGATGGTGACCTGAACGATTTCCAATATTTATACAATGTTATAGTTTCTGAAATACCATTCGAGATATCCCAAAAAGACCAAGCTAAAATCATGGAATTTACCCGACTTTTCACGACACGTCTACTAAAAAAATGGAACAATGCAAACAGATGTCAGAAAACTTTTCTAAACCGAGAAGTGAACCGTACGTGGTTGGAGACAAGCATCACGTGGCCAACTTGCGATTCAGTGGATTTGAAGATGATAATGGAAACTTCAATGGAACCAATGGAACTTCCAAATCCAACACAGGCAGAAAATATAATCCCATCCGTCTGCACTGCGGAAGCAGGAACATCTACTGAAGCACAAACAAGAGTGGATTTTAAAGAATTGGGTGAGAAACAGAAAAAAAGACGTTCTGACCCGACTGTGATAGCAACAGATGAAGAAGAGCTACAATATATGTACACGTCAAAGTTAAAAAAATTTGGCAAACTTGCCTTAGCTAAGATTGTGGACCATCTTAGTAAGAATGCTGATGCTATAGAAGCTGTGACGCAGCTTCTATTCGATAAGAAGAAACCTGCAGTAGTCAAGATTTCAGAAGATAAAACTTTAGCGCTCTGCACAACACTTGCGCTTTCTAAATGGCGATACTCGACACTTAGGACATTTTTACTGGAAGAGACTTGCGCTGCTCTCCCGTCTTATCAGAAGCTTTTAGATGCCAAAAGAAGATGTTACCCATTAACCGGTAGCATACAAGTAACAGAAAAAGGAGAACGTGTCAGGTAAAATCTAATAAAACGAAAAAAAGTGTGATGCTCACTGCAATAAACTTAAAACTAATATCTTTAAAATTGTTTCAGACTCCAAGATCTTTTGGACCACACAGTACAGAGGATTCTCCTGGACTTAGGACCCATCACAAGTTCTAGCAATGAAGGTCTGAAGTTAATGTGGAAATGGGGCCTTGATGGATCTTCATCACAGAGCAATTACAAACAGAGATTCTCAGATCCGGAGTTTGATGATTCCTCTGTGGTGATGACCAGTATCGTCCCTCTTCGTCTGGTTGACGGCAAAGAGTTGATTATTTGGGAAAACCCAAATCCTGGTTCAACTCTTTATTGTCGGCCGGTGAAGTTCACATTTACTTCAGAAACCTCAGACTTCATAAAGTCGGAAGAATCTGATATGCAGCGAGAAATTTCTGAATTGGTGTCTACGCAGTGTGCAGATTCTGAAATAAGTCATGAATTGCATATGACCATGATCGATGGTAAAGTAGCCAACATTGTCGCTGATGTACGTTCATCGGCAACGTGCCCCATTTCCCTTGCGAAACCAAGTGAAATGAACAATTTAGAGCTGCTGGCTACAAAACCACTGCGAGAAGATATCTACAAGTATGGAATTTCATCGCTGCACATGAAGATTCGCTGTATGGAGTGTTTGCTCCATATTTCTTACAATATGGAGTTTGAACGATGGAGTGCCAGAGGTGAAAATAAGATTTTACAAAAGGCGAAGAAACATGCTACACAACAAGAATTTCGAGAACAAACTGGAGCACTCATAGATATTGTTAAGCAGGTATATATTCTACCTATTATATGACACTTTTTTTGTACCTACTTATCCTTTACATTTAATAACATTTATTTTGATTGCAGGGGTTTGGGACAACCAACGATGGAAATACCGCGAGGCGTTTCTTTCATGATTACAAAAGAACATCGAAGATCACTGGAATTAACGAAGACCTGATTTTACGCTTTGCCGTTATCTTGCAAGCTATATCCTCAGGGAAGAAGTTGATAATTAATAACTTCCGAGGTTACTGCAAAGAAACGGCAGAAATGTTTGTGCATTTGTACCCATGGTACCATATGCCAGTCAGCGTTCACAAACTTTTGATGCATGGAGCTGAAATCTGCAGTCATTTTTCAGTTCTCCCCATCGGTAAGCCATCTATTAACGGAACAAACATGATTTATGTTTGTTCCGTTAATATTAGATTCATGAATTAATTTTATTTTCAATTTTAACGTCTAATTTTGTTGCAGGATTCTTATCAGAAGAAGCATCAGAAGCAAGGAATAAAGATTTCAGGAATGTGAGAGAGAAAAACGCCAGGAAAGTTGGTAGAGTACAAACAAATGAAGACATTCTTCACGGACTCTTAATAAGCTCGGACCCCCATATTTCCAGAATAAGACCCAAATTGTCGAAATCTGAATGCAGTGAGTTATTTCCTGAAGCAATTCAATTACTTCAAGTTGACTCGATTGGCAATGATTTTGAAGAAGAAGAGATTGTAGTGATGGAGGCTGAAGATATTTCTGACCCATTGCTATAATCTGGATTTGTGCATAGCCACACTTATCCTAGTCCTTTTCAGGACTAAATAAAACAGTCCTTTTCAGGGCTACAATTTTATCAATGTTTCTATATGACGACATTTTTCGTATAAAATACTTTCAATTTTGATTTATCTCCGCGATGAATTAACTTCTATATTGGAAGTCAATCATCGGTTGAGGAATGAGTGACCGTCTGATTGCACCACACCCATTTATTTTGTCTAATCCGAGCAGCAATAGGTTATGGCTTGTGTCGGTATCTTTATCTTTAAACTATGATAGACGTTGGCACAGCTGTGACGACCAATCAGAGCACAGTGAACAACGGGAGCTTAGTATCATAGATGACTCATTTGTTTGCGCTCTAATATCATTAGCGTTTCCTAGAAACATGGAAATAAAATAGATCGGTAAGTAGGTACTTGGAAAAGGTAGATAGGGTACTTTTACTTTTAAATAGGTACTTTTTGAGGCGTTAATCTAATGAATTCTTACAAATAATTTGTCTTGAACAAAAAGATATCGTTATATCGTTACTGTTATACAAGGTCGCTTGCCTACCAATTAATAAGAATTACATTTGAATGAACTTTTTTTGGGGAAATCATGTTATCTTTTGGTTTTTTATTGAGGTAGAATCATACAAATATAATAAATAAGCAAGCAAGATGGTCACACAATTCTTAGCAAAATATATGAAAAAAAGTTGCTATGTTTAGCGCCTTAAAACTCGCGCGGCGGCAAGTGACTGCAACAGGTTATATTTTTTCTAGGTTGTCAATGACTTGAACTATTCATATTATAAAATCACAACCTAAACAAATTTAAACAAAAAAAGAAAAAAAATATAATTTGAATTCTTCCATACAAAAAAAAAAAAATTTTTTTTTCTTGTAAAATATCCGTTTGTCAGAAAAGTCCTCCCCACAACTATTGTTAAGCAAGTAATTCTCCAACACATATAAAAAAAAACAGATCGAATTTCCGACTTTCGACCCTAAGTCTGCAAATTTTCAAAATGGAACCACTGTGCGTCGTCCGGGCGTTCGCCTGGGTCATCCGAAAAATAGTAGTGGAGGGGAGGAAAGTCGACCACATAACTTGGCTTCAATCGAATTCTCAATATCGCAACCACTAATGCCTTGCGATAGAGTCGAAATTGCTATGAAAAAAGTGATAATCCGATTGTAACCAAGTTCTGTAATTGGGCCACTGTTGATTTACAGTACACATTAGTGATGAGTAACTCACTCCTGAGTTACCTCGTTTGAGGTCCTCGAAATTTGAAATGTGGGAGTTCCTCGTTAAGGCGTTGAACCACCTCATTCATTTCCTCATTTCATATGCGTAAATACTTCGTGCCTTTCGCCTCGCTGTCGTATCGTTATCGCTCATGTAGCAAATATTATTTTCCGTCACCTCTACACAAATGAGGCTGTGTGCCCGCCCCTCACTGAACGCTCAAATCGAGTGAGAGAGGAGATTGTTACGAGTGAGGAGTAGAGATGCAACGCCGCGATGTTCCGCAATTCCGCCTCATTTGAGACTTGAGGGCCTTGAGGCCTCAAATGAGGTGAGGTGAAAATCGCAGTAACGCCGCGACGCGGCCGTTCCGCAATACTCACGCTTTGTACCTCGCCTCATTTGAGGTATGAGGAGCGAGGATCTATATGGCAATGAGGGAGGCCTCCCCAGGGCTTGTTAACGTTACCAAATCCCACTAAAAGTAGCGTTAATTACCGTTACTTTCATTGAGATTTAACGGTAGGATGAATTATCGTTACCTGGTTACCGTAACTATAAAAAACGTTATTAATTAGTGGTAATTACCAATATAATAACGTTATCAGGTAAAAAGTATCGTTAATAATATAACGATACCTCATCCAACGCGTGCGATGCGACGTTGCCGCTCTTCTTCGCGCGTAGCGCACAGCTCGATTTACTGATAAAAACTTAAGTGATATGGTTGCACTATGAATAGTAAATAAAATGTTGGAATATCACAATTTAAGTAAAAAGAGTGATAATAAAACCACTAGACTATATTAAATACTTTGTTTTTCTGTTAAAAACTGAAGTGATAGGCCACCACGCCTATTGACAAATTAATAAAAAATTAGTAAATCATTTTCAGTGTGTTTTTATGACTTCCAAAATGTCTTCCCAGAAGGGCCCCATCTTATCTTCAGGGATAGTATTTTACGAACTCTGAAAGCTACTGCTTTGATGTTTTGAGGACAGTCACAGATGCACACACCCGTCTTTTCTCCTATTATCTTTTTTTAGTTGTTTTTTTTTTCTGAAAACATTTTATATATTCAAATATATAAATTAAAAAACCTGCCAGGATTCTTTATAATACAGAATCTGATGGTACTTTGATATGAACTTGCTGACACGGTCAGCACAGCCAGATAAAACACGGCCTTATTAAAAATCATAGCTTCATATTATAAGGCTGTACAACAATATCAGACCGTGTATTATCTGGTTGTGCAATATCAACACGTGACGAGCTTTCACGGCCTAATATTACAAGACACCATTTTTTTCTTTTTTTTTTGGTAGGATACATGCTATTGGTCTATAACTGACCTCTACAGTATCACCGGTGGGGCGGGCACGAAAGTGTTCCGCTGAGTGACGCAAAAGGCGCACGCCAATGTTAAAGTTTTGACGACTTGCTCAAGGGCACCCAGGGGGTACCGACCTCGGCTTAGACAGTTGCCATTGATAACGGGGGTCTGATTAAACACACCTGGATCGCTAGTTTTAGTAGCGATCGAGGAGGCCCTTAAGAAGTGGCTGGAGCCCTTTGAATTATTTGGATAACTGACCGCCGATTCGGAATACACCTTCGAGAAGAATCGGCAAGAAAGTCGAAGGCGACTAAAATCGAATTAATTACGGGATAATAATCTTTGGGAGTCTGTGTCTAAGTGTAATGACATATGGTGACGAAGGGTTGGATGAATCTATCGATGCCTGCTCTGCGGCAGCGATTTCATCGTCCGGTTTTGCTCAAGGCATGTGTCTCTAGGGTTTTTACGGAAGGTTTTTTTTTGTGCGTCTGTCGCCTCTGTAGATTAGTCAGATGCCTGGACTACAAGAGGATTGGGGTGATGGGGTGCCGCGTCGAAGTAGCAGCGAGAAGCATCCTTCATGTATTGAAGGATCGAGGGAAGCTCGAGATCACAATGCAGATCGATGTTCCTCTGATACCAGAGGGCATCTAATACATTGCGTATCAATCTATTTTGTAAAATCTTAAATTTCTCTAGGGAGAGGCGGGAGGCGTGAGCGAATACTACAATTGAGTATGTCATTGTCGGTCGGACGCAGGTGTTGAAAATGTCATCTTATTTCTAAGGGTCATTTTACTACTGCCTAGGAGTAACGCGAGGCGGGCTTGGAAGAAGGCCGCCCATTTGTGGACGGTACTGATATGCTCGAAGAGTCGATAGTCAAGGGTGACTCCTAAGTATTTAGTTAACCTTTCTCACGGTATGGGTCGGTCGTTAATCGTGAAGTTGTCAGGTAGAAAATAGCGGTGAACCCTGTGAGTGAAACGTATTGCTACGTTCTTCTCGGGAGTCATCGTAATTCACCACTTTCAGAACCATCCCTCGAGCGCTCTGAGCGCTCGTTGGATGCTTATTTGAAGTTAGTTTGGTTTCCATCCGGTGGAATATATTGCGGTGTTATCCGCAAAGAGAGTGATCTCAACTTTGATGTGCGTGGGAAGTCGCTTGTGTAAAGCGAGAACAGGAGTGGAGACAGCGTGGAGCCCTGAGGAACTCCGGCTCTGATGGGAAGGGGGTGGATCAGTTGCCCTCGATTCATTAGCGGAAGCTCCGGCTCCTGAGGTAGTCTTGTACTATAAGCACAAGACAATCGGGCACTGCGAGCTGGTACAGCTTTTAAATCAGCCTGGCATACCACACCTCATCAAAAGCCTTCGCCACGTCTAGGAAGACGGCTATCGTGGTTTGGGGGAGTGGTTTCCTATGAAACCCGCAAGAATGTGCTCCGTTATGCTGTGCACTTGCTGCGGGCAAGAGTGTCTTGTTCTAAAGCCGACCTGCTTATCAGGAATCAGCTTTTTGGATTTCACGATGGACCAGAGTCTATTCAAAAGAAATCACTCGTAGATCTTCCAGAGACCTGAAGAGACTGATGGGGCGGTAGCTAGAAGACTCAGATGCCCTTTTTCCTGCTCATAGCTGCATTGAAGATGCTAACTAAGAGATAAACTAGCGGGACAGTAAGGTGCTTGAGAACCCTGTTGCTGACGCCCTCAGCGTCACTCTTTTCACACTTTGAGTGCCTTGATGATCGACTCAACCTTCTGCGGCTTTTACGGGCTCGAGGAGAGGGTCGGTCAGGGGTAGCGTGTTCCTACATTCTAGTTCGCGGTCCACCGTGGCCATGTGGACAGGATCAACGTGATCGTTGGTGGGGGTGCACTGGGCTTAGAGGCTCTCCGTCAAGCATTCGGCCTTCTCCTCATCTTCAAATGCTGGCGAGAGATCAATTCTATTGAAAGGGGGAATTACAGTAATGGTATATATAGGATTTAAGCTATCTCACCAACTCCCAGTAGGCCTGGTAGGTTGGCGAGATTTCGGATATTAAGTCTCCCCAACGTTGTTTGCGCAGCTCGATTATGCGCGTTCTGACCGTACGGTGATAGTAGCTCAAGGTGGCTTTGCGTTCAGCTATAATCGTAAGCTCTAATGGCTCCGTTCCTTGCTGTCACCAACCTCCTCAGTCTTCAGGCAGAGCCCAGCGCCGGAGACCCTCCACTAGGATCTGTTTAGAGGCCTCACCGATGACGGTGTTGAGGTGGCTGGTGAAGGCATCGATCGAGCGAGAACCTATATATTATGTCGTCGGGGATACGATCGAGATCGGGTGAACTGATAGTTTTTAGGGTTTCTTCCAAACCCTTCCAGTCCACTACCGTCTTGGTCGGTGGGAACCGACCAAGCGTCCAACCGTCTTGGTTGGAAGGGAGGACGAGTCTGTCGGGTCGGGGCCTAGGCGCATAATAACGGAACGGTGGTCGAAATCGAACTCTTTGAACACTTCGATTGAGCGGAAACTAAGTTTTATTTTCTTTAGGAGCGGAATGTCTAGTATTTCAGGTTTGTGGTTGGGACGACGGGGGTAGTGAGTCGCCTCTAAGGGTAGAATTACATCGAAAACAAGAATTTTGCTAAGGTCGAAAAGTTTAGTACCGTTGGGGGTGGTTTTACGGAACCCCCATATTATGTTTTTGCTATTGAAGTCGCCAGCCAGAATGACACGCTTCCCATGGAGAGGTTACACGACTCATGATTACACAGCATTTTATTACAAATCCAATGGGCGTTTTTCCACTCGCCGGCACAGCACCGGCCCGGCAGCCGGGGAAGCATAAATGTATGAAATATATGGCATGTTTTCCACTTACGGCGCCGGCACCGTGCCGGCGAGTGGGAAAATGCCCAATGGCTTCTTATATTTCGTATTATTAGGTCGTGCAATTTCGGGTCGTTCAAGTTCAAGGTCATGCTATGCAAGTAGTAAAGACTTATCAAAAAAAAACTACCCATCACATTGAAATACATAGGTATTTTAACAAAAATATCTACTGACGTTAGAATGCACAGCGCCCATTTTCAAAACAGTAAGTAGATACGAAGGTGGCACAAGATCGTCATGGCGCTCTTTGGGGAAGGCCTATGTTCAACAGTGGACTTCTAAAGAAAGGCTGACATGATGATTATGATGATGATGAAGTAGGTTAGTGAGGTAGGTATGATACTGGTAGGTATGTTAAAGTAGATAATATTGATACCTTGAATGCTTCTATATTTCTTAGTAGGTAGGTACTTATATAAGGTACCTTTGCAAATCAAAAGTGTAGATAACTTACCTGTGCCTAAGTCATCTTCATTATTTCAATTTAATTTAAGTTTTGGTGCTAATTGTTTAATTGGTTTAATTGATTGGGAAGTGTCGGAATCCATAGCTTTTTCTGCTTTTCTTAATATTTTACGTTTTGGTGCCAAAATCGATTATGATAAGTCGGAATGATTGGACTCCATGTCGTTTTCTGTCTCTACATTAGAGTCATCAACCAAATTACAAGAAATAGCACAAATTAAAAATGTATATAACCCCCGACTCCCCACCCCCCATCATAGTTAAGAAGCATCTCGATCACATTAGTTTTCAAACAAAAAACGTACAATCCGTTTGGGAGCTACGATCGTTACTTCCATTCCCCCCCCCCCTCCCTCCCATTATAGCTAAAAACCATCTCGTTTACCTCTGCTATAAAACATAAAAAACCGCAGCTAAATTGGTCCATTCGTTTGGAAAGTACGATATTTACCCCCCCCCCCTTTTTATCAACTCCTCCCTCCTACCCCCGTATAGCTAAGAACCATCTCAATCACATCAGTTTTCAAACATAAAAAAAACATCAATATCGATCCATTCATTTATATTTCTGAAGCTACGATCCTTACCCCCATCCCCCCCCCCCCCGTTATAGCTAAGAACAATCTCGTTTATCTCAACTTTGAAACATAAAAAACTGCAGCTAAATTGGTCTATTCGTTTGAAAGGTACAATTCTCACCCCCCTTTTCTCAACCCCCCCCCCATATAGCTAAGAACCATCCCGATTACATCAGTTTTTAAACATAAAAACTTATCAAAATCGGTTCATTCGTTCGAAAGCTACGATTCGCACACCTTAATCCCCCCCCCCCCCCTTTATAGGAAAGAACAATCTCGTTTACTCCAGCTTTTAAACATAAAAAACATAGCTAAGTCGGTCCATTCGTTTGGGAGCTAGGATGCCACAGACAGACAGACAGACAGACAGACAGACAGACACACACACACACACACACACACACACACACACACACACACACACACACATTGATACACACCCTAAACTTATAACACCTGTATCTTTGTTTGGGGGTTAAAGAATACCTAATGTATAAAAAACTACAAATAAACAGCACACAATACGCACCTGTCGTCTCCGCTTGTACAGACGCGCAAGCAGAAAAAAATACAGACTGCCGAATAACGTTAACAGCTAAAGTTAAATTTATTGATAAAATTGATTACCGTTACTTAGATTTACCGTTAAAACGTCAATTTATTAACGTTAAATCATATAACGTTATAAGTACGCATAACGTTACCTTTGTTTTTCGGGGGTATCGTTACCACCATTTTACCGGTATTTCAAGCCCTGGGCTCCCTCCTGGCATCCTCGTTTAAATCATATGAGGAACCCATCGCTAGTACACATACAAAACAGACCACTTGTGTAGAAGTAAATTTGAGCTGTTTATCTGTGGTTAGCCTAATTCGTTTTGATTGTTGTGAGCTGGCCTGGCGTGTAGAGTTCACACCATGAACCACACATGCGGTGCTAGATTCTATATGAAAATGAATCCACGATGACGGGATGCACCTATTTCGTACGGCGTACCGGACTCTCTTGTTATTAGTAGGTACTGGAGCTTGATAAAATTTAATGTAAGGAAAATGAAAGTTTAAGTGAGGATAGAAGTAGCCAACCAATTAAAGTAAAATACGTTACAAACCAAACAGAACTAACTTTAGAAGCATAAACGCAGCGCTAAGGAAGCATGATGTTGAGTCAACATTGGTTGATTGGGTCATAAACATGTTAAAGCTTAGGCAGTCGACCTAGGTGGAACCATTAGAGGGGTGGTGGTGAGGGGTCAAGAGGGTGCCCTCAAGGGGGACTGTCACCCCTACTACGTAACATGGTGGTAAATGACCTAATTACAAAGCTTAACATATGCTTCTTCACGGTTGGGTATGCGGACGATCTGACTATACTTGTATCAGGACACTTTGTTAGCGTATCATGTGACATCATGAATAACGCCTTACAGATTGTAGAGTTCTGGGTCTGGGGTTTCCGGTGCTTAGACTATGGATTAACTGTGAGTCCAACAAAAACACAATTGGTTATGTTCACTAACAAAAGTAACTTAGGTTAATACACACTACCCCACCTTTTCAACACACAGTTAACTTTAACTGAAGAGGTAAAGTACCTGGGTATCATCCTAGATAGCAAATTAAACTGGGCTAGACACCTGGAAAATAAAATTAAGAAAGCAACCATCTCTTTGTCGGAAAATGATAGGTCCTTGGGGCCTAAGTCCAAAAATAATACTTTGGTTATATAATACTGTGATTAGGCCTTCTCTAACATATGGTTCACTAGTTTGGTGGCCAAGGACTAAACAGGTATCTACCATAAATAAACTACAGTCCTTCCAGAGGTTGGCCTGTGTAGCAGTGACTGGCTGCATGAGAACAGCACCCACTCCTGCACTAGAGGCACTGCTGGGTTTTCCACCGGTCCAGCAGCCTCCTGCTGGATGTGCAACAGACTCTCAATCTCTGGGATCAAATTAGTTGAACTTTCCACACTAACATCTTACGGGATTATGCGGAGGGTAACCCAAACATGCCCTCTATTTATGATAGGGTACCAAAACAACACCTTTTCAATAAACACTATAAGATACAACTACATGAGGAATCAAGTGATAGGTCGAACATTCACGAAGTTAGAATCTACACAGATGGTTCCAAAATGGAAGCTGAGACAGGAACGGGGATGTTCTTGGACGATTTGAACATGCATATAGCAGCAGCACTGGGTACTCACAACTCTATTTTCCAAGCAGAATGTGTGGGTAATCCAGGCAGCAACAGCGACACTGCGCAGGGAGGTAAATTACTCTCCGACAGCGCCGCAGTCCTAAAAGCACTTCAAAGGTATGAACATTCCTCGGGGCTAACTATCCAGTGTCACCATCTCCTGGAGGAGGTCAGTAAATATAATTACCTTACTCTCCAATGGATAAAGGGACACAGCGGATCCAGAGGGAACGATGCAGCTGATGAACTGGCAAGGAGAGGTTCGGGCATGTGTCCTGCAGGGCCAGAGCCAATGATTCCATTGCCTTTCAATTCAAATTCGAGCCTGGATCCGTCACAGGAAACATAAACTACATCAAGAACTATGGGCAAGTATAAAGGATTGTAGACAATCAAGGGAGGCGTTCCCGGAGTTAAATCCGAGATAATCCTGAAAACTTCTGAACCATAAACGAGACAGTCTCCGACAAGTGGTGGGAATTGTAACTGGTCATTGTCCTCCTAACAAACACTTTCACAGATTAGGTGTCACAGACAGTCCCTTGTGCAGAGGATGCATGGGGGCAGAAGAAACGGCCACGCATGTACCCCTCACAAGTGCGAAAGTGTGGCGTCACAAAAGGAACAGTTCCTGGGAACAACTTCCACCCTGAGGGAGACCTGCGCCGGAATTCGTGAGCTGCTGGCCTTCCTGAGGGACATCGGGTGGCTGACCTAGCTGTCACTGCCCGTTTCAAGCAAAAGGGGCTGATGATCGGCCTAGTTGCGGATAAGAAGCCCGACCACCAAGTACCAAGTAACCTCCCAAACAGGCAGGATTCGGAGCAGGCCTCTCAACAACAACACATAATTTACACAATATTAATCAACTTATTAAATAACACCACAAACACAATAATATCCCTCTTAAAATCCCTATGTTGATTATTCAAAAGCATTTGACAGTGTCACCCATTTTGCTATATTTAATGCACTGGAAAACTAAAATATCAAACCAACATATACTAAACTCATCCAAAAATAGTACTACAACAGTTCCAATCCCAGGGTCCATCATTTCCATTAGGTGTCAAGCACGGTACCTGTTGTCTCCCAAGCTTTTTACCAGTGTCCTAGAAGACATGTTCAGAAAGCTAGCAGCAGGCTGGAAAGCGAAAGGAATTGACATCGGCAAAGTAAGGCTAATAACCAACCTTTGTTTCACTGACAACATAGTTCTCCTTTCCTCCACATCCCAAGAGCTACAGTCAGCACTCCATGGCATGAGATTAGACTGAGAATAAATATGTGTAAGACCAAAGTCATGACTAACACCACTGAATGCTGAATGCTGAATTAAAAAACACCACTATAGATGTGGAGGTAATACATTTTGTCCATGAGTAAATACATCTACTTGGTTGGCCAGAGAGTAATGGAGCGTAGCATACCAGATGTTACAGATTGAACTGCTTGAGTTCAAAACACAACATTACATTATAAAACTCATATTGTTGACATAGCTATAAAAGCCGCAATGCTGAAATGGAAGTGGGCAGGGCACATCTGTAGCATGCTCGATGAGCTGTGGGCCAAAATCGTCACAAAGTGAAGCCCTGATACAGCGAGGCAATGTCACGGCAAGATGGAGGCACAGTCTTGACCTCTTCAATAACAACTAGCCAAATATTTCAAAAGATCGCAGTGTATGGAAGTCATGTTGGGAGGTCTGTGCATAACAATGGGACAGTAGGGGCTAATAGTAAAAGTAAGTGAAATGATAAAAATCATTAATGAATAAATAATACTTAAATCTTTTAATTTGCTATCTGGGTCATCATAATAATATATTTATGAACTAATGAGTGAAAGAGATGAAAGATGGCTGGAATAACCTGTTTGAACAGCATGGAGAATACTCCGGTTCAAGAACTTGATATGCAGATCACGCTTATTTCTTGAGTTACCCATGTCTACTTAATAGTAACATTGATTGGGTTGTTAATTTTCTTAGCAATAACATAAACATTCATACCTTTCAGCCACAGTTTTAAGTAGGTAGGCCTTCTCCAAAATAGTGCAACATTTGGTACATATTTTCTCTGGCAAACCATCATTTGCTGCAACCTGGAAGTACATAATGACATGTATTTTTCTCATACCAATAATCAAAACAATAACAAAGTAGGGTTGTGATATGTGACGTTAATTTCACTATATAACTTTTAAAACTTTTGATAATTTGGTACATTCATAGAGAGCGGGTTAATTTGTGAATTTAACAAAGAATATTTAGTAGAACATTTTGAACGACAAAGTCTAAGAAGTTTCAGAAACATTTACCTTTACATCAGCGATGGCTGTAAGCATTTCAGCATAATTCCCAGATATCTTGTATCTGAATAGTGGACACAATTGTTTTTTGTTCGTCAAACATATTCGACATGATTGTAAATCAACACCTTCGCCCTCTAACATTTTGAAATACAATCAGTGATGTCAATAGACCGCCTAAATAATGAGCGAAAAGATTGCTCTCAATCGATGAATTCTATGAGATAATGCTTGCTTGCTGTTCGTCAATTCGACACCATTTTCACATCACTTTTTCCATGCACATCACTACGCACGCAATGAAAGGGAAGGGAAGCCATGCCAAATGAACGAATATGAAACTAACTTTGATTGAACCATAGATAATATACTGAACGAACAATGAATTGAACGAACGATGGTAAATGAAACCGCCGCGCCGCGCCGCGCTGTTTTCAACATTTTGTACATTTCCGTATCCTAGCCCAAGTATTGCCAGTCCGTATATAGGTGCCTGCCAACTGCCAAGGAAGTTCTATGTACTTACGTACAACTGCCCCCCGATTCAGCAGCCCGATTCCATAACTTGGCTTCAATCGAATTCTCAGTATCGCAACCACTAATGCCTTGCGATAGAGTCGAATTTGCTATGAAAAAAGTGATAATCCGATTGTAGCCGTAGAAGTTATGGAATTGGGCCACTGATCGATTCGGTTAGATATCGTTCGATTTAGTAGAATCGAAGAGGAATTTGTCAAAATCGAAATCGAATCGAATTGATGTCATATCATACGATTAAAACTATGACAAGGCTTTCAAACGCTATTCCGAACTTAGTATAACGAAGCCGAGCTACCGAAAGTTCTTTCTTTTTTTTTCGATAACCTCAAATTAAATAGAGATACTCTACCTAATTTATGCCCCGCGGCTGCAGGCTGTAGGTAGTATTTATATACTCTTTGGCTGTAGGCTTCGGCTGTAGCCAAAACTCAGGCAAAAACGCATGCGCTGCACGGACAACTTCGGTAACTTATCGAGAGCGACAGAGTATTCGATAGCCTATAAATGATTGTAATTTATTAATTTTGTATTGTAAATTTAGAAGTATAACGTTATAAGTTGCTTGTTTGGTTCAGAACTATTGTATAATTTGTATTTAGGTGATTTAGCACGATGCAAAGTTGTAACATAGCTTGGAGACGAAGACGTCGCCAAGAAGAAATTGACGAGCGTAAACACCTCGCTTTGTCACTTATAGTAGACGTATTGACGAGTATTGACGAGCATTCACTGCGAGATGCATCGAACGCATTCACATCCTCTACCCAAGTATTTATCGGCAGGTTTATTAGCTAAGGAACAGTAATTGCGACTGATCGCGCGATCATTGCACAATCGGCTGTAAAACTGATTGCTAAATTGGTAATAAGTAACCGAATGTCGAGATGTAAGGGGACAAACTATCACCTAGAAGCCCCAAATCAACCTCACCTGCTCGTGGTGCATCCTGCCGAACAACGAATGAGGCTCTGACGACCAACTAATGGCAGTATAACCATCTCGATAACAGCGTAGCTAAATTCTATAGGCCAGTGACGGGCAGCAGCGTCACTGGTGCGAGAAGCAACGTTCTGCGGTCGCCAATCCGCATGCCCACGTTTCTTCAGCTCTTCATAGCACCACGAAGACACACTACAACGTTGTCATGGGGGACTTCAACTCCAAAGTGGGATTACAGAATGGCAATGAATCGAGAGTTGGTCCACACGGTTAAGGAAGTAAAAATCACAGGGGGCAAATGCTCGTCAATTTCATGGAGCAAGAGGGGCTCTTCTTAATGAATTCGTTCTTTAAGAAGCCGCCGCAAAGAAATTGGACGTGGCAAATTCCTGAAGGCGTGACAAAAAACGAGATAGACTTCATTATGACGGATAAAAGGCACATATTCAGAGACGTCTCTGTGATCAACAGGTTTAAGACCGGTAGTGATTACTGACTACTACGAGGCTCTCTGGATATCAATTTTAAGCTTGAAAGATCTCTT
The DNA here is from genome assembly GCA_946251855.1 of Alsophila aescularia. NCBI lineage: Eukaryota > Metazoa > Arthropoda > Insecta > Lepidoptera > Geometridae > Alsophila > Alsophila aescularia. The sequence continues at coordinate 40,594,158 of OX276386.1, read as the reverse complement.
CTCCGACCCAACCTGCTCGAAACCGTCGTGGGATCAGAACAGTTCCAAATTCATCTGGAAAACACGAATGATGTTGACGAGGCCTTGGATCAAGTGGTGGGAATCCTACGGAGAGAGGGGTCTAAGTTTTGTCAGCTGCAGTATGAAGTCCAAACTTTTGACTAACACTCTTCGGCTTATGGATGAGAGACGTGATGATGTACAGGCCACATCGTCAGAGAAGCGGGCCCTCAATCGGAACATCAGCAAGCTGGTGCGACGAGACCTCCGATGCTCCAACACACGCCGCATAGAAAAGGCTATTGAGCAAAATCGGGGGTCTAAAGTCTTTGCCCAGCAATTGAAGAGGCTCCATCTGACGAAGCTAAGAACATCATCTGGCAATATCGTCACCTCAAAGCCGGAGATTCTCGTCGAGATAGAAGACTTCTATGGCCGACTATACGACTCGCATGCTCAACGACCCGAACCCAGTAAAGGGGAATCCCGAGCCACTTTAACCCGCCACTACAACGATGATCTGCCGGAAGTCAGCCTAGACGAGATCGAGATAGCCCTCAAACAGCTTAAAAATGGAAAAGCCCCAGAAGAAGACGGAATCGCTTCGGAGCTCTTGAAAGCAGCAGAAAAACCTGTGCTTTCTCAATTTATGTGAAAATTATAAATAACATTATTACATGATATTTAATACTTACACTTCATTTCGTTTTGCTTATATTTGCATTGACCCCTCGTTGTTAGTAGAACTTCACATTATTAGGCTTTGTAAGAAAACTACTAGGTTTTAAAACCAGTAGGTATTTTTTTATTTTAGGGTTAAAAGCCTACTCTAGCTATGAAATAGTTAGGCAGGTTCTATGAAATACCACATACATACTCGTACATGTCATTAAACCTACCTTTCACAAAAAACAACACAATTTCATGGCACGATAAAACATGAAACAAAGTGTACCTAGGTAGGTGTTAGAACTACTTATAAGTTTCTAGTAACTATGCATTATCAATGATCTTCACTAACCAAACACTGCTAGATAGTAAATGCAATGAACGCACCGGGTGCTCTTCGGTTGACGAAAACTCATTGCTACTGAATTCCTTGTGAATTCCGATTTTGAATTACCGGTTTTGTATTTCCTAGTAAAATATTGTTTCAGTGCGGTTGAGTTAAAGTGAAGTGCGCATCGCCTTGATGACGTCATTTGACATGCACACTGGGTTTAGTGAATTCGAAACGAGTGATCGGTGGCAATGAATGGTCCAAGTGGCATTAACCGAACCGCATTTTAACTTTACGGAATCAGGCCCATGGACGTTGTGACATGACAAGTCCTGTCCATTAGATATTTCCTTCGCCATTGCTCAAACCGCATTAATCTGTCTACGCACAGCTAACGAAAAATTACCATGAGTCTGTAATACTTCGTAGAGGTTCGTGAGTATTACAGATTCATGACGAACATGCTCGAACAATATGGGGGTGATTCTCGGGCGCATGAGATTAGCTTTCATACGAGAAGAGGTCATGTCTTCTTTACTTCGAAAATTTGTTCGATAGATGGGACGTCATCTCGTATGAAACTAATCTCACGCGCCCGAGAATCACCCCCTAATGTTCGAGCGTATCTTAAAAAAAATAAAAAAATATACAAGTATAATGTCAGTTCGTATATTTTAAAAAGCACGTACTTGACTATACAAGACTAGCAATTTACTGCAAAGACCTGAAGTAGGCATCCAGTCCGTGATACTGAATATAATAGTAAACGTGATAATAACAACTGTAACGATATAAAAGGGTGTTTTGGTGATTTCTGAGAATAAAGGTTATAAAAAAATAAATTGGGGCAAGTCAGACCAAAAGTGGGGTGAGTCGGGATTCTTGCCCCATTCGGTCGCTCTGAACGCGAGGACGCTATACCTTTCTTCGGAATCACTCGAAACTAAAAAAACTCGTTACTATTTTGAAACTAATAAAATTACCTGGATAAACTTAGACCGGAACGAGCTTCAAGAACTATTGGATCAAGACCGTTTGGTAATGTACTAGCTAGTGGGTATAATAGTGGAAGATAAAACATACAACTCAAATTCACCAATACAATCTTTATTATCCTTGGTTTAATTTTGCTTATTTACTTAAAATCTAAGGAACCGTGCCGTAGGTACGTTGGACGGCCATTCAAGCTAGCATGTAATAGTGGAAGACAAAACATGCAATTTAGATTCACCAATACAATATTTATTATCCTTCGTTTAATTTTGTTTACTTACTTAAAGTCTAAGGAACCTTGGCCTGCAGATCCAACTCAGCAGCCAAAAAATACCAAGATCTAAGATTACCATGTTATGACTAGGGTCGATATAGAACTGACAAAATTAATTATTTACTCTAACAAAACATTGATGAATTGCCGGCCGGCAGTGTAGTCTACTTATTTACCTTTTTCTATGGGATTTAGCCGTTATGTTAGTGAAGGTAATTCTCCATCCGACGTTTCAGCAATGTCCAATTCGCGTGAGAGGTAGCCAGGCTAGACCCCTCAGGCGTTGCAGGTGTCCAGCAAGTCGGTGGGGAACCAAAGTTCAACACTCCGGTTAACGAAATATATGGATAAAATACGATACCGCATCCCAAGAACGTGGCAGGAATCGTTGGGTATAATGTCGGCGTGGCGTAACGTATCGCGACACGGCGCCTTTTCTACTTAAATCCGGGGGAAGAAGCCTCCTTTGTGGGGTGTTTCAGTCCGGGGGGAAAACCCGCTGTGAATGAATAGACACAACGTTTTTTTAGAATTCGAGACTCCAAAAACGCCACCGCTCTCAGTTCGCTAAAATGGCGTCTCGAAAAATGGATAAAAGTGATTTCACAATCGCAATCATTACTGCAGACAATACAAAAAAAATACCGACAAATGCTCTCACCTTTTTTCACGGGTTTTATAATATGCAGGGAAAAAACTTGTCAGTCCTGCTAGGCTCTCCAGCACGAAAAGAAAGGACACGTCACTCATCTTCATTGTCTCGGTTTCTTTCTGTCGCCGGATCTAGTTATTTTTTTTATTTAGCAAAATCTATCCGAATAACATTTCGTTTCACCAGGAAACCGATCAGCGCTTACACATGGGCTTTGGAAATGATAATATGGTTTTATTTTTATTTTTAAGATTTCTCACCCTAGAAATCACATTTGTTTATTTAACGTTTCTTTAACTATTTTTGAAAGCTAAACAACTGCCAAGTGACGTCTAAGAATTGTTATAAACTATAGTCCATAAAACGTTCCGTACCAGACGAAAGGTACGGAACGCGGTTTTTTTGCTTCGCTACCGTTATATTATCATAAAAGTATATACTGTAACTATTAAATTATGATATTGTATGGGTTTGCTTTGGAAAAAATCTACGTTCCTAAATATTTAACATTTGTTGCATTTAATTGGTTTGTTTAATTTTATTTTCTATTTGCTGACATTGCGGGACCGTGCCGAACAACGGAACGCGCCCTTTTGCTTTGACAGCTAATCGATGCAAAGATAAGTAAAATTTCGGTAGAGGTCACCACTTGTCTCCGTGTTTATCAATTGTACTTTATTAATTATTTATTTATTATTTGATTCCCAGTTATTCCTTGTTCCCTTTCGTATTTATTTCAATGAATTGACCTAATGAGAGTTATAAAGTCGTGAGCCGTAGTGCATGAACGTGTTATATTTATCGAAGTGTTTATAACCTCTGAACATGACTATTGTTTTTGAAACTCTGATTTACAGGATTATATCATGTAAGTAAACAACGTACGATAATCTATTTTATGTACCCGATCGTCTGCTTTCGCTGGTATTCACCAAATACGAACGATAGTAATGTTTCAATCAACTATGTGCGACTTCAATGTCGTCATCTGATCAATAAACAACAACAGAATGGCTTGTCTGTTTAGAGATTTGACCTGTAGTCACAGCTATGCTAAGCTTTTATTTAAAGAAAGGGTTTTATTGTTTTTTTATTTAAGTAGCGTTTTGCCAACGCTACACAACGTAATAATAACAGAAGTGATAGATGTCATCTATATCTCAATTTCGGGTGAAATTTGACAAACTTAAAAGGGCTGTAACCCGGAAACTATTGATCCTGGACTAGTAGTTTCTTTACAGAAGTGATAGATCTCATCGATATCTCCGTTTTGGATGATAGCTGTCAAACTTAAAAGCGATATAACTCTTAAATTAGTGATCCTAGGCTGTGTTCACTTACTACACTCGAATCATCCGTGCGATTATCGCTCGATCATCCGGAGTTAGTGAACGACTTTGGACGTCCACATAGAACTGGCAACTGTTAAGTGTCAGTTTCATACTATTCCTCCCCTCCCTTACTATTTTTCGGATGACCCAGGCGAACTCCCGACGACGCCGTGAACGATTTCGAGTGATCGCGCGGGTGATCCGTGCGTCCTCGAACGTAGTAAGTGAACGCGCCCCTAGACTAGTAGTTTCTTACAGAAGTGATAGATCTCATCGATATCTCCGTTTTAGATGATAGCTGTCTAACTTAAATGCCCTATCATCCTAGAATAGTAGTTTTTTACAGAAGTAATAGATCTCATCAATGTCTTCGTTTTGGATGACAGCTGTCGAACTTAAAAGGGCTATAACTCTGAAACTAACGATACTAGATTAGTAGTTTCCTTACAGAAGCGATAGGTCTCATCAATATCTTGGTTTTGGATGACATTCAATGCAAATAAACTACTAAGTATCAATAGTTTCCGCTATAAAGCCTTTTAAGTTTGACAGCTGTCATATGAAATGAAGATCTCAATAAGATCTAACACTTCTGTAAAGAATTTACTGGTCTAAGATCAATAGGGTCCAAGATAAAGCCCTTTTAAGTTTGACAGCTGTGATATGAAATTAAGGTCTCAATGAGATCTACCACTTTTGTAAAGAAACTACTAATCTAGGATCAATAGTTTCCGAGTTATAGTCATTTTTAATTTGACAACTGTCATCCAAAACGAAGATATCGATGAGATCTATCTATCATTGCTGTAAAGTAACTACTAGTCTAGGATCAATAGTTTCCAAAATAAAGCCCTTTTATGTTTGACTGCTGTCATATGAAATGAAAATCTCGATGAGATCTATCACTTCTGTAAAAAAACTACTAGTCTAGGATCAATAGTTTCCAAAATAAAGCACTTTTAAGTTTGACAGCTGTCACATGAAATGAAGATCTCGATGAGATCTATCACTTCTGTCAAGAAACTACTAGCCTAGGATCAATAGTTTCCGAAATAAAGCCTCTTTTAAGTTTGACAGCTATCATATGAAATGAAGATCTCGATGAGATCTATCTCTTATGTACAGAAACTACTAGTCTAGGATCAATAGTTTCCGAGATAAAGTCTTAAAACCCAAGTTTAATTTGATGTCCTTGTCATTACATAATTTACATACTAAAATGGTTCAGAGACATGTACTGATCTACGACACTAACACGAGGCTTACACTCGACAATTCTGTTTAAATCGATAACAGATTAATCTTCAAACAATATTGATTTATTTTCAGAGTATTAAATTGTCACAACACTATTTTCAAAAATGAATCAAAAATGAAAGATTAAATGGTTGCTAGCTGCATCATAGCAATATATGGCTTTTAGACCTTATAGCCACTCTAGTTACTCTGTGGTCTACGCAAAGCGTGCGCACAGCTAACGAAAACTTACCATGAAACTGTAATACTTCGTAGAGGTTCGTGAGAATTACAGATTCATGACGCACATCAAGATATAATACCCTAGAATGGATTATTCCCTTTCTCCCCACCAGCTTTGTCCCACTAGTGGGGAGAAAGGGAAAAATAAAAAATGTATGGCCTTTCTCCCCACTATGGAATATATTATTTGACAGTGGGGAGAAAGGTAATAATCAAAAATGTTATTCTCTTTGTCCCCACTATGGAATCAAAAACATACCTATCATAGTAGTGGGGAGAAAGCGAATAACAAGTCTGTATAATGAAGCCAGTAAAAAAATGTCTAAAGGACTTAATATAAGCCACTAAATAAGTTTTTTTAATGGTGTCTGTTTGTCTGTTTGTACGATCTCCACGTTAAAACTACTGATTGTGATGCGGTTATAACTAGTGGATAGGATTGCTTAGGGTTTGACTTGAAAACTGCAGCCCGATTCCATAACTTGGCTTCAATCGAATTCTCAGTATCGCAACCACTAATGCCTTGCGATAGAGTCGAATTTGCTATGAAAAAAGTGATAATCCGATTGTAGCCAAGTTATGGAATTGGGCCACTGATGTACTTGGTAGTATCTCAATCCAAGGAGTAGAAACCAAGCAATCGATAAAATCTATTTGAAGGCTTAATGTTTTTTTTTTATATTGTACCTTATATGTAGATGATTTGGTCCTGGAATACAAAAAAGGTTAATTTTAACCCAGAGAAATGACCAAGTGGACAAAGCCGCGGGCACAGATAGTGTAATATAAGTTAAGTTTTCATTTCGCAGTTCACGGACCATCTACGCGCGCCGTACATATTATTTCTGATTACCGAGTGACGAGACGAACAGTGTTGCCGGATGGTGAGGAAAAAAGGTTGGGTAATGTTGGAGGATTTCACGGTATCCAAAATATTTTACTCTGTTTACGTAAATAAACTATGGAAATCTGTGTTGCAAATGCACCCCCGGGCAATGACTCGTCCACCACTAGTGGGTGCACGGGTAATTCACATTTACCTCTCCACCCACTGCACTAGAGTTGGAAACTAACAAAAAAAAACGACTTTTATGAAGAAAGCAACATTTATATTTATAATTAGGTAGTAAGACATGCCGTGGTGGTCTCGGCTTAGAATAAGACTCCTCCCAATCCTCCCGTGGGTGTCGTAAGAGGCGACTAAGGGATTACACACCGCAAGATGGGCAGCAGCGTCCTCCAAGCACATATTTGCTACATTGCGGTCACCAATCTGCCTGCCAAGCGTGGTGATTATGGCAACCCCCACCCCCAAAATATGATAGACACACCACAAAGACGGCCCCCAGTCCTCGGCGGCTCCGTTATTCCTGGCACCGGTAGCAGCCATGGTAACGGTGGAGCAGGGGGTGCTAAGAATCCCCGGCAGAGACCCAGCTACCAAGCCCCACGATCCCTGGACCTGCCAACTTATAACGCACGCACCTTGAGGACCGATGAGAAGTTGATAGAGCTGGAAGAAGTAGTAAGAAAGTTGCGCTGGGGTATTATAGGGTTATCAGAAGTCCGAAGAGAGGGAGAGGATACGATGACCCTCAATTCAGGTAACTTACTCTATTACCGGGAGGGTGACCAGCAGTCCCAACACGGTATCGGGTTTCTCGTCCACAAGTCCCTCGTCAACAACATTGTGAAGATCGACAGCGTTTCAAGCAGGGTGGCATACCTTGTATGTGGTGGCATACCGATTGTCGGGAATGCTAAATAAGCAGATTCCGAGTGCGGCATCGCCGCCGCCCCTTGCACCGACAGTCGCCTCCCAGCCACCACGTATGGCACTCTTGTAATATAGTCGTCTCCCAACTTACGCGCATATCACTTGTCGGTTAATTATTGTAATTGGGGTTACCTAATAAAAGGTATTATAGCATAAACCTATGCATTTCCAATTAGCACCCCCACTCACAACACATCCCTAACATACTCTCACAAGTGGTGACCCATCGACGTATTGAAAAGTGGGGTGCGTGCTCTTCAAGTTGTGTAATAAAAAAGTGAACTACAGAAAGTGCTATGGGAGGCGATTCCCCGTTGTAGAAAGGCGGGTTAAAGACTTAGTTGGAGGAGCACAGCACGAGTCTGCAATGTCTAACCACCAGAGGAGCCTTCAATGCCCACCAGTGATACGACAGCACGAGTTGCAGAGTTCGTCGTCGAGATCCGAGGCCAGAGAAACCTACGAATTAAGTACACTTACGCATTACTTACGTGTAGTTTATTGGTGTCGATCATGTGCCCTTCACCAGCAGCAGTTACATTTTACAAGGACGTCTATTAGTCACTCGAGGATACAATATACCCGGGCCATCTGAGTTAGTCTGGCGCCGGAGGTTAATGTTGAAGACTTCGAGAATGCTCAGTCTTGCTATTTTAATGCTGAGGACTGGCAGTCAGAAAATAACTAAACGCTGCAAACGGTTTGCGGGACTGAAAATAAATTCAGAACAGGCATGGTTAGTACTACCTACACAGTCGGACGGACAAACACCAGACTATGAAGATCGCGTTTGATCGCGTTAGAAAGTCGGAAGGAACACAAAACAAACACAGAACAAACAAAACACAGATCAGGCAAAAATGTTTTTTTTTCTTTAGTTGTTACAATGGTATTTTAAGTTAGCTATGCTAAGCGATGCGACCTGCGACCTACTTGATACTTGATGCGTCGGCTATTTTTCCGCAATTAGGCCGTATGTCGGCCCTTTTTGCGTGATGGGTGGTGCTGCTCGTCAGTGCAGCCACCCGATGTCCTCCAGGAAGGCCAGCTCCTGTGTTCTGGTGCAGGCCTCCTGTAGGGGTCCCGGTGCTCCCAGGAAATGCGCTTTCTGATTCGCCACGCTATTGCACTCTAAGAAAACATGCGTGGCCGTTTCTTCAGCCTCCATGCATACTCTGCACAGGGGGCTGTCTGTAATGCCTATAGTAAATTGGTGTTTTTTAATGGCACAATGACCGGTAATTATTCCGACGACTTGTCGGTGCTTATCCCTATTAAGGTTTAGGAGTTTACGGGAGAACCTTGGATTTAACTCCGGGAATGCCTTCCTCGACTGCCTGCAGTCCTTAATACTTGCCCAGTAGTTTTGGTGCAGGTTGTTTGTTCTCTGTCGGATCCATGCTCGGATTTGGCTGAAAGGCAAAGGAATCATCGGTACTGGACCTACCGCGCGCAAGTCCGAGCCTCGCCTCGCCAGTTCATCAGCCGCATTGTTACCTCTAGATCCGCTGTGCCCCTTTATCCATTGGAGACTGACTCGGTTGTCTTTACTAACCTCCTCCAGTAGGTTGTGGCACTGTATAATTAGCCCCGAGGAGTGTACGTTCTGTTGAAGAGCTTGGAGAACTGCAGCACTGTCTGAGAGTATTCTGATATTAAAATCAGTTACCTTTCTACGTAGTACTGCAGTTGTCGCCTGGATTATACCTACACATTCCGCCTGGAAGATGGAGCTGTGTCTTCCCAGGGTTGCTGCTATGTGTGTATTTAGATCGTCCGAGAACGCGCCCGTTCCCGTCCCTGTTTTCATTTTGGAGCCATCAGTGTAAATCCTAACTTCATGTGTGTTTGAACTATCAGTAGACTCCTCATATAGTTGTACTTTATAGCTTTTGACGAATTGATATTGTTTTGGCACCCTATCGTAGATGGAGAGTATGAATGGGTTTCCCTCTGCATACTCCTCTATGATGTTCGTGTGTGATGCCTGTTTGTTTTGCTTCCAGAGACTAAGTGCCCTAAGCCTGTAAGCAGATGCAGCAGCTTCCTGTTGGATGTGAAGCTGTAACGGCTGCAATCCAAGTAATGCTGTGTAATGTATGGATGTGTAATGAGAACTGCCCCCACAGCAGCACTTGAGGCAGTTCTCATACATCCAGTTACAGCCACACAAGCCAGCCTATGGAATTTTTGTAGTTTACTAACAGTGGTGCTCTGTTTGGTTCTTGGCCACCAAACAAGAGCTCCATAAGTTATTGAAGGCCTGATCACAGTATTATACAGCCATAAGGTAATCTTTGGACTCAGGCCCCATGTTTCCCTATCATTCTTCTGCATTGCCAATATGAGATAGTAGCCTTGTTTATTTTACTCTCCAGGTGTTTAGCCCAGTTGAGTTTGCTATCTAAGGTGATACCCAGATACTTTACCTCTTCAGTCAGGGTCAACTGAGTATTGAAAAGGTAGGGCAGTGTGTACCTACCTAAGTTTCTTTTGTTCGTGAACATGACTAGATTTTTTTTTGTTGGATTCACGGTTAATCCAAATTCTATACACCATCTCTCTACGATCTTTAGAGCATTATTAATGATATCACAAGACACGCTGGTAAAATGTCCAGACACAAGAATCGCCAGATCGTCTGCGTAGCCAACCGTGAGGAAGCGTTGGTTTTTCAGCTTTGTGATTAGGTCATTTACAACCATGTTCCAGAGTAGAGGTGCCAGGACTCCTCCCTGTGGGCATCCTCCTGCCACCATCCCCCTGGTAATTCCACCTAGGTCGACGCGAACCGCCCTAAGCTTCAACATGTTTAAGACCCAATCAATCAGAGTCGAATCCACACCGTGCTTCTGTAGCGCTAGGTTAATGCTTGTGAAATTCGTTTTGTCAAAGGCACCTTCAATGTAAATGAAAGCGCCCAGACACAACGTCTTGTTGTTAATGTCTTGCTCTATGGTGCTAACTACTTTGTGCAGGGCAGATTCTGTAGATTTGCCCGAAGTGTAAGCATGTTTTTGTGGATGTAGTGGTTTAATAGTTAGTATGCTGTCTCTGATGTACCGGTCACTTAACCTCTCCAACGTTTTAAGAAGGAAAGAAGTTAAGCTCTATTAAGGTCTCTTAAGATCTCTTAAGGTCTATATGCTTTTGGGTCTGTATAGTCCTTCTTTCCCGGTTTAGGGATAAACAAAACTCTGACCTCTGTCCATGCCAGAAGCACAAACCGAAACGCCAAATAAGCCCTGAAGATGAGTATCAGTGTATCATTTATGTAACTCTCACCCCATTGTAAGAGCCCCGGGAAAATACCATCTAGACCTGCAGTTTTAAAAGGTTGGAAAGAATTTATAGCCCATTTAACTCTTTTCCCTGTTACTACTGTCTGTGCGACTGACCAGTCTATAACTGTAGGTATAACCTCATCAAAAACACCCCAAGTGGTGGTGTCGGTGATGTGGCAACCAGGGAAGTGAGATTGTAAAAGGAAGCTATTTGTTTCCGATTCTGTTTATCTTGTTTCTTTAAGGACCCGACACCGCGATTAGGGTCAGCCGCTAGGATTTTCCTTACCCTATTCGCTTGCGTATTTGATTCTATACTAGTACTGTATTTTCTCCCTTGGAGCGTATACGTTTTTTATATTCGGCTTGAGCCTTCTTGTAATTGCTCCAATCCCCGTCATTGTAGGTGTTCATAGCTCTATTAATTTTTTTATGTACCTTTGCTTTCAGCTTCTCCAAATCCTTGCACCAACCCTGATTCCCACCTTTACTTACGAACGGTGGAGATAGAAGAAAGAAGAAGAAGAAGAAGAAAATACATTTATTTATGACAGATAGAGGGCAGGCATCTTCAAAGCTTTTGGTGAGACTGTCCGATAGAAGTACAACCGCCTGTTCTATATCGGATGTACTTGTTAGCTGTGATCCCGCAGTCTCTGGACTAAGGCGTTGTTTTAGAGAGTTATAAAAAGTTACCTTGTCCGTTCTACGCGGATTGCGTGTTTTTGCTGGTGGTGCAATATTTAATTCCAGTTGGAAACGGATCCACCTGTGGTCTGAACATGAGGATTCATCAGATACCCTCCAGTTTTTGACACTGCCAAAATTGTTACCTGAGACCATGGTAACATCCACAATGGTGCGGCATCTCCGTGTAACAAATGTTGGTTCCGTTCCCCTATTTGCTATAGAGAGGTTAGTAGTAAAAAGGAAATTTACCAATTCTTCACCTCTGCTATTTGCCGACGGCATTCCCCATAAAGGGTGATGTGCGTTGGTGTCTGCTGATAATACTAGTTTAAAATTGTTAAGCTCACAGTGCCTTACCAGGTCAGCGACATTTTTCGGTGGGATGTCCTCGTCAGCGTGCATGTATGCCGACGCGACAATCACTGCCTCATTGTCCTCTCCGGTAATATTCTGGAGACTAGCAGTTGCCAGGTCCCTAGAACAAAACTCGTTGAGGGGCACTGCTACAACGTTACGCGGTATTTATATACACGCCCGCGGATCGCTACAAGTGTTATGAAGTACTAACTTACCGCTTAGATTACTAAGCTTCTTTTAGCCACCTTAGTGAAGGCACGTCCTCACACCACAACTTCAGGGCTCCATCAGCAGTGATGGGCTTGCCTCTGAAGTTGGGGGAGAAGGTGTTGGCAGGGTTTTTGACGCCCTCCAGTATCCTACTCTGTAGGAACTTCTTCACTAGGGCGACTTGCTCGTCGTTCAGTTGTAAACTGTCGGCCCTAGACACAGCTACGCAAAGCTTGTTCTGCACAATATCCGAGTAGCTGATCTGGGCACGACAGGAGCTATCCAACTTCGCTTTCTTATAGTCACCTCTCGGCGACACCGTGTCATCCAACCGCGTACGCTTGCTGGATTCATTGCTGGCCGGAGCCTGAGCTGATTTGGCAATCAATATCACTGCTCGCTTCTTGCGGTTGTATCTGTTGTCGTGCTTGGATCTCTTCTCCTTGCCTCTACTCGCGGTCACAGCAGTCACCATGGACGAATCCACGGAAGTCGCTGGCGGGGCATTTGGCTCGGTTCTGTGATCCTCGCGTACATTTTGCTTGGGTCTCTTCCGCTTACCTGTACCCACGGTCACAGCAGTCGCCATGGATGAATCCACGGATGTCGCTGGCGGGGAATTTGGCTCGGTTCTGTGATCCTCGCGTTGGGTATGTCTGCTCTTGAAGTATGCGCGCGGTCCCGGTGTATTTGGTCTGGTATCATCCGCCACTGGCTTCTGACCTCCAGAGCTCACAATACCAGGGTTACTAGGACAGGTATAGAACGGGTGTCCCAGGAGTCCAAGAGTCCAACGCCGCTACGTCCGACACTACGCCCAATCCGAAAGCGCAGCTCAACGAACACCGCCAGCTGTAGATCCCATAGTCCTCCCATTCTCGCCAGGTAGAGCTGAAAGCTGCCACCAGAATCAGAATCAGAATCAGAATTATTTATTCACAAGAATGTAGTAATTAAGTAGATGGTAATAACAATTATAAAAGTCCAGTACATCCTACCATAACAATGGTGTGCAAACATATCTATACAAAAAAAATACAACCAGTGCTGGATAGGCATGAATGGCTAGTCCATACCCCCCGTTTTGGTTGAAATCCACACCAAAGAGGAGTGTTGCGGAAGAGAGGTACTATACCCTGACCAACTCCCCACTCAGCCACCAGGTTTGTTTCATCCTACTATACGGGCCCCCCACGCACAGTACCGAGTTACGTGGGTGATCATCCCTACCGCCTATTGTCTCCTCCATTTGGGATAACAGGCCCACAGTGACCTGACCACCTCGTCTCTGTAGCGTATTGGATAGGAAAACGTGGTAGGAAATAGGATGGGATGGTCTAGGTTTATTTAAAGGAATTCTAGAACTGCGTCTAAAAGTATTAGTTACATCTGTTCCTTAAGGGACCAGACCAATAACAGGCGGCACCACGTGAAGGAACTATTTAGACTTGTTACGGATGTCTTCACGACCTGCGCTCCTTTCCGCAACCATCTGCCGAACCTGATCACCGGACAGGTGGCCAGGCTAGGGTTATCCCAGATCACATAACAGAAAGATGTGAATGGAACTAACCCCCCCACCTGCGACCTAGATTGTTAACCGAATATTTCTTAAACATTTAATTTTATACTGGTCTCTACTGTTGTTCAGATACACCGGGCGCATCGGTTGATTCGCATCGCAGAGCACGATTAGGTAGATACTACATAATATAAATAAAATTAGGTCACATAGAATAAGCAAAATTACATATAAAATATGCGGTAAAAGTAGACTATAATCATGTCGTAGGCGAACGTCATAGCACGTTCACGTTTATAAAGTTCGTTGTTAACGTTGCATTATATAATTTTTGTAGAATAAAAACGCTTCACGGAAGAATCGAAAGATAGTTTCGCAGTGTAGTTTTTTGCAGCATCGGTAAAACAGGCTGACCAGCCAGTTAACCAGCGCAAGAAACACACAAGCAGTGCAGTAACCCTAGGTATAGTATGCATGCGATTAAGTATAGTTGTGCGGTTCCCGCAGTAAAGTTAAACTAGGCGGACAAAGCCGGTTAACCATCGCAAGTGCCACAGGCAGTACAGTATGCCTCAGAGTAATATTTAACCGAATAATTACAGATCCGTGTTGATATATTTTTTGTGTACTTAAGTCATTATAGAACGTTTACGATATGTTTATTTTTGTATGTCCTTTGAATGTTGAAAACAGATCCGACCACATAACTTAGCTTCAATTGGATTGTCAGTATCGATATCACTAATGCCTTGCGATAGAGTCGAAATTGCTATAAAAAAGTGATAATCCGATTGTAACCAAGTTCTGTAATCGGACCGCAGGACCCCGATGTAAGCCTTTATAAGTTAATATTGAAATGTATTTGGAGTTAAAAATAGAATACATAGAAGTTTTAAATGTACCTACTTGTAGTTAGAACATTTGATAATTGCGAAACATGTAAAGTAACAAAACACTCGGAAAATGACACCGAAGGAAGTGTGAACAATAACAAAATTGTCTACCTATAGAAAAATGTTGAATTTGCTCAATTACAGCGAAATTTGTATTCCGATAAATTGCAACTTAAAGTAAATTGATGCATCAATGTATAGGGTTGTCAACACCCAGAAATGAACTTACTTTTATTTAGTGTTTTTTGACAAACATTTAATCCCAAGAGAGGATTATTGTAGGCGATTGTCGGGAATGCTAAATAAGCAGATTCCGCGTGCGGCATCGCCGCCGCCCCTTGCACCGACAGTCGCCTCCCAGCCACCACATATGGCACTCTTGTAATATAGTCGTCTCCCAACTCACTTGTCGGTTAATTATTGTAATTGTGGTTACCTAATAAAAGGTGTTATAGCATAACCCTATGCGTTTCCAATTAGCACCCCCAACACATCCCTAACATATTCTCACATACCTTATACTCAGAATTACCGAACGGTATTCGTTGAAGGTCATACAGGTGTACGCCCCACACTCGAAACGCCCGTACGATGAAGTGGAGGCTATGTATGACGACATTTCTAATAGCCGTGCCAATTTTGTACGGCCAATATTACACGGCCTATAATACGAAGCCTACCATAGACAAAGCTAGAATCACTCCTTGATGCCTCGTTTGTGTAGGCGAGTGTCAAGATGAAAAAAACTGTCACAGAACCGAATCGGCCAACCCCGACTCCACTTGGTCTTGTCTGCCCTACACTAGAGTGTTTTTAAAAAGCCGAAGGCGCGGAGGGAGTGCAGCCCCCGTCCGCTGCAACAAAGTGCAGGTACCAGGGTGAGCTGGAGCGGCGGAGGCTGGTCACCGAAGGCGACCAAAAAGCCGAAGCTGCGGAGGCGAGCGTTGGTACATGTACTTTGTTACGCAAGGGCGGAGGGGCAGCACTTCCCGCAGCGCCGGAGCAATTGCGATTCATAATATGTGGTAAAAGGAAACTGGAACGTGCAAACGAAGCTTTTACCATGTCATCTCTATATTTTAATCTGTGATGTACACGTAATATTGGTTGTACATTATCACCCGTACAAAAAGTGTCCGGCCCGTATTACACAGCCAATAATGCACACCCTGCTATTACATGTACATATTTTGGCTTCGTAATCTTGGCTGCGTATTATCGCCTGTACAAAATCAGCATGGGGTGATATTACACGGCCAATAATACGAAACCAAATAATGTACACCCTGATATTACGACGCCAATCCACGTAATATTGGTCGCGTATTATTGGCTGTACATTATTTGGTCGCGTAATATTGGCCGTGTAATATAGGGATTCGTGATGGGGGACTTCAACGCACGGCTGGGCATGAGCAATGGCGATGAACTGAGAGTGGGGCAGTTTGGATTTGGACAGCGGAACCAAAAGGGTCAGCGATTGGCCGACTTCATGGAGAAGGAGGGACACTTCATGGAGAAGGAGGGACTCTTTATGATGAACTCCTTTTTCAAGAAGCGCCCGTCCAGGAAATGGACGTGGCTGCACCCATCATAAGCACGAGATTCATTTGACGACCAATAAGCATATATTCAATAATGTCTCTGTGATCAACAGGGTTAAGACCGGCAGTGATCACCGCATGGTAAGAGGCTCATTAAATTTCAACGTAAAACTGGAGAGGTTCTCGTTTGATGAGATCTACTCTTCGTCCAAATCCTATCCAAATCCAAAACCCCGAGAGTTTTTAGTTTGATCTCCAAAATCGCTTCCAAATCCTTACGGAATGCGATACAGTGGACGAACTAAACTACAGGCTGGTGGAAATTTTTCACGCGGTCGGGTTGGAGTTCTTTAAAAAAAACACAGAAACTCTCTGAGCATACACTCAAACTTATAAGGCTTTCTCGTAGTCCACAAACGGTAGACATTGTGACCGATTATACTCTTCGGTCTTCTGAATAATCCCCCGGAGCGTATGGATGTGGTCTACGGTGCTATAGCATTTCCGGAATCCAGCTTGTTCGGGAGGCTGAAAGTCGTCAAACCTACGAGCGAGACGGTTTGTAACTACTCTCGAAAACCGACCCCTAAAACCTATAACATTAAGTCGCTTTTCCAATGTCAAATTTAACTGTCATGCCCAAAGTGAACGCTGATCGAAACATATTTAGCGCTTTTAACTGTTATTTTCGATCATTTTGCATCAAAACGAACGGCTTCCTTGTTCACAGCAATCAAATGTTCAAATGTCAAAGTTGTCAAAGTCATCGCAAAATGTGTGATGTTGGTTGGTTGGTGTGTGAGGAAAACAGGGTTGAATTACAATTTATTTCACGGCCTGATGCGTATCCCTTGAAATTTATTACTAGTTTTCAGATAACGTTACGAAACTATTAGAGTGAAATAGCATTCTGTTTATAGGCCTCTAAATTAAAATGTTATAATGGCGTATTACGAGAGTTTGGCAAATCGAAGGAAAGGTAAATCTAGTTTATAATTTTATCAATAATAGTGTTTACTAATATATTTTTTTAGTTTACACTATAGATTAATATTAAAACGTGTTCATTACTACCATTTAACAAAAGTTTATAAACCAACCTATAATAAAAATCACAATGATTAACATTTCACTCATGTATATAATTACTATTTTAGGTAAACATGGAGGTGATTTATTCAAGTTGGACACTCAAAATAAAACCACTGAAGAAAATATAAAAGATATTATACAAGGTTTATATTTAAAGAAACCATTCCACAATGATACCTCACCCACAAACAAGAGTTTAAGTTATGAGTCAAAGTTGGGGCTAAGGGAACTACAGAAGAGTAGTTCTGATAGCCGCAGAATGTCATATTTGAACGCATTAGTCACACTCCTAGCAAAAGAAGATAGAAATAATCTTGGATTCACACCTGATGAGTTAATGACATGGTAAATATTGTTTATTTTACATTGTATAGATTGTATGCAGTATGTACATTAAAAACTTATTTATTAATTTAATAATAAAAAAGAAAAACTGAGGCAGTTAGTGAGGTTCCCATGTTATACAAATTATTAATACATTATGCTATTTATTTAGTGGACATAATGCAGATGAATTTAGCATAAATATATAAATATATACTGCCTGGTAAATAATAGTATGTAGAAAAATTGTGCATCTATTACTTTTGTTGCGAGACAATTTATATGAATTGTAACTAGTAATATCATCTCTGAGCAGTTGTTCTCTTAAAAAACAACATTGTCAGTTGTCATTTAATCAGCTTTATGTAGATTGTAGGACAGATAACATTACCAACAAATTTTTCACAAATTGACATTACCTACACATTATTTCAAACATTGATGTGCCTGCTTTATGAATACTAGTTACTTATTGCTTATATGTTGTTGGAATAGATTAGATACCTAAACATAGGGTATCTTAACGTGGGAATTAGAAAGCTTCAAAACTTTGGACGGCTCTCAAGCATTCTGAATATAACAAAAGAAGTTAAATGTAAAAAGAAACCTTATTGCAAAAATCTATTTTAAAAGCGATCCAAAAACTGCTCCGAGCCTGACTGTGTGAATAGACCATTTTTTAAGCTTATTTTTGGTGAATGTAGAACAGGGTTTTAGGTGAAACTTTATAAAAGGGATCATTTTTGATATATCTCAAATGTATTAAAACTGCATTAAAGGATTTTTGATAAAATGTTATTGTTGTCGGATGGGAGCCAGTCCTTGTTACAAAACTCTGCTGTACATATATTTATTATTATTATACCTTAATGCTCATCAATCTGCTTTCTTAACAAATATTCTCAGAGATAACTATTGATAAGTTTATTTTGTTTGCTTATCGTACGAGGTAGTGCTGGCCTCTGGTGTCAGAGCTTGTCAGGCTGCCCGAGGTATTGTGTCAAGGCTTAACAACTTTTATTAATCAATACCAGCCGGCACTGACAGCTTTAAGTGCCCAGTGTGACGAAAAACCCTACATAATTTAGAAAAGTCATTGGTGTGGAGCCTAGGACCGAACCTGGAATTGTTGGATTCTAAGTTGCACTATTGAACCGTTAAGCTACCATCGGTCTAAGCATAGTTGTTAGGTGGTACTTGTTAATATTGCTTTAATTGCTAATTTTATTGCCTTTTAGCATTCAAATAAGCCTCGTAGATGAATCTATGGTAATAAGAGCAGCTGCATTACGAGTGCTAAGATATTTGATTAAAACAGAGCACTCTCAGCCGGCACTGACAGCTTTAAGTGCCCAGTGTGACGAAAAACCCTACATAATTTAGAAAAGTCATTGGTGTGGAGCCTAGGACCGAACCTGGAATTGTTGGATTCTAAGTTGCACTATTGAACCGTTAAGCTACCATCGGTCTAAGCATAGTTGTTAGGTGGTACTTGTTAATATTGCTTTAATTGCTAATTTTATTGCCTTTTAGCATTCGAATAAGCCTCGTAGATGAATCTATGGTAATAAGAGCAGCTGCATTACGAGTGCTAAGATATTTGATTAAAACAGAGAGTGATGTTGCAACATTCAACAACTTGAAACTTCCATATCTGGTTATAAGGTAAGCTGTTGTTGTATTCAGTTCATTTTCCTTGTTATTTTTCATCAGACTTGAATTTTTGAACTGGCATGCCCAAACATTTCCCTCTCAATTAATGTTTATGTAGCAGCCTGACTTTTTTCGCCTGTTTGCGTAATGTTAATAAGCTGTTAAATACAAAAAAAACGAATGTTAGTATTTATTCTTAAAAACATACTTATTTTATCTATTTACTATCTGTGCCCATGACTTTGCCCGTGTGGTAATTTCATTTAAAAGTAGCACAAGCGTGTTATTTCAGGACCAGAAGTACTATATACTACTTTTCTTTAAAATTTGTTATTCCATCAAATAGTTTTTATCAATTGCTTGGCATCTAATCATTGGATTGAGATACCAAGTACCCCAGCTTTTAAGTCAAATCCTAAACTATCCAACAGTGGAAACTGCATCGCAATCGGTCCAGTAGTTGTTACGAGATGCCCGATACAAACAAACAGCTTATTTTAAGTACCCTGGACCACTTTTGTTAATTATGTTTTCTGTACAAACTTTTTCGTTCTTATTGCATTATTATAAGTATAGATAGATAGATATTATAAGTATAGATAGAAAATAGATAGATATAAAATTTTATTTGTTTTGAGTTCTTGATATTATTATAATACTAATGATAGTTTAAAAAGGTATATCAATTGAATGTTTTCTAATAATGTATTTTTTATCAATATAACGTCATTTTATTTTTAATTTAGTCATCTGATGGATACAATAAGGTTAATCTATCTATACTTATAATAAGCAGTAAGTACTAAAAGTCTGTACAAAGAAGATAATAAAAACTTATCTTCTAGCGTACTTAAATACTACAAATCTATTTTTAAATCGTTTCTTTCTGTTTAAACAAACAGAAACAACCATCATGTATAAACTACTGGACTGATTGTGATGCAGTTTTCACTGTTGGATAGCTTAGGTTGACTTAAAAACTGGTGAACTTGGTATCTCATTCTGATGATAAATCAATAAAAATCTATTTGATGGCTCAGTGAAATTTATATTGTACAATATATGGACTTTTGGTCCATTTAACACAGAAATGATCACGCAGGCAAAGCCGCGGGCATAGCTTGTAAGTTTATAAAACATCCTATACACATTTGAATGCTTTACTTTAAGTCGTATTGGTGTAAGTCGTTATAGTGTGCAATGGCTTTAAAATACAGATCAATGGACTTGATGCTACGGAATGAAGAGGAGCGAGCTCAAGCTCTGCGCGTGGTGCGGCGCGTGGTGGCGGTGGTGGGCGCCGCGGGGCAGGTGCGGAGGCTCCGCGCCGCGCGCGTTGACACGGGGCTGCTGCGGTGCCTGTACGCGGTGGCGCGCGCAGGGAGCGCGGGCGACGGCACGGGTGACCGCCTGTCGCGGCCCGCCATCGCAACGCTGGCTGAGATCTGTAACTATACGACTATACAAACTCGTACTATACTAGCTTTTGGACTACAGTTTATCACGAAAAAAACATCCTCTGTTCTTCTAGGATATTAAAAACCAATGCAAAAGTATAGCACCAACACTCTTGATGCTTTTTGACAAACTTGTTATTATTTAGTTTCCATGGCAACCGTTTCTTACAGCAACTAATCAACATTTTTCAGTTTTCCCTTGGAATCATACCATTTTCTGGGATAAAAGTATCCTAAGTTTTATTTCAGGGTATAAGCTATCTCCATTCCAAATTTCATTAAAATCCGTCCAGCCGTTATCGCGTGAAAGCTCCCCAAACAGACATAAACAAAACAGACAACGTTTCCCTTTTGTATATTGGTGTGGATTTATTTCTAGGGTTCCGTTATCAAAAAAGGAACTCTTATATTTTCATCATGTCTGTGTGTATGTCACAAGAATTTTAATTTAAAAAAAAATAACTTAAAAAAAATATGCAATTATTTGTGTGATGAACACAAATGTTTATTTTCCGAGTCATGGTTCTATTTATATCTTTGTATGATTATCCGTTGTCTAGTACCCATAGTATATGAAACCTAGTTTGGGGCTAGGTAATTGGTGTGAATTGTCCTGAATCTATATACTATAATAAAACTGTAATTTACTATAATAAAACTGTAACTGGGCTAAATCTGTACATTAAATATTTTTTGAAAATTTTAATTGAGATAAACTTCAAAATCGATATGGAGTGCAAAAAGGTGTTTTTTTAATTTTTGTCTGTCTGTCTGTCTATCTGTCTGTCTCTTTGAACACGCATCACGCTGAAACTGCCGGACGGATTTTGATGCAACTTGGCACAATCATAGCTTATGTTATGGATTAACATTTAGAATACTTTTATCCCGAAAAAATCACGAGTTCCCGCAGGATAGTAGTTGAAAGTTATTTAAAAGAACACATATTACGCTGAATCTACTGGACGGAGTTTGATGTAACTTGGCACAGTCAAAGTTCATATTATGTATTAAAATTACGAATTCTTTTTATCCCCAAAAAATATAGGGTTCCTGCGGGATAGGTATTAAAAGTTATAATAGTTTAAAAGTAATTTAAATAAAATATTAAAACTGTATCATAATTTCGACCTTCTTGGCACGATGTTGTGTGGCACAGCAGGAATACTCCTGCTGTGCCTGCCAACCCAGACGTGCCTGGGTCGAAATCACGCGCTCCTAGAAATGTTTTGCTCCATATTTTTAAGCATATACATATTTTGCATTATTTATACATTTTCCTCGATCATCATCGTCATTTCCTTTAGTAACCCGTCAAATCGTTTCAACAAGTTCGTTTCAAGGTCACAATAATTCCAATTCAGATAATTTAGAAAAAACTCAAAAACAGAAAAGAGTTCTGTCAATTTAGGTACTTTTTTTTTTTTTTTAATTTGTTAGTTTTACCTGAAGCGCATGTAAAAAGAAATAAATTATCATTATTTTATCATTTACAATCCCTCATAATAGCGAATAAACCAAAGGTATCAAAGTTTTCCCTCCGATTTAACTAGATGGCACTGATTGTCCTTAAAACACGCAAGCATTTCATTCACTGCAACAAAGGGTCCCGCTAAATTCAAATCTGTAAAGTTTTTCGGATTCGGCTCACACTAGCACTAGCACGACCTCCAGCTCTCAGGCCCTTGCGACTGGAAGTTGTCTGTTGAATTGCCTACCATACGGTTGATACATATTACACAGAGTACCTACTTTGTACATGGTTGATATCGAATTACTCTGCGCATAACTATATGTATATATAGATCAACCTATTCTGAATATACGTAACTTCTATGTACTACGTATTTTCGCTAGCGAATAAACCAAAGGCATCAAAGTTCTCCCTCCGATTTAACTAGATGGCTCTGATTGACCTTAAAACACGCAAGCATTTCATTCACTGCAACAAAGGGTCCCGCTAAATTCAAATCTGTAAAGTTTTTCGGATTCGGCTCACACTAGCACGACCTCCAGCTCTCTGGCCCTTGCGACTAGACGTTGTCTGTTGAATTGCCTACTGTCCAGTTGATACACATTACACAGAGTACTGTGGTGTGTAATTATTATTGTTATTCTTAGTTACTCATAGAACGAGTGAGTGATGCTAAAAATGTGCACTGTACAAAGGGCACATAATAATTACTTACTTTCATTTGTTTAAAAATATACACTTTTGTTTAAAAATATGTTTCAACGAGTATAAATGATCATAAATATGTATTTTGTTATAAGACTTTGTAAAGGCATTATTAGCCCATTGAGTCATTGAAATTTAACTAAATAATTACTTAACTGTAACTTATAATTATTGTGATTTATACCTAATTTATGTTAAATAAAGATCTATTAAAAATAAAAAATAAAACTGCATATATTTCCGATTATTCCTTGGAGGATTTAATTATACTGACTACAACTAAATTTGCTTTAAGTTAATGAAAGTCATGATGCAGTGTAATGCTCATAAGAGTAAATAGAAAGGTAAATTGAAATGCTATTTATAAATCTATACTTATAATAAAACTGTAATGAGTCCAATTCTGTACATTGAAGATATTTTTATTTATTTTTTTGGACCGTTCTCTAGAATCGATACTGAAGCCAAAACTGTATTTTTTTTCATTTTTGTCTGTCTGTCTGTATCTTAACTAGGCATCACGCCGAAACTACTGAATGAATTTAAATGAAACTTGGTATGATTTGAGTTCATACTACAAGGTAGAACATTCTCATCCCGAAAAATGAAAGGGTTCCCGCAGGATAGGGGTAGAAAGTTATTTAAAAGAACATGTATCACGCTGAAACTACTACACGGATTTTGTTGAAACTTGGCACAGTCATAGTTTATATAATGGGTAAAAATAAAGTGTTCCTGCTGGATAATGTCCAAAATTCTGTAAATTGAAGATATTATGTAATTTTTTTGGAGGCCGTTTTATTATCAAAACTAAAAAAGCCAACACTGTTTTTTTTTTAATTTTTGTTTTTCTGTCTGTCTGTCTTTCCGTTTGTCTGTCTGTACCTTGGCAGCGCACCACACCGAAAATAATCAATGAATTGGAATGAAATTTGGTATTATTTGAGTTCATACTTCGAAGTAGGACATTGGATACTTTACATCCCAAAAAAATTAAGTGTTCCTGCCTATAATTTTCCACTCCTATCCTGAGTGGAAAATTATTTAAACGAACACTTAGCACGTTGAAACTATTGGACGGATGTTGATGCAACTTGGCACAGACATAGTTTATAAGATGGGTGCAAATTATGGATACATTTTGTCCCGAAAAAATAAAGGGTTCCTGTGGGATATGGGTCCAAATTCTGTATACTAAAGATATAGTGTTTTTTTTTGGAAGTTATTCTATATACGATAATGAAGCCTAAATTGTATGTTTTTCATTTCTGTCTGTATGTCTGTCAGTCTGTATCTTAACCGCGCATCACGCCGCCGGAACTACTGGATGAATTTAAATGAAACTTGGTATGATTTGAGTTCTTACTACGAGGTAGGACATAAGATACTGTACATCTCGAAAAATTTATGGATTCTTGCAGGATAGGGGTTGAAACTTATTTAAAAGAACACGTACCACGCTGAAACTAATGGATGGGTTTTGATGCAACTTGGCACTGTCTTAAGTTATATGATGGGTTAAAATTGGGGACACGTTTTATCCCGAAAAAGTAAAGGGTTTCTGCGCGGGATATGGGTCCGAAGTTATGTTAATATTTAAGTAATAAAAAATATTTTTTATTTTAATTTATGGATTAATTTATGGATTCTTGCAGGATAGGGGTTGAAACTTATTTAAAAGAACACGTACCAAGCTGAAACTAATGGATGGGTTTTGATGCAACTTGGCACTGTCTTAAGTTATATGATGGGTTAAAATTGGGGACACGTTTTATCCCGAAAAAGTAAAGTGTTTCTGCGCGGGATATGGGTCCGAAGTTATGTTAATATTTAAGTAATAAAAAATATTTTTTGTATGGTTCTCTATATTCGATACTGAAGCCAAACACATTTACTTTTTAATTTTGTCTGTCTGTTTGTCCGTATCTTGA
The DNA here is from genome assembly GCA_946251855.1 of Alsophila aescularia. Lineage (NCBI taxonomy): Eukaryota > Metazoa > Arthropoda > Insecta > Lepidoptera > Geometridae > Alsophila > Alsophila aescularia. Next base: position 40,569,516 of record OX276386.1, on the reverse strand, counting down.
CCGCGCATCGCACCCAAACTACAAAATGAATTCAAATGAAAAAATGCTCTTGGGTGCTTAAAAAAGGTATTGAACAACATTTTTTTTGTTATTCGCGTCTTTCTTTCTGTTTGTGTGTATGTTTGTTTGTTTACGCATCACGTAAAAACTACTAAACCGATTGCAATGCGGTTTTCATATATCTGGTGTAATTGGTATCTCAATCCGGTTAGTTAGAAGCTGAGCAATTGATAAAAGTATTATTAAAGGCTGAAGAAATTTTGTTCAAATGTTGGTATATTAGTCCTGGAATAGCACATTATGGTACTTTGAACCTAAAGAAGAACCTAAAGAAAAGACCACGCGTGCGAAGCCGCGGGTACAGCTAGTATATAATAAAATTGTTGTACACTCCACAAAGATGAAATTATGCGCTCATATGGATATTTATAAAGGCTCCCGTGCACCCGTGCGAAGTCGGGAGGATCGCTAGTAGGTGTCATGTGCATACATGAAAACTCAATAAAAATAATGTACTCCGTCAGGTGGTGTCTTGTTGGAAGGGTATTTTAAAATTATAATGATGTTTCCTTGACAGTTTTTTGCCCGAGGGAGCGCGAAGCGCGAGCAAAGCGTCTCTGTTTCAGCTTCGGTAAAAAATATTTCGTATGTCCGGATGTCTGTCCGAATTTCCGGGTGTTTTCCTCTAGAGGTCTCATTTCTCAACCGATCTAGACGAAACTTGGTATACAGGTTAAGCGAATTTTTTGTTTTTTTTTTAGTCGTCGATTATTTTTGATTATGGGGGTTCTTCCTCCAAAAAAGGGTAAAAAAGGGGCTACTGAATATCTCTGCCATATTAAATCAGATTTCGATGGTTCTTTTTTCATTTGAAAGGTACTAACTTAAGTTAGTCTCATAAAAATTTGGTGAAGATCTGATGAGGATCTTCGGCGTGATGAGCAAAACAGCTCCTCAAAATGCAGTAAATTTCTCACTTTTAGGTTTCTACCAGTGTAATCAGCCCTTTAACTACTGGGTGGGGATTGATGGAGCACCTTGGTTATTAATGTTAGTGTTACAAGAAGGTAACTAGATGGCGCTACTGTGCACCGCTAGATTGTTTGCCAACAAGTTTGTACGCGCGAGGTCTACAGCTCACAGAGCCACTAGTTTTATTTAGTTTCATTACGAGTTACGACATATTTGTTTCTACAGTGATCTTTGTTTGAGTCTCTCCCTCCCTCTAACTAATAAGGAACAGAAATAAAACTAGTGGCTGTGAGCTGTACACCTCGTGAGAACAAACTTGTTTGCAAACAATCTAGCGGTGCACAGTAGCGCCAGTTACATTATTGTAAAACTAACATTATTAACCAAGGTCAGCCAAGCTCCATCAGTCCCTAGACCTAGTGGGTAAAGGGATGATTCCACTGGAAGGAACCTAAAAACTAGGAATTCAATGCATTTTGAAGAGCTATTCTGCTCATCACGTCGAAGATCCAAATCAGATCATCACCAAATTTTAATGATACCAACGTAAAGCTACTAACCTTTTAAATAAAAAAAAAATACCATCGAAATTGGATCTAATATGGCGGAGTTATTCAGTCGTCCCTTTTTTGGAGGAAGTTAACCGCTCTCCCCCCAATCAAAAATCCCCGACGACTAAAAAATTCTAAAAATTCGTTTAACCTGTATACCAAGTTTCGTCTAGATCGGTTGAGAAATGCGACCTGTAGAGGAGAACAGCCGGAGATTTGGATCAAGGACAGGATTCGAACCCGCCTTTAACCAATTTGGCTACCGTGACCACAACATCATCATCCAAATTTTCCCGTCAGTTTGTAAATCCGTTTTACGGGGACGGTAGCGCCATCTATTACTAGTTGTCTGAACTAACCAACCGAATACTGATACTATTGCAATTGACTTCGTATCGTAAAGATAACGCCTCCCAAATCTAATGATTTAGGTGTCGTCCAATTAGGACGACCCTTGCAACATTGCTTGCGATGATCGCGTAATCGTATTCTAATTCAATTAGAATGCGATTACGCGATCATCGCAATCCACGCAATAAGTTGTTGTTCGGGCGAATTTATTTGACACAACTAATTGCGTAATCGCATGTAATTAGAACGACGCCTTTTTTATGGTTTGTGTTTTTGTGTATGTGCCGTGCAGAGGCATGGATGATGTGGGTTCGAATCCGGTATGTGATCCAAATATTTTCTTTAGAAAATTATTAGATCTTTTAAATGTTGAAAAGGATAAATTATATATATTACTGAGTTCAGTAAGATAGATAATAGGCAGTTGCCTAAAGGCCGTCGCACACTATAACAACTTAAAAACAACTCGACTCGAAGCACTCCGCAACAAGTACAAATATTATACCTAAACTTCGGGCCGTAATATTGGGGTTCATTCAGTAGTGTCTAGCGTGCGCTCGATAAGTCGCGCGCCATGTGCTTAACGATAGAGTACCTACTTATGTAAACTTACGTATTTTTTGTCAAATTTTATTCTTTTCTTAATTATGAATACCAAGGAGAAACCTAGAAGGTACTGCATAGCATTCGGTCTGACAAATCTCGTAAAATACCTACATACCGACATTTTATTACGTAGGTAGCCATTTCCTTTTCATTCATTATTAAGCATCGAAGTCAGACAGGCACCTTTTATTCATCAAAGTGTAACCTATTATGATATAATCAAATAATGAAGTACTAGGTCTATTCTGATAAGAATGTCATTATATGTAGTTAATAGAACTATCAACATTTATAACGATAAGTAATAAAATAATACACTTTTACATAATTGTTTATTCGGTTACAATATCTAAGTTATATTATATCACAGAATAATTACTAGTACAAGTACCTAGCCATATCTTGATACAACCCTACCGAGCGTAAAAGTGACAGCGATTCTGAAACGATTAGCAATGGGAGCTCTCGCGCGTTGTGATACGATACATTCTAGCCTGCACACAATGGGTGAGCGCATTCTAGGTAAATATAATTGAAAGCTCCCAGCGCTGTGCGAGTTAAATTGCACTTTATTGCGTTGTAGCGAGAGTTGTTATGTATTTAAATGACTTTACTCAGTTATCCTTCTGTACGTGTACTATTATTTATTCTATGCTCGAAGTAAAGCATAGAAATATGGGTTTGTATTTTGATAAGTACAGTTTTTTTTACAAAATATCATGTAACGAATGGTTCCAATTTCTAAAATATCTGAAAATAAAACTAGCAACAGTGTATTTTTTTCTTCTTGTCTTCCATGCATACAGAGCCTTTCCCTCAAATCATTCTTGTTCACAGGCGTGCTAAACCCAGATATGTTTATATCGTGCGGCGGGGTGAACGCTGTGACGCGCCAGTTGGCAGAGTGCGCCACGCCTCGCATGGCCGAAGCTTTGTGCGGGGTGCTACTGCACACGCTCAACGACCCCGCGTCGCGGCGCGCTGCCAGGGTAGACCTCATGTGCTTGAGCTCGCCATATTCAGACTTCCACTTCCGTCCCGCTGGTACAGAAACGAGCACGTAAGTTGAAGAGATACATTCTACATGCCATTCTAAAGAATTGCTTGATCGATAGAGGTACGTCTAATTTGTGAGTGAGTAGTTAAGAGCCTATGAAAATGGGAATAAAAACATCATAAAACGAGGACCAATAACGCTGACTGTTAGCGTGGCAATCCAACGGCCTGGCGACGCAGAGGTGGGATGAGGAAGGGGCGGTCCTTATTATCACACTGCCCATCACGATAATTATCTAATGAAACAGTTTTACAAATCTATTTAAAAAAACCCGATGATTTTAAAGTTCAAAATGTAAACAAATCAGTGGGAATTAACTCCGGAATTTCATACTGGCGCCCGAGCGGTCTCCCGCTTACGGTATTCTGTCGAAAAGTAAGTATAGATCTGATGAAGAGTAGCTGATTCACAATTGACCAATGAGAGCGCGAGTGCAAAACGTTGCTAGTTTTTTTTCCTTTTTTTTATCACTTTCTAAGGCAATCGTTTGACCACGATCTCATGGAAACCACCTGATGGAAAGCGATGATGTGGTCGAAGGTGTAGCACGTTTGCCTAGTAGATACCTATTCACTCTTGACTTGAAAACACCAGGGTTATATTTTACTGGAAACACTGACGAGGGCAGGGCATTCCACTCCTTAGAAGTTCTTATAATAAATGAAGAAGCGTAACGCTTCGTTCTTGTGAAACGTATTTCAACCATAAAAGGATGGGGCTTTGCCGATCGTCTAGTCGTATAGTAATGGAAAGGTGATGGCGGAATCAGATTGTGCAGTTCTTGTGCACTCTCCATAGTGCAATCTGTAGAATACCGACAGGCTTGCGACCTCACTCAGACTTTGAAGCTTACTCTTTAACAGAGTGTCATCTCCAATGAGCCTCATAGCACGTGTCTCAATTGAATCCAAAGCCTCGAGCTGATACTTGGCAGAACCGTCCCAGAGGTGGCAGCAGTACTCCATACAAGATCGGACCTGTGCTTGGTAAAGATTCAAAAGCTGTCCCGGTGTGAAGTATCGCCTATTCTTAGACAAAAAAACAAGTTTCTTTGCAGCTACCTTGGCCTTGGATTCAATGTGAAACCCAAAATTCAGGTTTGATGTGAGTTCGACACCCAAAAAAGCTCCAGATGGTCGCCTAATGGTATTGTTACACTACGTAAAGGCGGAGATCGGTTAAAAGGACTCTTTTTAGCAGAGAACAAACACGCCTGAGTTTTAGTAGCATTAAACTTAACCAGGTTAGCATCGCCCCAATCGGACACGGCTTCTAAGGCTAAATTGAAACGGTCCACCATAGCCTCTCTCTGAAGCTGGACAGCGTCGCAGCTGGCTTGAGCATTGGAACTGTATCTCTCGACCACAGTACCGTCTTCTGCATACCCATAGGTACCGGGCTTCATAAGGTAATTAATGTGCAGTAAAAACAGTGTAGCCGAGAGAACCGATCCTTGAGGTACACCGGCATTGATGGCAATTTGATCGAATAGATCGTTCCCTCCAAAAACAGCTATCCAATTGCAAAAGCCAACAGGTAATCCATATGAGGGAAGCTTGTTTAAAACGCCATCGTGCCAGACCCGATCAAAAGCCTTAGATATATCAAGGGTGACGGCAAGCGCCTCACCATGCATCTCGATCGCTTCGCTCAATACGTGAGTGGCATATGCAAGAAGATCCCCAGTAGACCGGTTTTGGCGAAATCCGTATTGCCGGTCACTGAGGCGATCATTGTCCTCCAGGTATGCCAATAGCCTAACAGTTATGACACGCTCCATACACTTACCCCTTTACTTATAAAAAGTTATGCAATGATTAGGCAATGATTAATAATACTTACTGCGCAGTACAATATAGTACTGCGCAGTATTACTAATCATTGCATAACCACTACATAACTTTTTATAAGTAAGGGGATAACAGAGTAAGGAGGTTATCGAGATGGGGCGATAATTGGCCGGATCAGCACGACTACCCTTTTTAGGTACTGGTTGTACATTGGCAAGCTTCCAGCTCTTCGGACCTTTACCTGAGTGAAGAGAGGCGGTACAAACGCGTTAAGATGGGAGACAATTCGGGCGCACAGTTTTTCAACACAATCGCTGGGATGCCATCAGGACCTTGGCCTTGTTCACATCCAGGGCTTGAAGCGTTCTAAGAACCTCCTTCTGGCGAATGCGTGTATCGGGCATAAAAATCCCGCAATGAGGAAGGCAGGAAGGTATCTTGCTGGTAGCGAAGATTCTGCAAAAAGAGAAGCAAATAAATTCGCTTTCTCTCCAGCAGTGTGAGCCAGTGATCCATCAGGTTTCAGCAGTGGTGGCAGTGAGGGGCGGCAGAAGTTCACTTCGACCGACTTGGCCAGGGACCAAGAAGCTTTGCTACCCGCAGGGTATGAAGCCAGTTTGGCCCCTATTCGACCTATGTGATCAATATGAGCCTTTCTAAGAGTCTTCTTGCAGGTTTTAGCGGCAACATTGAATTTTTGTTTCTTAACCCGAATATCAGAGGATTTGCGCTTTCGAGCATCAGCCCAGTCCAGATATGCCTTATGCTTTAGAGCCACAGCACGATCACAGTCGGATCCAAACCAAGGCTGAGCTTTGCTGAGCAGAGGCTTATCACTGAATGGAATGTAATATTCTATTGCCTGACATTACCTCTATAATAGCAGACGCGCAAGTCAACGGGTCCTGAGAAGCTGTTTGCCGCCAAGGGTACGATGCAAGGAATTGTCGCATCTCGTCCCAATCTGCTGAGTTGTATCTCCACATGCGTCTATTACCTTTACGGCTAGGTTGTCTTTCTTACTAATATAAAGCTGAATGAATTCAATTCTATTACTAACTGTGCCCGCGGTTTTGCCCGCCTGGTCAAAATTCATGTTTTTTTTTACGCGGAACCCTAATTATTATTCAAAATTAAAAGTAGCTTATGTTACTTCTTATAACACCAGCTATCTGCCAGTGAAAGTCCCGTCAGAATCGATCCAGCCGTTTCAGAGATTAGTGGGAACAAACAGACGGACAGAAAGCCAAAAAAAATGGCCATTTTGTTATACCGTTTACACTTTCATACGCATTTAGTAAAAAACTGTTATTTTGACATTACAAACAGACACTTCAATTTTATTTATTTGAATGGATGTTTACACATCTGCCAGGCGTCCCGCGATGTCCCTTTTTTATATTGAATGCTTAACACTTGGTGATTTCTGCAGAGATGACTGGACTAGATCAGAATTAATCACTGAGTTGGTTGAAATTGTTCAACAGCAAAGGCCTTTGTACATAACAGTCAAAGAACAAAATTATTAACTTTTTTCAGAGATGAACGAGAAATGCGGTTCACATGCAGTCGGCTGGCACTGCTCTGCGTGCTGCGCAGCTGGCCCGGGCTCCTGCACTTTTGCCACCCGTACAGTTCGGGCGGACTGCGTGCTTTAGTCGCGGCGCTATACCTGCCGCGGCTCGAGGTTCGAGTGAGTATAGCATCATGTTTATTGGAACCTAGTTACAATGCGGTTCACATGCAGTCGGCGGGCACTGCTCTGCGTGTTGCGCAGCTGGCCCAGGCTCCTGCACTTCTGCCACTCGTACAGTTCGGGCGGGCTGCGTGCTTTATTCGCGGCGCTTTACCTGCCGCAGTTCAAGGTTCGAGTGAGTATAGCATCATGTTTATTGGAACCTAGTTACAATGCGGTTCACATGCAGTCGGCGGGCGCTGCTCTGCGTGTTGCGCAGTTAGCCCGGGCTCCTGCACTTCTGCCACTTGTACAGTTCGGGCGGACTGCGTGCTTTATTCGCGGCGCTATACCTGCCGCAGTTCGAGGTTCGAGTGAGTATAGCATCATGTTTATTGGAACCTAGTTACAATGCGGTTCACATGCAGTCGGCGGGCGCTGCTCTGCGTGTTGCGCAGCTGGCCCGGGCTCCTGCACTTCTGCCACTCGTACAGGGCCCCGATTCTGTAAGCTATTGAACCGCGATAAAGCAAGTCGATCGCTTGAATTTTTTTGAGAAATTTTCTTATTTACCACTTAAAAGAGCTAGAAGCTAAAATTTTCGCTTTTTGTTTTTTATTTTCCTTTTTTTATTTTTTTCAATATTTCCCAAAAAAACACTTCTTGCACTTTTAAGTGGTAAATAAGAAATTTTCTCAAAAAATTTCAAGCGATCGACTTGCGTTATCGCGGTTCAATAGCTTACAGAATCGGGGCCCAGATCGGGCGGGCTGCTTGCTTTATTCGCGGCGCTATACCTGCCGCAGATCCAGGTTCGAGTGAGTATAGTATCATGTCTATTGGAACCTAGTTACAATGCGGTTCACATGCAGTCGGCGGGCACTGCTCAGCGTGCTGACCAGTTGGCCCGGGTACCTGCACTTCTGCCACCCGTACAGTTTGGGTTGACTGCGCGCTGTAGAAGCTGTAAAAAACCAATCCTTCAGTCGGACTATTACTAATATTATTTGTATATTTATTTCAGAAAGCAATATTAGATCTGCTGTACGAGTTAGTCGGACTGCCACAGCCGGAATGGACGGACGAGATATCTGTTGCTTTGGGTGCAATTGATCCTTCCGATTTTCAAGTAAATACGTTTCTAGCTATGATAAAATTATAATATACTATTTAGAAGATTGCTGGCTATTTCATCATCGTTCCCTAAAGTGTTTTGTTCATTTCATCATCGTTCCCTAAAGTGTTTTGTTCATTTCATCATCGTTCCCTAAAGTGTTTTGTTCATTTCGCCCTACAATTGTTTTAATATTTTCTGATATATTATGGTTTATTTGTAGGATTCGTGGCGATTGAACGAAGGATTTGTTGCTGAAGAAGGCATTGCCATATTACCTCACCTAGGCACTACGGGACCCGATATAACTGAGATTCACCTTGCACTGTTGCTTCAGTGTTTCTTAGAGGTAAAAAAAAAACCGCGTGATTTTAACTAATAACGACATTCGTCACTTTTGCCATTATTAAAATGTAAATTTTCATTTTTTTATCAACAAATTCTTCACATTTAATTTTACTATTCTTAGTAATTTGCAAAAAACTTATCAGGCTAATCTGTAGGTTTTTTCAACAATTTCTATTAAGGCGCTTAACTAAAATCGTTCAGTTATCAATACCCAACATCTCCATAAAATATTGCACACTCTTATCGAACCACTCTGTATACGTTCACGCTAATGCTTTTGTAACTTTCCAGGCCGGCTTATTGGACGGGCTAGTTGAAGTGATAGTATCAAGCGACACATTTATATCGGTCCGCGCAACCGTGCTCCTGGGTCAACTATTGCATTTAATACACCTATTTCTACCTCCTCAAATTTGTAGTATAACACCTGCGTTACCGTCTCTGGTCTCGCAGGCTTCGGCCGGAAAGCCGCAAGCGCTCGCAGCCATCGCCGCGCTGCGTCGCTTGCATTCTATGTTAGAGGCACGACCGGCCACCGCTAGCCTTTTCCTAGACCACATAGTACAGTATTGTAGCGGCGCGTTCAAAGAGAGAGACGAAGATACGACGAAAAGCAGGAAAGAGAAAGACAACGCTAGCATGGCAAAGCCTAAGGAGTTGCACAAGGATGACAGCGTAGAATTCCTGGACGAATCCGATAATGAAAATGAACCGAAGAGGCACAGTGTCGGGTCGCGGGCCGATGTTCAGCTGAGGAACGTTAGTGCTCTGCCGAAGAGTAAGAGCATGAGCTCGCGCACGAGCGCGGCCGTGAGTAAGGTTACGAAGTCGGCGAAGTTCTTCTTCGAGAGAGACACCGACAGCATGATTCGGTCTACGCTGGTGATGCAGAGCAAGGACGGGAATACGTGGAACTGGGAGGTCATCCGCACCATTTTAAAGGTATGTCAAATTTTATACCGGTGCATAAGGTATCAATGAATACCTTTATTTCAATACCTACATTAAAAAACAACAATTTACATGTAATTCAACGATTTTTCTAGAGATATTTGTGCTAAACAATTTTAATCCTTGATTTAAATTGTTTTTGACGTATTCACCAGACTTTTTTGAGGAGTACTTTGACAGTTATGATGATGCTTTTGAATAAGCAGATTTCAATTGATTCTATAGTTTGTTATAGTGCAACGACAATATAATGTTTTTGTACATATAAATATTTAGATAAACCCTTCACACCACCACTTCTCTTTCACCTTTCACTTTTTTTCCTTTTTTTATTTTTTTAGGCAGGTCACTAGTCTAGTATTCATTTACTGAAGATCGGTTCAGCAATTCGAAAGTTATCTTCGGTCAAAAGTACAGGCAAACGTTGCGCGTAGATTAGTTCACGTTGATTTGAAGACCTTGGCTCGGTCAAAAATTCTATTATCAACCTACCTGCCTAACTAGTTTCATAAAATTGGGGTCAACGATCCGAGAGTTATTTCATTTTATTTTATTCGAGAGTTATCGTCAGACAAACAGTCATTTGTTTTGTTGACATTAGTTCAATCCGTCAGTAAATGTGTGCGTTGCCCAGGAAAGTTCTGTGTCGCCGCTGAACCTGCACGAGAGCGCGCACAAGGCGTGGGCGGCACGTCTCGTCGGGTACCTGCGGCCCTCCGCCAACAAGTACTCGCACGCCGACCTCGCTGCCGCCGGGCACGCCGCCGCGCGCGCCGGTGCGCTCCTCATCCGCCGCCTGCTGCACCACAACGACGTAAGTGAACCTGCACGAGAGCGCGCACAAGGCGTGGGCGGCACGTCTCGTCGGGTACCTGCGGCCCTCCGCCAACAAGTACTCGCACGCCGACCTCGCTGCCGCCGGGCACGCCGCCGCGCGCGCCGGTGCGCTCCTCATCTGCCGCCTGCTGCACCACAACGACGTAAGTGAACCTGCACGAGAGCGCGCACAAGGCGTGGGCGGCACGTCTCGTCGGGTACCTGCGGCCCTCCGCCAACAAGTACTCGCACGCCGACCTCGCTGCCGCCGGGCACGCCGCCGCGCGCGCCGGTGCGCTCCTCATCCGCCGCCTGCTGCACCACAATGACGTAAGTGAACCTGCACGAGAGCGCGCACAAGGCGTGGGCGGCGCGTCTCGTCGGGTACCTGCGGCCCTCCGCCAACAAGTACTCGCACACCGACCTCGCTGGCGCCGGGCACGCCGCCGCGCGCGCCGGGGTGCTCCTCATCCGCCGCCTGCTGCACCACAATGACGTAAGTGACGTAAGTCGACGTAAGTTTTCAAATGGATTACTACAATAAATGATTCAATTTTGATACAATTTTTTTATTTTTTTTTAAATATTATTTATATATTTTAAACCTCTAGAGAAATAAATATAATTCAATATTTAAACACAATTGACGGTAAAATCGGTGAACATACATAAAAAAACATACAGTCATACATACAACCTCCTCCTTTTTTGTGAAGTCGATTAAAAAAAAAGTATCGCAAACAAATTCAAACAAATGCTGCGTAAGGGCACGTCCATGTTCAACAAGTTTGTCTTGTTAAATACATGTTCTGATGATTTCCTGATGATTTGTATTTGTATTTTTTTTATACAGGCCGATTCACACAGAATGCTCGAAGACTTATTCCTAGACGTGAGCCACCAGATCGAAGCCATCGAGACGGGACAGAAGGCTCACGAGTGCCTGTTCAGCCCCCAGCACATGTGTAACACTATGTGTCAGATGTACTTCCTGTTCATCGGGCAGCTGTGTCATTCGCACACCGGACTGAATCTGTTCAAACAGACGAGACTTTACGAGAAGTAAGTATGCGTAAGGATTTGTGAGTTAAACGTCGCGATTTTTCTTCAATCTGGCAAACAGCCTCAGCTCTAAAAACTGTCACACACTTTTGTTGAACCTCTAGTCATAATTTTCTTTACTAGCTGTGCCCACGGATTTGCTAGCTTTTTCATTTCTCTGGGTTAAAAGTAACCTATACTATGTGCTATTCCAGTAACAAAAGTTCCAATAAAGGACAATATAAAATACATTTCATCAAAATTTGTTCATTCGTCAAATAGTTTTTTATTGATTGCTCGGCTTCTATTCCTTGGATTGAGATATCAAATGCACCAGTTGTTAAGTCAAAACCTAGGCTATCCTACCTAGGGATAGGGATATATATTTTACGTGATGCTCGAACAGACAAAGAGACAGAAACGATTTAAAAAAAAAACTTGTTCAGTAGGTAATTTTAAGTACCCTAGACCATTTTTTTTTTAATTATCTTCTTTGTACAGACTTTTTCGTTTTTATTGCTTTATTATAAGTATAGATAAAAAACAAGTATCTAGAAAACAAGTATTCGGTATACATATTTGATATTTAGGGATCCTTACACATCCGAATGAAACTAGGAACTCTTATAGGATCACTTGTGTCTGGCTGCCCGTCTATGACAGCCAATTTTCTCCGAATATAGTTGACCGATGAACTTGTTTTTTTTTACACTGATTAATTTCTGTGATCCAAAAATTATTTAAGAAAATATATGAAAATTTACCATTTCCACCCGACCCCGAGCCCCTATCTCCGAAAAAGGGGGCTACTACTGAGTCTAAAATTTTGAAGAAAAAATAATACAGAAAATAATATTAGTTAATACATTAAGGGGAAACTCTAAAAAGAATCTATGTTCTTAAAATAACCTGGTAAATCTCTCAATATTGTGAGATAATACATTCATCGTACGGTACCCTCTCCACGCGAGTTCAACTCGCACATGTCCGTTTTTTTTAATTTCATATCTATGAAACCTGTATGTAGTTTCCAATTTATTTTTACACGACTTCCCAAAAAAAGGAGTGTAATGTTATTAGGATTTGATTATTTATGTTTGTGGGTTTCTTTATTTCACCATAACTTTTAAATGCCTGACCAGATTTAGACGTATAGGGTATCGTTAGAATCCTTACATTCCCCCGAGTAACATAGGCAATTTTTTTTTCTATATGGTGGCAGCAACTCCATATACAAATGCAAAATAAATAATTATATTTTCTTCGAATTTTACAATATGGGTATCAAATTGAAGGCCAACCAAATAGAATTTAAAATAATAATAAAAAACCTATGTTACTCGGGGGGATGTAAGGATTCTAACAGTATATATTTTATTGGCATAAGTTAATTTTTGGCAGGGCAGGCGTGTTTTTTTAAGGTTTAAGCTAGTTTACGTTGATATATTTTAATCTTCAACCCTTTCCTTCTATACCAAACCAAGAGAGTTTCCTTACAATAACCGATACTCTCTTTCAGTCTCCTGGAACTGTCCACAAAGACTCACCACAGCTGCTACGTGAAGCTCGTCATATCCAGCTTAGACTACACCCTCGACTCATACCCGCGGGACATTCTCGCCAAGACCCTCACCTGCAACATTCAGGCGTCGAGGCTCTACACCACTCAGTTCCTCAATGTACTACTGAGAGCGTCGAGAAAGTCGCGCGAACTAGTTCGACGGAAATCTAAGCTGAAGAAGAACTTTGAATATATGAAAACGGCTCAGAAGGAAGACGGTGATGCATCTGGCGTTGACATGGAGACATGGATACTGCAAATGCTTGTGGGGCAGATAAAGGACGAATGTAAGGAGGTTGTGAAGGCGTCGCTTGGGATTTTGGAGGAAGCTTTCACAGTTCCGGTAAGTTTTAATGTCCTTAACTATTATTTATTGGAACTTCAAAATTTCAATTGTAACGCATAAAACAATGGCGAACTCTCATACGAGGCCCTCTAATACAGGGGTCCCCAAAGTTTTACCATAGGCGCCTGTCCCCCATTTCCTTCTAAAGTCAGCGCTCCTTTGCCTTCTAGAGTAAAACTACACGGTGCTGACGTATGGCACCTACGTTGGGAATGTAAGTAATCAAAATAATGGTACTTAAACTAAAACGAAATATTATAATTAGTGAGTCCTCTGGCTGCACTTGTTTAACCAATGGGTGAATGTTTGGCTTTACAGTAGTCAGTGCACAGAAGGAGATCATTTTTAATGAGCAGTCGATTTTTTTGTTTTGTCAAAAGCATTGAAAACCATGTTCACACAGAAAAGTAATTGAGATTGCATAGTTCAATATTTAAACGGGACTTAATCGCGCTGAAGAAAACTTAATTGTTATTTACCTCGCAGTTTCGATCAAGTTGCATTGATCGTGGTTACGAGAAGACTGAAGTAGCGGGTGTCAGCGTCGAGAAGGGCGCCCTCATTTGGTTTTGGAAAAAATCAGAATTGTCACGACACACGACACTAACGACATCTGCAGATATCTTCTGACATAAACCGCGACGCGAACACTTGCATATCACGGGATTCCAGGAGGCAGCCAACTTGACACCATCCTCTCGGTTCAAATTGGGATACTTTTGTAATTGAGAATGGTACATGATACGCAGTGCTTCTTTGCCGAAAATGATAGCGTCCAGCAATTATCTTGATTTGATTACAGGCAATCTCAGGTTATATCAGATCAAGCATCAAAACATCTTGTTTTTTACCAACTACATTAATAAAATACAGTAAATTTTTGGAGACGCCGCGCCTCCTTTTTGGTCTCTACGCCCCCCTTTTGAACACTACGCCTCCCCTTTGAACAATACGCTCCCCTGGTGAAGCGCACGTCACCGTTTGGGAACCCCTGCTCTAATATATGGCGCCAGTATACTTCGAAAAGGTTTTTTGTTGCGTTTAGGTGTTTACATTTCCGTTCACATGACGTCATCGTCCGGTAAACGTCCAACTGTCTAACTTCCCCTTAGAACCCCACAACGAGCGGTTGTTCGCTGTTGGCCTACCATAGGAGGGAGGATTGTCACAATCACCGCCTTTGTCATGCGTCCTGGTGTTCGCAGTAATTAGTTGGCGAAAATACACAGGAATAAATATAAATACAAAATAAACTTTTATGCAGTAGCCATGTACCATGTAATGCCGCACATCAAGCCCTTTCATTTGATACCCATATCATAGGGAAAATGATAAATCGCCATTTAGTAACGTCTGCCATATTGGATTAAAAATGGCAGCATTTAAGTAATCGTGCATTGTCACGAAAACCAAACGAGTGTGCCAAATTTCAGCCTGATAGCTTCAGTGGAAGTGGGTGAAATATTGATTGCAAAATTCCAGGACATACATACATACATACATACATACATACATACAATGATTTTTTAATTAAAATATGTGTTTTGTCAGAACTAACGCGAACTCAATGTTGTCCGAGTTTACCGACACACGTCAACGTTTATAATAGAACATACCTAGTTGCAGGGTCGGACTGTGCCGTAAGGGCCCGGGTGGCTCCCCACAAGCCCGGGGCCCGGAACGGGATAATGGTAGAAGGGATAGTATCGAAAAATAATGAAATATAGAAACTATTAATTATCAACGATATAGTAGATATAGTTCAGTAAATATAGTTCCAATTACTTATAATATAACAAATTTGAAGCTAGCCTTTTTTTAAAGCTTGTATTGTTTCAGCTAAGCTGTCAATAACTTGATCGTAAATGCTGCTATTCTCGTCATCGTTGATTAGATCCGATTCTGTGTTTAATATAATCGACGAATCCAACAGTTGTAGCCCCAGTAATAATAATAATAATAATAATATTTATTGACAGTATAAAAAGATTACAAAAAATAGTAGAAAGCAAAGTCTTGTTTTTATGCGCTTCAGCGCTGAAAATCGCCTCTCACGACACGAGTCACTTTCGTGAATGAAATTGAGAGAATTACACTATATGCATAATATAAGGTGGTGTACGTGCTTGATGTGCATGTTATATTGTAAAAAACACGGCATTTTCAGTTTGATCTAAGACATCGATCTTCAAACTTTTTAGTCTAAGGGCCAGACAGATTGCTCCACAAAGCCTCCAAGGGCCAAGATCTAGCTAGCACATGAGATTAACATACCATTACAGTTTTGAAACTTGAAATATATAATTTTAGTATTGAATTTCGCGTAGATTTCCATTTTGGGACTAGCCGGCGAGTGAAGTATGTATTTAGCATGCCATTGTAGTAATCTGTGGCATGGTGCTGACCCCGCACAAAATACGAAACTCACAGAAAGTCCGCTAAGTACTTGTTAAGAGGGCTTACAGGGCCTTAGACATTTGGCCGCCAAATTTATGAGCTATTTCTGGTACATTATGAGAATGAGGAAACGATAGTACGAGTACCTTTTATTAAAGGCCCGAGTAGCAAGAACGAAAATGTTAAAAAAAAACACTGCTTTGCATTACACTATTATAATGCAGGTCAGTGGAAAAAAACTAGACAATAATGGAGTTCCTCAACGTGCGAAAATATATAGGTAATATTTCAGGCACTAGTAAAGCGAGCGCAAAAATATCGAACAATTAGTTTATTATGCCTTGTTTACGAAAGATGTAGACTAATTATTGTGGATCTCTTGAGTAGCAATATGAAAGCAGCCAATACCACAGAATAAATAATAGTACAAGTACAGAAGGCTAAAAAGCGGTGGGCGAAGGCGCTCGCCCACCGCGTGCAGGCTAGAATGCACCGTATCACAACGCGCGAGAACTTCCATTGATCTAACCGTTTCAGAATCGCTCTGTCCCTTTTTCGCTCGGTAGGGTTGTATTAAGATATGACTAGTTGGTGCGCGGTGCGCGGACCGCGAGCGGCCCGCGTGTTGTCGTAAGGCGTTCGACTTTGCCTTTGACTTAAACTTTGACTTTGACTTGTAAAAAGAGGTCTAAAACAATGATAAGAAGTTTGACTTTTACTTTAATTTGATTTTGAAAATAAAAAAAGGGTTTAAATTGAGTTTGACTTTCGTGTGACTTAAACTTTGATTTGACTTTGACTTGACTTTGAGTTTGATTTGACTTTGACTGTTATTAAGCTTTGACTTTTACTTTGAAATTTACTTAGAACTTGTATGATGAGTTTGACTGTAGGTATAACTTTGATTTGATTATGAGTTAAACTTTAACTTTAAATTGATTTTGACTTTCTGTGACTTTAGCTTTGACTTCAACTTTGACTTTGGGTTTGACTTTGAACTTGACGATGAATGTGACATAAACTTCTTAATTGACTTTGACGCCTGGTTCAAGTATGTTGATGCTCGGCTTGAGGCCTCGCATGGGCTGTAGCTCGGCCTTCGGCCTCGCTACTGCGCCTTTTTTTGTGCTCTGGAACTAACTGTTTGAAGCTCGGCCTACGGCCTCGCAGTAGAATGAGCTCAGCCTTCGGCTTCGCAGAACATAAGCTCGGCCTTCGGCCTCGCTACAGCATCAATTTTAAATACCGAGGACTTTGAATTAGAGTTTCTCATTGTCTTTGACTTTGAATACAACTATGACTTTCGTATAAACTTCTTCATTGACTTTGAAACCGGGCTCAAAGATGTTGATGCTCGGCCTCCGGCCTCGCATAGGCAGTAGCTCGGCCTTCGGCCTCGCTCCAGCGTCGGTTTGAGTACCCGCGAATTTTTTGTTTGAAGCTCGGCCTACGGCCTCGCTAACAATGTCATTTTTTGTGCTCTGGAATTAACTGTTTGAAGCTCGGCCTACGGCCTCGCAGTAGAATGAGCTCAGCCTTCGGCTTCGCAGAACATAAGCTCGGCCTTCGGCCTCGCTACAGCATCAATTTTAAATACCGAGGACTTTGAATTAGACTTTCTCATTGTCTTTGACTTTATACTCAACTATGACTTTGATATAAACTTCTTCATTGACTTTGAAACCGGGCTCAAAGATGTTGATGCTCGGCCTCCGGCCTCACATAGGCAGTAGCTCGGCCTTCGGCCTCGCTACAGCGTCGTTTTGGGTACCCCGGTACTAATTGTTTGAAGCTCGGCCTGCGGCCTCGCAATAGAATGAGCTCAGCCTTCGGCTTCGCAGGACATTAGAACAATTTCAAATAAGTTTCATCAATTTTTCATGTTTTTGGGGAAAATCTCGAAAATTTACCCTAAAAGTGGGGAAAGAAAAGATACCTGGCAATAGCTCTTATACTGATACACAATCTCTTAATACAAGTCATATCGCTATAGTGTTGCCTACTGCCCTAAAAGTTGTTTCTAATATAGAAAATATGCATAATTTTTACAAAATGGCCGCCACATTTTCCGCCATTTTGAAATAAAAAAATCTAAATATGCAGTTTTAATCTACATCATATAAGCTATCGTTTGACATATCAAGTGTTGCCATGTGACATTTTTCATAGAACAAAGTCGATCGCCAAAGTCGAGTGGACCTACCCATAAAAAGTTTGATTTTTTGGGGTTGCCATATTTTAAAAAAAGTTTAAATTAGCAAAAATCCATTCGTTTGCTCCTATAATATGAAACCTCATCAAAATTTAATTTAAAATATCATTATTTCGATTTTTCATGTTTTTGGGGAAAATCTCGAAAACTACCCTAAAAATGGGGAAAAAAATTACACATGGCAATACTACTCCCGACAACACACAAGTGCCTCATACAAGTCGAATCGCTCAAGTGTTGCCAAGTGCCCTAAAAATTGATTTAAAAATTTGTAAAATTTCGTCATTTTAGAAAAATGGCAACCCTGGCTTCCCTGATAATAATATTTCATCTGGCAAACTTTTCCTGAAAACTACATCATATAACCTATCGTTTGACATCAAAAGTGTTGCCATGTCATGACTTTGGTAGAACAAAGTTTATCGTTTTAGCGAGGTCTGAAAAAAATCTTTTTTTTTTTTTTTAATATCTCCGCTATTTTTTTTCTTTTTTTCTTTTTTTTTTCTTTTTTTCAAATTTTTTCCCTCTCTTCATACGTACCATCAGTTTAAACGGTGATAATCCATCCAGAACCGCCAAAAAAAATTTTTTTTTTCATTTTTTTTTCATTTTTTTACATTTTCAGACTTTTCCTTCCGATAAATTTTGACCCTTTTCACATCTCTAAAACATTGTTCATCCCTAAAATCACTCCATCTAGGAGAACATTCGTGTCAATCAGTCAGTGAGTGACCGTTGTGTAGTTGTATATAGTATAGACTAGTTGGTGCGCGGTGCGCGGACCGCGAGCGGCCCGCGTGTTGTCGTAAGGCGTTCGACTTTGCCTTTGACTTTAACTTTGACTTTGACTTGTAAAAAGAGGTCTAAAACTATGAAAAGTTGTTTGACTTTTACTTTAATTTGATTTTGAAAATATAAAAAGGGTTTAAATTGAGTTTGACTTTCGTGTGACTTTAACTTTGATTTGACTTTGACTTGACTTTGAGTTTGATTTGAGTTTGACTTTGATTTGAGTTTGACTTCTACTTTGAAATTTACTTAGAACTTGAATGATGAGTTTGACTGTAGGTATAACTTTGATTTGATTATGAGTTAAACTTTAACTTTAAATTGATTTTGACTTTCTGTGACTTTAGCTTTGACTTTAACTTTGACTTTGGGTTTGACTTTGAACTTGACGATGAATGTGACATAAACTTCTTAATTGACTTTGAAGCCTGGTTCAAATACGTTGATGCTCGGCTTGAGGCCTCGCATGGGCTGAAGCTCGGCCTTCGGCCTCGCTACAGCGCCTTTTTTTGTGCTCTGGAACTAATTGTTTGAAGCTCGGCCTTCGGCCTCGCAGTAGAATGAACTCAGCCTTCGGCTTCGCAGAACATAAGCTCGGCCTTCGGCCTCGCTACTGCATCAATTTTAAATACCGAGGACTTTGAATTAGAGTTTCTCATTGTCTTTGACTTAGAACTCAACTATGAGTGATTTTGATATAAACTTCTTCATCGACTTTGAAACCGGGCTCAAAGACGTTGATGCTCGGCCTCCGGCCTCGCATAGGCAGTAGCTCGGCCTTCGGCCTCGCTTCAGCGTCGGTTTGAGTACCCGCGAATTTTTCGTAAGAAGCTCGGCCTACGGCCTCGCTAACAATGTCATTTTTTGTGCTCTGGAACTAACTGTTTGAAGCTCGGCCTACGGCCTCGCAGTAGAATGAGCTCAGCCTTCGGCTTCGCAGAACATAGGCTCGGCCTTCGGCCTCGCTACTGTATCAATTTTAAATACCGAGGACTTTGAATTAGACTTTCTCATTGTCTTTGACTTTATACTCAACTATGACTTTGATATAAACTTCTTCATTGACTTTGAAACCGGGCTCAAAGATGTTGATGCTCGGCCTCCGGCCTCACATAGGCAGTAGCTCGGCCTTCGGCCTCGCTACAGCGTCGTTTTGGGTACCCCGGTACTAATTGTTTGAAGCTCGGCCTGCGGCCTCGCAATAGAATGAGCTCAGCCTTCGGCTTCGCAGGACATTAGAACAATTTCAAATAAGTTTCATCAATTTTTCATGTTTTTGGGGAAAATCTCGAAAATTTACCCTAAAAGTGGGGAAAGTAAAGATACCTGGCAATAGCTCTTATACTGATACACAATCTCTTAATACAAGTCATATCGCTATAGTGTTGCCTACTGCCCTAAAAGTTGATTCTAATATAGAAAATATGCATAATTTTTACAAAATGGCCGCCACATTGACCGCCATTTTGAAATAAAAAAATCTAAATATGCAGTTTTAATCTACATCATATAAGCTATCGTTTGACATATCAAATGTTGCCATGTGACATTTTTCATAGAACAAAGTCGATCGCCAAAGTCGAGTGGACCTACCCATAAAAAGTTTGATTTTTTGGGGTTGCCATATTTTAAAAAAAGTTTAAATTAGCAAAAATCCATTTGTTTGCTCCTATAAAATGAAACCTCATCAAAATTTAATTTAAAATATCATTATTTCGATTTTTCATGTTTTTGGGGAAAATCTCGAAAACTACCCTAAAAATGGGGAAAAAAATTACACATGGCAATACTACTCCCGACAGCACACAAGTGCCTCATACAAGTCGAATCGCTCAAGTGTTGCCAAGTGCCCTAAAAATTGATTTTGAAATTTGTAAAATTTCGTCATTTTAGAAAAATGGCAACCCTGGCTTCCCTGATAATAATACTTCATCTGGCAAACTTTTCCTGAAAACAACATCATATAACCTATCGTTTGACATCAAAAGTGTTGCCATGTCATGACTTTGGTAGAACAAAGTTTATCGTTTTAGCGAGGTCTGAAAAACTTTTTTTTTTTTTTTTTTAATATCTCCGCCATTTTTTTTCTTTTTTTCTTTTTTTTTTCTTTTTTTCAAATTTTTTCCATCTCTACATACGTACCATCCGTTTAAACGGTGAAAATCCGTCAAGAAGTTGTAAAAAAAATATTTTTTTTCTTTTTTTTTTCATTTTTTTACATTTTCAGATTTTTCCTTCCGATAAATTTTGACCCTTTTCACATCTCTAAAACATTGTTCATCTCTAAAATCACTCCATCTAGGAGAACTTTCGTGTCAATCAGTCAGTGAGTGAGTGACCGTTGTGTAGTTGTATATAGTATAGACTAGTTGGTGCGCGGTGCGCGGACCGCGAGCGGCCCGCGTGTTGTCGTAAGGCGTTCGACTTTGCCTTTGACTTTAACTTTGACTTTGACTTGTAAAAAGAGGTCTAAAACAATGATAGGAGCTTGACTTTACTTTAATTAGATTTTGAAAATAAAAAAAGGGTTTAAATTGAGTTTGACTTTCGTGTGACTTAAACTTTGATTTGACTTTGACTTGACTTAGAGTTTGATTTGACTTTGACTGTTATTTAGCTTTGACTTTTACTTTGGAATTTACTTTGAACTTGAATGATGAGTTTGACTGTAGGTATAACTTTGATTTGATTATGAGTTAAACTTTAACTTTAAATTGATTTTGACTTTCTGTGACTTTAGCTTTGACTTTAACTTTGACTTTGGGTTTGACTTTGAACTTGACGATGAATGTGACATAAACTTCTTAATTGACTTTGACGCCTGGTTCAAGTATGTTGATGCTCGGCTTGAGGCCTCGCATGGGCTGTAGCTCGGCCTTCGGCCTCGCTACTGCGCCTTTTTTTGTGCTCTGGAACTAACTGTTTGAAGCTCGGCCTACGGCCTCGCAGTAGAATGAGCTCAGCCTTCGGCTTCGCAGAACATAAGCTCGGCCTTCGGCCTCGCTACTGCATCAGTTTTAAATACCGAGGACTTTGAATTAGAGTTTCTCATTGTCTTAGGCTTAGAACTCAACTATGAGTGATTTTGATATAAACTTCTTCATTGACTTTGAAACCGGGCTCAAAGACGTTGATGCTCGGCCTCCGGCCTCGCATAGGCTGTAGCTCGGCCTTCGGCCTCGCTCCAGCGTCGGTTTGAGTACCCGCGAATTTTTTGTATGAAGCTCGGCCTACGGCCTCGCTAACAATGACATTTTTTGTGCTCTGGAACTAACTGTTTGAAGCTCGGCCTACGGCCTCGCAGTAGAATGAGCTCAGCCTTCGGCTTCGCAGAACATAGGCTCGGCCTTCGGCCTCGCTACTGTATCAATTTTAAATACCAAGGACTTTGAATTAGACTTTCTCATTGTCTTTGACTTTATACTCAACTATGGCTTTGATATAAACTTCTTCATTGACTTTAAAACCGGGCTCAAAGATGTTGATGCTCGGCCTCCGGCCTCACATAGGCAGTAGCTCGGCCTTCGGCCTCGCTACAGCATCGATTTGGGTACCCCGGTACTAATTGTTTGAAGCTCGGCCTGCAGCCTCGCAATAGAATGAGCTCAGCCTTCGGCTTCGCAGGACATTAGAACAATTTCAAATAAGTTTCATCAATTTTTCATGTTTTTGGGGAAAATCTCGAAAATTTACCCTAAAAGTGGGGAAAGTAAAGATACCTGGCAATAGCTCTTATACTGATACACAATCTCTTAATACAAGTCATATCGCTATAGTGTTGCCTACTGCCCTAAAAGTTGATTCTAATATAGAAAATATGCATAATTTTTACAAAATGGCCGCCACATTGACCGCCATTTTGAAATAAAAAATCTAAATATGCAGTTTTAATCTACATCATATAAGCTATCGTTTGACATATCAAATGTTGCCATGTGACATTTTTCATAGAACAAAGTCGATCGCCAAAGTCGAGTGGACCTACCCATAAAAAGTTTGATTTTTTGGGGTTGCCATATTTTAAAAAATGTTTAAATTAGCAAAAATCCATTCGTTTGCTCCTATAATATGAAACCTCATCAAAATTTAATTTAAAATATCATTATATCGATTTTTCATGTTTTTGGGGAAAATCTCAAAAACTACCCTAAAAATGGGGAAAAAAATTACACATGGCAATACTACTCCCGACAACACACAAGTGCCTCATACAAGTCGAATCGCTCAAGTGTTGCCAAGTGCCCTAAAAATTGATTTTAAAATTTGTAAAATTTCGTCATTTTAGATAAATGGCATCCCTGGCTTCCCTTATAATAATATTTCATCTGGCAAACTTTTCCTGAAAACTACATCATATAACCTATCGTTTGACATCAAAAGTGTTGCCATGTCATGACTTTGGTAGAACAAAGTTTATCGTTTTAGCGAGGTCTGAAAATCTTCTTTTTTTTTTTTTTTAATATCTCCGCCATTTTTTTTCTTTTTTTCTTTTTTTTTTCTTTTTTTTAAATTTTTTACATCTCTTCATACGTACCATCCGTTTAAACGGTGATAATCCATCAAGAACCGCCAAAAAAAATTTTTTTTTTCATTTTTTTTTCATTTTTTTACATTTTCAGACTTTTCCTTCCGATAAATTTTGCCCCTTTTCACATCTCTAAAACATTGTTCATCTCTAAAATCACTCCATCTAGGAGAACATTCGTGTCAATCAGTCAGTGAGTGAGTGACCGTTGTGTAGTTGTATATAGTATAGACTAGTTGGTGCGCGGTGCGCGGACCGCGAGCGGCCCGCGTGTTGTCGTAAGGCGTTCGACTTTGCCTTTGACTTTAACTTTGACTTTGACTTGTAAAAAGAGGTCTAAAACTATGAAAAGTTGTTTGACTTTTACTTTAATTTGATTTTGAAAATATAAAAAGGGTTTAAATTGAGTTTGACTTTCGTGTGACTTAACCTTTGATTTGACTTTGACTTGACTTTGAGTTTGATTTGACTTTGACTGTTATTTAGCTTTGACTTTTACTTTGGAATTTACTTTGAACTTGAATGATGAGTTTGACTGTAGGTATAACTTTGATTTGATTATGAGTTAAACTTTAACTTTAAATTGATTTTGACTTTCTGTGACTTTAGCTTTGACTTTAACTTTGACTTTGGGTTTGACTTTGAACTTGACGATGAATGTAACATAAACTTCTTAATTGACTTTGACGCCTGGTTCAAGTATGTTGATGCTCGGCTTGAGGCCTCGCATGGGCTGTAGCTCGGCCTTCGGCCTCGCTTCTGCGCCTTTTTTTGTGCTCTGGAACTAACTGTTTGAAGCTCGGCCTACGGCCTCGCAGTAGAATGAGCTCAGCCTTCGGCTTCGCAGAACATAAGCTCGGCCTTCGGCCTCGCTACTGCATCAATTTTAAATACCGAGGACTTTGAATTAGAGTTTCTCATTGTCTTTGACTTAGAACTCAACTATGAGTGATTTTGATATAAACTTCTTCATTGACTTTGAAACCGGGCTCAAAGACGTTGATGCTCGGCCTCTGGCCTCGCATAGGCAGTAGCTCGGCCTTCGGCCTCGCTCCAGCGTCGGTTTGAGTACCCGCGAATTTTTCGTTTGAAGCTCGGCCTACGGCCTCGCAGTAGAATGAGCTCAGCCTTCGGCTTCGCAGAACATAGGCTCGGCCTTCGGCCTCGCTACTGTATCAATTTTAAATACCGAGGACTTTGAATTAGACTTTCTCATTGTCTTTGACTTTATACTCAACTATGACTTTGATATAAACTTCTTCATTGACTTTGAAACCGGGCTCAAAGATGTTGATGCTCGGCCTCCGGCCTCACATAGGCAGTAGCTCGGCCTTCGGCCTCGCTACAGCATCATTTTGGGTACCCCGGTACTAATTGTTTGAAGCTCGGCCTGCGGCCTCGCAATAGAATGAGCTCAGCCTTCGGCTTCGCAGGACATTAGAACAATTTCAAATAAGTTTCATCAATTTTTCATGTTTTTGGGGAAAATCTCGAAAATTTACCCTAAAAGTGGGGAAAAAAAAGAAACCTGGCAATAGCTCTTATACTGATACACAATCTCTTAATACAAGTCATATCGCTATAGTGTTGCCTACTGCCCTAAAAGTTGTTTCTAATATAGAAAATATGCATAATTTTTACAAAATGGCCGCCACATTTTCCGTCATTTTGAAATAAAAAAATCTAAATATGCAGCTTTAATCTACATCATATAAGCTATCGTTTGACATATCAAGTGTTGCCATGTGACATTTTTCATAGAACAAAGTCGATCGCCAAAGTCGAGTGGACCTACCCATAAAAAGTTTGATTTTTTGGGGTTGCCATATTTTAAAAAAAGTTTAAATTAGCAAAAATCCATTCGTTTGCTCCTATAAAATGAAACCTCATCAAAATTTAATCCAAAATATCATTATTTCGATTTTTCATGTTTTTGGGGAAAATCTCGAAAACTACCCTAAAAATGGGGAAAAAAATTACACATGGCAATACTACTCCCGACAACACACAAGTGCCTTATACAAGTCGAATCGCTCAAGTGTTGCCAAGTGCCCTAAAAATTGATTTTAAAATTTGTAAAATTTCGTCATTTTAGAACAATGGCAACCCTGGCTTCCCTGATAACAATATTTCATCTGGCAAACTTTTCCTGAAAACTACATCATATAACCTATCGTTTGACATCAAAAGTGTTGCCATGTCATGACTTTGGTAGAACAAAGTTTATCGTTTTAGCGAGGTCTGAAAAACTTTTTTTTTTTTTTTTTAATATCTCCGCCATTTTTTTTCTTTTTTTTTTTTTTTTTTCCTTTTTTCAAATTTTTTCCATCTCTACATACGTACCATCCGTTTAAACGGTGAAAATCCGTCAAGAAGTTGTAAAAAAATTTTTTTTTTTCTTTTTTTTTTCATTTTTTTACATTTTCAGATTTTTCCTTCCGATAAATTTTGACCCTTTTCACATCTCTAAAACATTGTTCATCTCTAAAATCACTCCATCTAGGAGAACATTCGTGTCAATCAGTCAGTGAGTCAGTGACCGTTGTGTAGTTGTATATAGTATAGACTAGTTGGTGCGCGGTGCGCGGACCGCGAGCGGCCCGCGTGTTGTCGTAAGGCGTTCGACTTTGCCTTTGACTTTAACTTTGACTTTGACTTGTAAAAAGAGGTCTAAAACAATGATAAGAAGTTTGACTTTTACTTTAATTTGATTTCTAAAATAAAAAAAGGGTTTAAATTGAGTTTGACTTTCGTGTGACTTAAACTTTGATTTGACTTTGACTTGACTTTGAGTTTGATTTGAGTTTGACTTTGATTTGAGTTTGACTTCTACTTTGAAATTTACTTAGAACTTGTATGATGAGTTTGACTGTAGGTATAACTTTGATTTGATTATGAGTTAAACTTTAACTTTAAATTGATTTTGACTTTCTGTGACTTTAGCTTTGACTTTCACTTTGACTTTGGGTATGACTTTGAACTTGACGATGAATGTGACATAAACTTCTTATTAGACTTTGAAGCCTGGTTCAAATATGTTGATGCTCGGCTTGAGGCCTCGCATGGGCTGTAACTCGGCCTTCGGCCTCGCTACAGCGCCTTTTGTTGTGCTCTGGAACTAATTGTTTGAAGCTCGGCCTACGGCCTCGCAGTAGAATGAGCTCAGCCTTCGGCTTCACAGAACTTGTTTTGGCCGGTGATTTCTAAAGACTTTTTATTTAATTGTTATCTACTTACTGGCGGTTATCACATGGCATCTGGAAGGCGTACAAGCTCGTTGTCTTCTTCTCCTTCTATCTATCTATATTTATGTAGAATCTTTAAAAACTCGTCTTTTATAGAAATTATACTATTGAAAATGTTTTAATAATTTTATCATTCAAAGCTGAAATGACTGAACCGATTTTCATGAAGTTTGAAAATTAGGTAGTTTGTTTTAGAGTATCATATAGGATATTTTTCATCATAATTATCCACGCGCATGATTGCGGCATCATCAGCTTATATTTATCCAATGTTGGACGTAGGCCTTTCTTAATACATGTTACTGAGCTTGGGTATTCATTTCTCCTTTATCTATTTCATTCTTACCTTTTTTTACAGGTTATTCCATCGGACTACAGCAAATTATACACTACGTTTGCCTAGACATGGTCTCTACATAAGAACTCGTCTACTCTAAAATATGCATTATATTTATTTTTTAAATCCATCCATCTATATATTATTTTATATATCTAAAGCTAACTAATTAGCTTACATCCATCCACTGCTGAAGAAAGGTTTCCTCTCGTTTACACCAGTTTTCTGATCCTTTGCTAGTATCATCTATTGGCTTAACCTAAAGGTTTATTTATAAAAGAAGATTTTCATATTTCATATTATATTCATATTTTTTATTCCGGATTCAATATACACCACTATAGAAGAACCCGGCAAGAAACTATGTGGCCATTATTTTCTTTTTCTTTTCTTTCATTTATAAACATTTGTTAACAAACTTCTTATAAACACAACAAAACAGATTTACCCATTACTTTATAAATTACATTAGAAATCCCTAATAATTGAAGAGTGATTTTTAAAAGGGGCTTATTTTCACTGACGACTTTGAACTTAACAATGTCATTATCATGCTAAATTGTATCGTTTAGTTCAAAATTCATTACAAAGAGGACATAATTTTAAATAGAAACTCGTAATTTAAAAATCGCAGTTTCGTAAAAGCTTAAATGAATAAGAATATTAGAACAACACACTATAACACTGGAGATATAAAAATAAGTTATTATAAACAGCTTTTAAAGGTTTTTTCTCATTACTGAAATTTTATTAAACATGGAAATAAATCCTTTTTGAAAAATCACTTCTCAATGAGATGTTTTTTAATATTTAGAGGAACCTAGTTCTGAAACCATCGATAGATGGCGCTGACAGGACTTGTTTTTTATTTTTTTTCGCATTCAATCTTTGAAAATGTAACTTTTTACTCTTATATCCCTACTAAAATTTATGTTATGTTGTGGAAAAACAACAGCATTTTGTTTGATAATAACAATAGCTACAAAAACTAAAGAGAATATAAAACGTCATAAAATAACAAAAACGAGCATGACGACAGACAGATATACGCTTGTCTATGTTACTAAGAAAGTTTTTTTTATCGTCCTTGCTTCGTGTGGTTTTACAAAATCTCCAAATCCACGTGTCGTCAGCGCCATCTATCACATTTATATGAACTATTTAATTATTTATATTGCCTTACGGAACACTTCCCATTGCACTTATATATATTTTAATGATTCCAATAATTATGATTTAATAATATAGATATTTTAAAGTGATTGCATTACAACGGAAGTTTATTATATTACAATACAACAACTCTTTATTGCATATCAAAAAGTAGGTAATATAAAAGATAAACTTATGAAATGGAAGGCCTTATTGCTTAATGTATTTAGCTGATTTTAACCTTTGAATTGAATTGATTACATTACATACATATAAAAGTTATTAGTATTTTACTTTTATAAAGTAGAATATCTTTTTCCAAAACAACTACTTCGTTCTAGAAGTGGTCTGACATAAAAAAGTTAATATTTCGTTTCAAAACTGAATATCCATTTTGAGGTGACATACTATTTTGTGTACAATATGTAAAATTGCTATAAAATATACATTACATTACATGGAACAAGTGAGGATTAAAATATATTTTTATATTTCAAGTGACCTCAAAATATAATTCGATTTGTTGTCAAATATATGTCTAAATTAGAATGTATTCCTACTGGTAGAAATTATATTTGAATAGAGTATTCATCATCATCATCATCATCAGCCTACGTTCGTCCACGGCTGGACATAGGCCTCTCCCAAAACACGCCATTTGGCCAGATCTTCGGCTCTTCGCATCCATTTTCTGCCAGCAATCTTGCGTAGATCGTCGTTCCATCTAGCTGGTGGGCGTCCTACACTACGTTTGCCAATTCGCGTCTCCACTCGAGAACACGTTTACCGTAACGATTATCGGTTCTGCGACTAATATGGCCAGCCCACTGCCACTTCAGCTTGCTAACTCTCAGAGCTATGTCGGTAACCTTGGTTCTCTGCCGGATCACCTCGTTTCGAATTGAATATTGATGTCTTGTATTTTTTTTGAATTGTTTGGCGTTCGATGATCAGCACTGCATTCTGCTTCTGTTCTTGTGTAATGTATTTCTGTAACAAAAGAAGTAAATCTTCTGCTATTATATCATTCATTGATAAGTGTTTATTAAACATGGCTACACTTAAGATATTTTGAGTTTTTTTATAAAGTACAAAAGCATTATTTGCTTTGGAGTCTTCACATTTTAAAGTGAATGATGAAATGCTCTTCCAATGCTGAATGTAATGCTACATGTAGCATTTCAGGAATCTAGTTCTTAAATTAAGTTCTGTCTATTTTAATACGTGTTCAAATTTTCGTAGATATTCATTTTCCATGTTTTTGTCAGCCCCACATTAACCTTGATAATTATGAATGTTAATATTTTCTATTAAAAAACTAAATATTACTTGAATAATTCTTCTTTTGTGAATCGTGTTGCAACCGGCGGCACCAGCGAAGTGGGATTATAGTAGATTTTCAGCGGTGAGGTGTAGTGTCAGGAGATCCAGCAGCACAGTAGATCCACGTACAACCACAGAGGTATTGATCCCATAATACTGGAATATAATTATGATAGTTGTAATTATTAAGTACAAAAGTATTATACTTCGAGTGTTGACATGTTGATATATTTTAAGCTGATATTTTCTACTTCATCATCAGCTTATGTTTGTCCACTGCCAAGTGTAGGCCGTAGTCGTTTTTCGCAAGTCGTCACTCCACGTAGTCGGCGGGTGCTTTACACTACGTTTGCCTGAGCGCGGTCTCCATTCAAGAACTCGTTTATCCCAAAGGTTGTTGGTTCTTCGAGAGATGTAACCAGCCCATTACCACTTCAACTTGTTAATTTTTTGAGCTATGTCGGTAATTTTGGTTCTCTGTTGGATTACTTTGTTACGAATTTTGTCCTTATGAGAAACACCGAGCATAGTTCTTTCTATAGCTTGCTGAATATTTTAAACTTGTGTATCAATCTAACTATTTCTATTTAAAAACTGAATATTACCTAAAAAATATTCTTCATATGTGAATTATGTTGCAACCCGCGGCACCGACAAAGTGAGATGATAGTAGATTTTCAGCTGTGAGGTGTAGCAGCAAAGTAGATCCACAGAGTTATTGGTCCCATAATGCTGGAATATAATTATGATAGTTGTAATTATTAAAGGCATTTTTTTTAACTGATCACCAGATACAATAAAATATAACGTCAAAACATATTACTTTATACTGTCAAAAATAGCAAATGATCACCAAAATAAAAATCCCATTTTTGCGTTTTAATGTTCAGTTTAACTTATTTCATCAATTGTGCCTTAAACCTATCTACTTTTTAAGCCACAATTCTATCAAACGTACTATAGGGATTTATTTAAATAATAATAATAAAGCATTAATGTGCTCGCTAAGATTTGGTAACCATTTACTACATTTGGTCTTTGAATTGTTATATTTTATGTAATGGTTATTATAATTAATCCTATTATTAGATAGGGAAAAAAAACAAACATTCTCTAACTTAAAATGTTCTATGTTACATACGGCTTTATATCAGATGCACAGTGGTGTTTGAAGAAAGGTACCTGTAATTATAGGAACTTTAACCAGTTTACAGTCCACATTCCATATAACAATAGATAAGTAATTATTATATAGACTGTGGACTGTAAACCAAATAATGACATATGTTGGATTTGTTTTCTACTATCAGAAAATTAATGAACATAATATATAATGTATATTGAAATTATGTCAATGTATACAAAAACTAAATATATTACATTATACAATATATGTACAAATAAAAGAAAAGGTATAATGTTTACGTTACGTTGTAGGCATTTATAATTATTATTATATTATTTCATTTGTTTCGATCTAGATAGTATAATCTGCAGTCATTTTTTAAACGTTGTATCAAAATACTACTTTTTACGTGCCAATTTAATTGTTTTAAAAGTGTTTTTTTCTTTTAAATAAAACATATTTTTTAGTTATATGTATTCATTTTTATGTTGGATCGTTCGTAATGATAAAAGCTCACCTTTTATGTAGAACTCTTTGGATGTGTTCAACTCATTTTTATTTGAAGTGGAGAATCTGTTTTTCATCTTGCATTGTTTTCGTGCAGTTTAGATAAACAGTTTAACTTATGATGATGACAAAATTGTATGTATTAGTTACTCGTTTAATTGTTTAATTGCCCATGCTTTCCTTTTCTTTAAATTTACAAACATTGCAATAGAGTTTCTTATTTTTTTTATTTTCAATATCTTTGTGTAGATATAAAGAAACATTCTATTTATTTTTCTTCTGGTTTGGAAGTTGGTGTATACGTTTCAATTATTGAGATTTCTTCATAAATTTTGATATGTAGTAGTGTTTTTCGAATATTTCAATAACATCTCCATCTATAGTTTTGTTATGCCTTTTTTAACGAGAAATACAAGTGCATTATTCTCTGTATAGATAAAAGTTTATACTATTCTTTGTCTTCTATTTTATATTCCTATCTTTAGGTTTCATAAATATTTAAAACATTTCATTGAATATTGAAGTTCTATTATTCTTGTTTAGTAGTGATATGACAAACGATTTGACATAATGTAATGTATATTTTTCTGTTAGGGTTTGGTTTGTTGAAATAAAATGGACAGGTAAAAAGTAGCATCGTTCTAATCTACGTATTTTATATATAAATATATACGAAAATATGAAAACATCGTATCATAGAAACATCGTTGTTTAGATCAACTATCTAGTTTTGAAAACTTTGTCTCTCATAGCAATATTGTCGATTCACGACGGGCTTTGGAACAAATGCTTTCATTCAGTTTACTCTCAATCATTGTAATAAATGCGTGAGTAATCTGTTAACAAAAGCTAGTTTAAATGTTACCAACATCGATCGAAACCGACCATTTGAACATATGTTTTAATTGAGCACATTCTAACAAAAGGCAAAAGTTTAATCAATTGCTCTTTGGTGTTGAGTTGGCTTGCATTCAAAGACATATGCATTAATTGTCGATTCACCGCCCGCCGATGGAACAAATATCAATTTAATTTAATCAAGCAATCTGCGATTAAACTCAATTTGTATCACACGACCGATTAAACCGACAAAAAAAAACAGCTGCTATAAAGTGACAGTTGTAAACTCTTTTCTGTCTCAAAGAAAAAAAATTAGTCCAAACACGACACTTAAAAGGTCGATAGACAGTATTAAACAATGTTTCTATAACTGAGCATGTTTTTTGCATGCAATCAGTGTACGATGTTAAATGTGTTAGCGTTAGATTACAGAATTGTTCGCGTCGAACAACGGTAGTTTGACGGGTCTAGTATTTCACTGACGAAACAATTCCAAGCGCATTTACATTCTGAAATCATAAAGAAAATTAATTAATTAATTCTCTGATGACAACGTTATTCATGTACGGTATGCCATGAATAAACTGGTTCCTATTGATTAATATTCTTATGTTGTCTTTGTTTCTGACTCTACCGAGGGCCACGTAGTTTTGACCGTGTGAAAAAGGTGAGCTCCTCAGGTCGTAGCCAGCACAATCAATAGTTTGTCCTTGGCTTTTATGTACAGTCATAGCATAACAGACTTGTAACGGGAATTGGCGACGGCACATTTCAATAGGACTTCCAGGTGCGACAGGAGCTTTAAAAGAAATCCTCGGTATCAGATAAGTTTCTGACTCTGAGGGTTTCCGAACGGTGATCAGTCTCGGCGTCACATCAACAACAATAACTTTGGTACCGTTCACAAGTCTGTCGACAAAACTGAGGTTTCTCATGATCATGCAGACGCATCCCTTTTTAATCGTTAGATCGTAGTCAGGTACACCTGCAGTTTGAACTCTGTTGAGTGTATCCGGACCAAGGTGGAAATCATGGGCGTGTTCCTCATCTACGTAGTCTACGCTATAGCAATGCACTATATCGCCCGTAACGCGTTCGAGAATGTGCGCGTTTATTTCCTTGACATTAGCGTTGAGTGTGCATAAGATTGCTCGACTCGCGCAAGTGTCTGGATCGTCTATTATATTGTCAGGAAAGACAAAGTCTAACAAATCGTCAATTTCAGTGACCACGTTTAAGTGTTCCACGCTAACCAGTGATTGCGCGTTTCTGCCAGTGCCGAAAGTGTGCGATTCGCACGTTCCGGAACCTAAGGCCATCAGGAAATCGGAATATCCTTCATCATCCCGTGTTCTCTGCGCCTCGGACAGTGAAAATTGGGTCATACTTTGCCAAATCGGAGATGTCCGCAGTGACGCTTGAACAATGTCGTTGTGACATCTCGCTCCGGGGACTACAGGTGGAATCTGCCTGAAATCACCGGCGAAAATGATGACTTTGCCACCAAATGGCTGCGTCGAATTCATCAGATCGCGTAACGATCTTTCCAGTATGTGTATGAGATACTTATGCGCCATGGGAGCCTCGTCGTACACAATTAGAGACGACTCCCGAATAAGCGCTGCGCGCTGTGTTCCGTTCGTTAGATTCCAGTAGCTCGTATCGTCTACGATATCTATAGGTAAACGGAACATACTGTGAGCTGTGCATCCGCCTTCATAATTTTGAGCAGCAATGCCCGAAGAAGCGGTGCAAAGCGCTACACCATTCAGCCGTCCTCGTACGTTAGCTACGATGACGTTCAACAGAAGCGTCTTACCTGTGCCTGACGGGCCGTCCAAGAACAAGGCGTTTGAGGCATCCCTCGAGGGATGAGTTAGCACATTTTGGACATGGTCGAAAACGTGCCTTTGTTCCCGTGATAATAACGGTAACCAATGCTCCACATAGTCGAGCAGTCTGCCACCACCGTATTCCAGTCGTTCTCTGCCCAACTCAGTAGTATCATCTTCGACGGCTGGGAGGCCGTGATCTTGAACGCAACTTCCGTGTTTGCGGAGCAGTCTGTCTATTTCGATTAGACCTCTGGTATAGGCGTTCTCTTCGTCATGAGGTTGACGTTCCAGGATGTCTTCACACAACAGATGTTTGAATTTCTCCCATAGAATTGAGCCCGGAGCTCCGTTGGTGATAAGGAGCACGAAAAAATGTCGCATTCGTCTGCCAGTGTAAAATGTGGCAGCCTCTTGCAAACTTCTTTCGTGCTCTTCCTCGTCGTTAGCTATGCCGACCGCTCGTGCTGCGTCTTGGAATGTCGTGCAGTCCGGTCCACCCAGAGCATACAGATCAGCATAGCTACGGCAAGGAAACGTAGCGAGAAGCATACGCAAATAAAATTGTTCGCCGCGATTGATCGCTACCCAAAACAATCTAGCGACCATTTCATTTCGTTGTCTTTTCGTTACGAAATATCTGCCGTTACAAATTGGATGTATTGTTACATTTTTTGTTTTCGGCTCTGTCGGGTGAATTATGTAGTTTTCATAGAAATCTTGGTACGTTAAGCGATCGAATTCTGCACCTGACGGTCTGCTGAAATATTTCTGCAGATCTGACATTGCTCCTTCGATCGCTCCAGATTCCTGTCCATGACGGAAGAACACGGTGTTTTGTCCTTCCAGATGAACCGTCAATTGTTTGACGTTCGGTTCCCGGGATGTGATGTCGAACTCGAAGGTTCTCCAAGCGGCATCGCAAGCACCTATATATCTTTTCGTCGCGTATTGTTCGATTTCGTTGTTCCGAATTTCTTCGGGAACGATCGCTACGCGCGTTTCGTCTTGTCCTTTAGTCATATACGTGAAAAGATATTTTACGATCTTTCGAGTGGATGCTACCTCCAAATTGATGTGGCAGTCATACTTCAGCAATAATGCGGCGTTGTATGGAACCACCCATTGGTCATTGACAGTTATTTGTCGATTTTTGTACGTGATTGTGCCGGTGTTTGTTGCATCTCTTTTCAAAATCACAAAGCCACGTTCATCGACAAAAGTAGTATCCGTCGCTATTTTTGGGAAACGCTTGTTGCACTTACTTTTTTCTCGATCCCAACACGGTAGGTCAGTTCGATGATTGGGGCCGCAAGGACCGTGAATCATGTGCTTAAGCACGGCTGTCTGCAGTTTCCCATCAACTTCGTGTGCGGGGGGAATGTCGGCGCGAATCACTTTGTCGATTTCGACGTTTTGAACGGGCGCGTCCTGCACGCGGAACGCCACGTGTGTATGCGGTAGACCGCGCTTTTGAAACTCAACTACGTACAAAATATATTCGCATTTACCGAACCAAGTTCCGCTTCGCAAATCTCGCAGCAATTCAGCGAATTTCAATTGAAATACTCGAGCGCACAATGCAGCCGGCGGCTGAGTAGCACTTGGTGGAGTGTTCTGTACTATCTCAGGCCACTTTGGATTGCATGTAAAAGTCAACAGGTAAGATGGCATACCAATACGATTCACAAGTGCAATTCCATCCATATACTTACATTTCATGTAACGTGGGCTGCCTGTGAATGTGTTCGGCAAATATATACGGCCCGGTATTATTCCGCCTTCGCCCAATACCGTTTCGTCTTGAGCAATTTGACGCAAATTCTGAAGTTCCTCGAGAGGACCGCAACGAAGTGCCTGTGCAGGATCTCGTTTTTGTGCATTGGCGTGAAAACGGAGACGCTCTTCTAAGGTTCTACAGTGCATGTCCACGAGCCACTCTTCGGAGAGACGGCCAAGTTGCCAAAATCGAGGTTCAGACAGCAGTAAACACCTGTAATATTTAACTTGTGACAATTTTTGATTATTATTGTCATTTGTATCAACTGACCAGCCTGAGCCTCCGTGTGGATACAGAAGAGGATATTGTAACGCTTCGTACAATGGATTAAACACGTCCACCGTATGTGGTTTGCTATCGCCAATTTTCCAAATGCATATACTTTTCGGAATATAGGCCTCTCGCTCAGTGTTAATTATAGCAGCTATTTCAGTGCCACGCGGCATGTCACCCAAAACATTGCCGTGAGAGCGACGCGTCGTTTTTTCAAAAACAATATTCGCCTCTTCCGAAGGTTCTTCGCTGAGTCGTTTAAAACAGGCGATAAAGGGGTTTACACGACGTATATAATCGTTTATTTCTTGCAGAATATCTTGACAGAGGTGAAGATTTTCTGCTAATCTTTTTCGTTCTTCGCCGTCGTCTATATAAAGACCGATGGGGTTTGTCGACTGTGCATACGACAAATCAAAAACGCGATGATATGTCCTGCCTTGAATTTTTATGAAAGCAAGACCAGTTTCCGGATGATGAAATCCGTGCGACACACCCAGAGCGCTAAAAGCAAACAAATTGTTGTATGGTCGAGCATACTTGACAAATTGTTGCTTTTTATAAAATTCTTCGTCGATAGGTGGCAAATGCAGGATGTTGTTACGTCCGCTTCTGCAACACCATTGTTTCCTACCTCTTTCCTCTTCAAACAATTTAGCATTGCAGTGAGGACAGTGAAAAGTGTCATTTGCTGCTAAACGTGACTTTTTCAAAGTGTAGGGGGTAATGGCATTTAATTCGTCGCTAGACTTTTGACCAATCAAACCAGTCTGTCTCAATTCAGGTGCTACACCCCTAACATTTTTATTATAAACTACATTCGACGTACGTATTGTGTCGCTATGTGTAGCTTTATAACGTGCTACTGCCGCACTATTCACCTCTGGTTTCTTTTTAGCATAACTTACCACTGCTGCGCGGTTCACCTCTGGTTTCTTTTTAGCATAACTTGCCACTGCTGCGCGGTTCACCTCTGGTTTTTTTTTAGCATAACTTGCCACTGCTGCGCGGTTCACCTCTGGTTTTTTATTAGCATAAACTGCTACTGCCTCGCGATGCACCTCTGGGTTCGTTAAATTAAAACGAGATGAAGTTTCGCGATTTTTGACTGGATGTAACGCATTGTATTTGGTTGCAGCATCCAAATGTGCGTTTTCTTTTTGTTTAGGTGCTCCGCGTTTGATTTTCTTAGGGCGCCCTAATTTTGTTTTTTTCTCATTTTCTGGCAGTTTTTCCAGCAGAACAATGGGTTGTAAAGTTGTCAGCTTTTCATCCAAATGTTGTT
Source organism: Alsophila aescularia (assembly GCA_946251855.1). Classification (NCBI taxonomy): domain Eukaryota; kingdom Metazoa; phylum Arthropoda; class Insecta; order Lepidoptera; family Geometridae; genus Alsophila; species Alsophila aescularia. The sequence goes on along the minus strand of OX276386.1, from coordinate 40,532,714 downwards.
CGTAGGTGGTAGGTAATGGTTGTTCATTTCTTGCCACAAAATCTACCACTTTGATGTTGTGGATGCTATATTCTCGAACAACATTATCACAAGCAGAATTCTTCAATAAAAGAATAGCCAAGTTATGAAGCCCACTTACCTTAAATAAGCGTGCGCGATTGAATTTAGTCTGACGATTGTAGACACCGGTATCGTCGACTGCGTGGGAATTGAACAAGTAATACAAGTTTTCTGAATGACGCCAAAACGATACGGTAGCACTTTGACCGGTAAATAAAAAACCATCGTTTTGATACTCATCATTTGTAAAAATTGCATTTAATTGTGATTCCAGTTCAGCAATTTTTTCATTCAACTCAAATATATTTTGAGGATAGAGCAAATTCGTCACCCAAGAAGGTTCAGTGACGTAAACTCTGTAGTTACCTATATCAAGTGGCGATTTTAATTCTTCCGGTTCGATGAAACGCGGCTCAGCTCCACAGAGGATAGAATTAATGTAAATTTTGTTACCGTCCTTGAGTATAGTGTCGATGTCAGCTGTAGTAATGGCTTGGCCTTTTGCTACAGAAAAGGCGAATCCGCACGACGACATCACTACACATTGTGAGTTACCCCCGCCAGCAAGTTGCCCTTGGTGACGGGTTCCACTCGCGATGCATACGATTCCAGGCTCGTCGGTAGTCACTGGAGCTTGTGTAGGCGCTGCTCCTTGCGGTGCAGCGGATTTTTCAGCCAATTTGTTGCAGGTTTGGATCGGAACCACCGCGTCAGTCTCCTGAAAAATGTTAAAATACATGATTAAGTTTTTGGACTTCGATAAACGGCTTTTAACTTGATTTGGCTTTTGAAACTCAAATGTGTTAACTAAATCTAATATATTATCAAAAAATACAATCTTCTTCTTCTGCTTCATCTTTTTCTTCTTCGTCTTCTGCTTCTTCTTCATCGTCTTCATCATCTTCTTCATCATCGTCTTCGTCATCTTCTTTTTCGTCGTCTACTTCTTATTCGTCTTCGTCTTTTTCTTCTAATTCTTCGTCTTCTTTGTCTTTTTCTTCGTTTTCTACTTCTTCGTTTTCTTTTTGGTTTTCTTCTTCTTCTTCTCCTAACTTCATATTCCCATTTACTTCATTTTTACTTATTATCTAATGAAAATAACGAAAAAATAATAACCCTTCTTTTGCCTTGCGGTAAACAGTTAAAATACTGAAGAAAAGACAAATGTATTGACATCTCGCTTGTCAAAGTCGAACAAAAGCGACATACCCCATATGTTAATACATACATACACCACATTACCCACATATATACATACATACCATAGACTGTTAAACTCATTACCCTTTCCTTGCTTTGATCTAGTCGGTGAAAATAGGTCTAAAGTACATACTTTACTGAATAAGAATATATATATTTATTCGTGTCTGCCTGTTTGTATGTTTGTTCTCGCATCACGTAAAAACTACTGAACTTATTGCGATGTGGTTTTCACTGTAGAATAGTTTGAAAAAAGGGTTAGGTACTTAAGTATATATATATATATATAATATATATAATATAATAAATAATATAATATATATAAAATAATATAATAATATAATATAATATATATAATTATATATTATAATTATATATATTATATATAATATATATATATATAATATATATAATATAATAAATAATATAATATATATAAAATAATATAATAATATAATAATATAATATATATAATTATATATATTAAATTATAATTATAATAATTATAATTTAATTATTATAATAAATTATAATTTAATTATTATAATAAATTATAAATATTAAATATAATTTTTATAATTTATTTTTATAATTTTTATTTATTTTATATTTATTTTTATAATTAATTTTTTATTTTTTTTATTAACTTATTTTTTTATTAACTTATTGCGATGTGGTTTTCACTGTAGAATAGTTTGAAAAAAAGGGTTAGGTACTTAAGTACTAAACTAAGCTACTGAATAAGAATAGAAGATTTTTAAATCGTGTCTATGTTTGTTAATGTGTTAATTTGTTTGTATAATTGTTTGAGCATGAATTAAAAACTACTGAACCGATTCCAATGCGGTTTTCACTATTGAATAGTTTAGGGTTTGATTTAAATACTGGGGTATTTGGTATCTCCATTCGATGAGTAGAACTTGAGCAACTGATTAAAATATATTTGACAGTTGAAGGAATTTTGATCATTACAAGATTATTTGTTCTGTAATTATTTATTTTTAAGTGTTCATTGTAAAAACCAGCTACTGTTAATATGGTTTAGTGTGATGATAATTCTTAAGCAAATTACCTTATTATTGTTATGAATTTCAATAAAAGCTCTAATTACCTATCTATTTATAATGTTACCATAAGTAATTGATGACTTTTTAGTTTCTAATAACATTTGTTGATATAACAAATAGTATATTCACTTTTTTTTAAATGTGCTAATTAAGCCCTTTCATTTGATACCCACCAAGGCAACATTTAAAAAATAAACCTCTGAGGTTACCATATTCAATTTAATGTTATGTCACATAGCCTTTAACCAGCAAACAGTCAAGATGCTTCCAATGGTAACTCATTTGTTGTAATTAATAATTTATAAGCAATTTAGAAGTTATGAGGGAATAGATGAATACATATACACTGGTAAAAAAGAAAACCTTCCTTTTTGCTTCGCCGTTTTAGGGTAAAAATAGATTATTGCATTGCAAAAAGATACACATCAAAGAAAAATAGCAGTTTTTTTTTTTTTTTTTTCCTTTTTTTTTTTTTTTTTTGGAGTTTGGAACTAATACTGATTCTTATGACATATTTTTTTAATAAAAAGATGCTGCAATCCCAGTTATTTTTTAGGACAGAGATTTGCCATTGTTCTTTGAATATTGCTTTTATTTGAATTCAAGTACCTTATCAGGAGAAGTTGTTGTTGTCGATCCTGATGAATCAACAGCTGACAACAAAATAACATTTTTGGAGAAAATGTTATTTAAACAGCGCGGTGCCAGCTCTTCCAAACATTGACTGTTAATCTGTAAAAAATATAATATAAATTATAAGTACAATTTAAATTAGACTCTAAAAATAATCATAATGTATATTGAACACATAGGTACAATATTCTAATTGTGACTTTTTGTAGTACAGTCAGTGTCAGATATATGTAAGCCTCCAACATACTCAAAAGGATCACATTAAAATAAATTCATTTATATGAACGCAATTAGAGTAACCATATTGAGCTAGGTACATAAAGTATTCAAAATATTGTACTAATTAATATTTTCAATTTTGTAAAAACTGTCAGGGTATTCAAAATTACTTTAAAGTAAATCGTAAGTAAATCGTTTGACGTTATTTAAGCATTAATGGTAGTTAAAAGAATACACAAAAAGGGTTTGGCTAATATCAACTTTGTAATCATCTCTCAAATCCCGTTTCTTCAAATTTTACCAAGTTTTAGTTTGAACACATAGCCCTTCCTTTGATTTCCCGTAGTTGGGTAAAAAAAACATGACACTTTATAATTGAAGAAGAAGACAAACTGATTGGCACCTTGCTTGTCAAAATCGTTAAACTCATTACCCTTCCTTTGCTTTGCTGTAATCAGGTAAAAAGAAGTTGAAGTTGACTTCATGTGCTATTAAAAAACAGTAGGTAGCAAAAAAAAGAAGAAAAGTATAGGTGTACTAATCTATACTTTCTATTCTAAGTTTGTTGTATGAAATCAATAAGTACCAAAAAGTTTACACAATGAAGATATGTAATTAAAAAATATATATATATATATAATTTATTGAACAAGAATATAATATTTTTATAAATTGTATCTGCTTTGTTACAGATTAAAAATATCACTTTATTTTTTTAAATAATATCTTTCTGTCTGTCTGTACTTTGTTTGCATATCAAGTAACAACTTTCGGACCGATTGCCATGAAGTTTTCATTGTTGGATAGCTTGGGATTTGATTTAAAAACTGATGTGTTTAATATCTCATTCTAATAAGTAGAAATCGAGCATTCGATAAAAAAACATTTGACATTTCAACGAAGTTTGACTATGTTCCCACATTTGGTTCTGGAAAACACATATTATTTTAGTGGCAAGTTGTTTGCACTCAAGCAAAATTACACAGCTAGATGGCTGAATATTAGTAAATTTCAGCTATTACAAAAAAAAAAACTGTAGACCAAAACTTATTTTGAAATACTGTATGAAAGCAAATTACTTACATTAGAATTGGTTTGTTCCAATGTTGATCTTAAGGATGGATCTTGAGACGCCAACAGAACGTTCTGCACGGAGATTTCCCGCATTGTAAAATCTTCCGTGATCTGATTGGTAAGTTCTAATGATGATCCCAAGGACGGATCTTTAGTCGGCATTAGAACATTCTGCACGATTTTTTGCACATTAAAATCTTCCGTGATCTGTAAAAAGCAATTTATAATATTACACATCAATTGAGAATCATGTGAAAATAGATAGAAATATAGATAATACTGTATTGTACACCAGTTTACAAAAATATACAACACATAGGAACAATCTTATAACTGAAGTACAATGGGTGGATTTACCGTTAAAAGCAATCTCTTCTACAGAAACTATCAAAGGTATATAATTTAATTATAATTAAAGTCTATGTTGATGGCACTGCAGATGTGGCACTTACTATCATGCAACAACCTGCTAATCTTACATGCATTATTAAAGTTTATAGAGAAAGGAGGGGACGGTGCAAGATTTAGCAAAAGTTAAGTTCTGGAGTAATAAAGTATTGTAGGTGAGGCTAGTTTGTCTCGTCATTTATTAAAAATATTTAATTGTTAATATAGGGCAATGTCAACATTTATTTGTATGATACATAATTTAAGATATTTGATTTTAATTTGACATTGAACTATTGAAGAGTTCCTTTATTTGGAGCTAATCCTAGATATCAATTTAGGTTTTGCTTACCATAAAAATGCCTTGTTATCAGAACTCAACCAACATTTAAAAATTCAATTCTGTAGGAAAGGCGAAAATGGTTCTAATTAGCTGGGACGATTCAATCTAAACAAACATACATATGCATACATTGCAAGATAAATCATCATCATCATCATCATGTCAGCCTTTAGAAGTCCACTGCTGAACATAGGCCTCTCCCAAAGAGTGTCATGACGAGCTATCTTGTGCCACCTCCATCCACCGACTTCCTGCGATCGCTACATTGTCGTCGGTCCATCGTGTGGGGGGTCTTCCCACACTTTGCTTGCAAGATAAATAGAAGCTTTTAATTAATTAAACACATAACTCGTTCTATGATTCGTAGTAGTCAGGTAAAACAATATGCTTATGAAATTTCTATAAATAAAGAAGACAACTTGATTGATACCTTGCTTGTTAAAATGGGATCAAAACAGGCGATGCTATGGTGGAAGATTCAAATACATACATATTGTTAAACTCATTACCTTCCCTTACTTTACTGTAGTTGGATAAAAGCAAACAAACTAATAAAAAAATGAACATGATCAGAAATCTTATCAAAACAAATCAAATGTGTCTAAACTCAAAAGTATTTCATCATATTTGATTATTGAATTCATGTGATTATCTTCCAGTTCCATCATCAGATCAGCTCAATGGTACCATAATATTGTATTATCATCAGAACTATACAAGTGTGCAAAATTTCAGCTTCATTATGTGTTGTTCAAAATTTAATTACAATATTTGTACTAAATATACTAATACAGTGAGTATTAGTATATTTTTGACACTAAAAACTTGAATGAAAAATAATTACGCAGACAAAACCAGCTGGTACAGCTTGTATATTATAAAATACTTGTCACATATATTGTATATTATAAAATACTTGTCACATATGTTGGTCTAATGCTTTTATAGTGCAATTAAGAATCCAATGATACCGGGTTCAAAATCTAGGCTCCGCACCAATGACTTTTCTGAGTAATGTGCAGTTTTCCATTGCTCCGTAGGGTACGTTAAGCTATCGGTCCCGGCTGTTATTGATTAATAGCAGTTGTTAAGTCATGTCAAAGCCCCTAAGGCGGCTTGACAAACTCTGACAGCAGAAGCCAGCAGCACCTCATACGATAAACAAACAAACATACATTGTGTGTTTTTGTTTTAATGTAACATACCTCATTTAAATCCATTCGTGGTTTCTTAAATGCGATGTTGCCTTTATCAATGCCAACCTTTCGACCCCTTTTAACCTTTTTGGGTCTTCCCATTTTTTTTGGTATAGTCGACATCTGAAAAATCAAATTATAAATCAATGAATCATTTAGAGCAGATATCAAATGTGCAATCATAACAATGGAATGCTTTTTATAGTTAGTGACTGATATATATGTTCTGCTATAGGATCTTAGAGAATCCACAAAAGACAAGAAACCATATTTTTCAGCATACATTATTTATTGACAGACAGATGAAAACAAAAGTATATGCATCTAGGCATAAATAAAAACTACAAAAGCTTTCATACATTACATCCTCACTCTAACAAATACTTATATTAATATCAGTCTCATCGAAACATTCAATAAACTAAAATAATAATTTATATTATTGGAATCGAAACCAAAATGCCTCGCTGGATGCAGTGCATTTCTGGGCCACAACGATGGTCTGGAGAGATTCCTCATTGTAAGTATATTTGGAAATATGATCTGAGCAGCTTCTACATTATTAGCTTCCTTGAAGCTTTCGTCATAAACCATGGGTGGTTTGAGTTTAGCTTTAGAATCCAGTCGCATAAATTTGGGGTGGCTGCGCTCAGTCAAATCTCTTCTTTTGATACAGATGAGATTTGACTCCTCTGTCTAATGCTGCCACTCCTAGCCCAAGGAATTACATGGTTTATTTCATAGGTATTTTATTATAAAGAAATTTCATTATTGGTTATAACGAAATTTCTTTCATCATTAATGATAAAATCTCTAGACGGGCTAGGCGGAAGCTCAAATTGGCCGTGATAGGTTAGAAAGCAAAGGCGAGAGCGAAGTACAGCGAGCTCCCGCTTCATGAGTTCAAATCATTGCAGATCCTTGTATATCATTGAGTTCAAATTTTTGTTTTTTGTGTAATTGTCACAGTCACAGGTTGTTATAATACTCCATCTGAGCAGGCATTCAAAGCTAAGTTTGCCAAAAGTACCAAAACTTGAATTTTTTTGGAGAGTGAAAAACATGAACTAAACTTCAAGCTTAGTTCTCAGATATATGTAACTGAAAGTTTTTAATAGTCGATTTATGTGCTAGGTACTTACTTTTTTCGAAGTTTTCTTGTTTATAATCACAAAAATATCACTTAAAGTTAATTTTATACATCAACACACTAAGTCTTTTTGATGCTGAAAATAAAATGGCGGTTGGTTAACGAAATTTCTTTCATCATCATTAATGATAAAATCTCTAGAGGGGCTAGGCGGAAGCTCAAATTGGCCGTGATAGGTTAGAAAGCAAAGGCGAGAGCGAAGTACAGCGAGCACCCGCTTCATGAGTTCAAATCATTGCAGATCCTTGTACATCATTGACCTCAAATTTTTGCTTTTTGTGTAATTGTCACAGTCACAGGTTGTTATAATAATCCATCTGAGCAGGCATTCAAAGCTACGTTTGCCAAAAGTACCAAAACTTGAATTTATTGGAGAGTGAAAAACATGAACTAAACTTCAAGCTTAGTTCTCAGATATATGTAACTGAGAGTTTTTAATAGTCGATTTATGTGCTAGGTACTTACTTTTTTCGAAGTTTTCTTGTTTATAATCACAAAAATATCACTTAAAGTTAATTTTATATATCAACACACTAAGTCTTTTCGATGCTGAAAATAAAATGGCGGTTGGTTGACAGCAAAAATAGCGGGAACTTACAGTTTAAGCTCCCGTCTGGAATCACTGGTGCAGTTGTCTATGGCGGGAATGCTGGTAAAAGTCAATGTGTCATTGAAATTTGTAATCGATTGAAATCGATTCGAATTCAATAAATTTCTGTATCAAAATGTTTACAATTAATATTTTATTTGTATTTATATATTATATTATATTATATATTAAGAGTAGATATTTATTTTATTGTTTTGATATGTATTTTTATTAGTTATATAATTTATTTTAGTTTAATTAGCATATTTTTAGGAAACCTAGGAGTGCACCACCGTTTATTCTCATATTGATTTCATCGCCATTCAAAGTTTGTCTGGAAGAGATCGCTTATTGTACAATAATATTTAATAAGTTTTATTTATAATTCGTTTGTTAATGCAAATTTAAGGTGTACAAATATTGATCATATTGACTTCAATCAAATTGTCACTATCAAGTGCACATAATGCAGCGCGATAGAGACGAAATTGCTATGAATATACTGTCAATTTGATTGAAACCGATATGATCAATATTGCGTAACAGCATTGCAGTGCATTTCCGTATCTTGATTTCAATCAGATTGTAATTTTCTTCATAGTAATTTCGATTCTATCACAACGCAATAATGAATTTGAAGGATTGAAACCGAAAAATCAATACTGCGTAACTGCACTGCTGCTGTTTATGTTATAATAAAATTGTGCTCTTTAATTGCGTTCGAAATAAAGAGATGGTGTTTTGGGCTGTACTTTTAAACCGGCTGTTCATTTTAAACATTTTAAACCATTTTTGCCATTAACTTTCTTTCCCAAATCAAATTAACTTCTTATTCTTCTTCTTTTATAAAATAGCTTAAGCGAGGTTGCCATAATTTCACCAATGCCGCTTAAATTGAATAAAATAGACTTTGTGCGTAGGGTACAAGTCGAATTAAAAGCGACCTTAGATTTTATACCCTAAAGTCAATTTTGCTATGTCAAATGTTCATGTCATTTTAAATTTGCAAAATTAACGGTGATCGAAAACTTTTCAAAATATTGCCCTAACCGAATGGCAAATGAAATAGTTTATGGCATTTAAAAAATAGCGCCACTGAGTAGTGCTGTACTGCTCATTTGTTAAGTGTTATTTTTTATTATTTGCTTCGACACGAATTGTATGTGTATGCTCAAATTAATGTAGCTATGCCCGTATTACGTAACATTTAAGAAACAATTTCAATCCAAATTAAGTAGTTTAATAGTACTATACTTACTTACTACTAATTTATATAATTAGATTAAGAAACTTATCTTGCTCTACTTTTATTGCATACACAAAGTTTGAGTGATGTTGTCTGCTTTATATAATTATTTTATGTGGAACCATTTTAAATTTTGAAATACCTATAATAACAGCAAATTACAGTTTTACCTCACCAACCATTAATAAAGCTTGATTCAGCATCTAGCGTGGTAGACATGGCACAAACATATAAGTTTTCATTATCAACAGACAACGCATTGGTAGTAGCTCGGCCTTCGGCCTCGCTACAGCGTCGTTTTGGGTACCCCTGTACTAATTGTTTGAAGCTCGGCCTGCGGCCTCGCAATAGAATGAGCTCAGCCTTCGGCTTCGCAGGACATTAGAACAATTTCAAATAAGTTTCATCAATTTTACATGTTTTTGGGGAAAATCTCGAAAATTTACCCTAAAAGTGGGGGAAAAAAAGATACCTGGCAATAGTTCTTATACTGATACACAATCACTTAATACAAGTCATATCGCTATAGTGTTGCCAACTGCCCTAAAAGTTGATTCTAATATAGAAAATATGCAAAAATTTTACAAAATGGCCGCCACATTAACCGCCATTTTGAAATAAAAAAATCTAAATATGCAGTTTTAATTTACATCATATAAGCTATCGTTTGACATATCAAGTGTTGCCACGTGACATTTTTCATAGAACAAAGTCGATCGCCAAAGTCGAGTGGACCTACCCATAAAAAGTTTGATTTTTTGGGGTTGCCATATTTAAAAAAAAGTTTAAATTAGCAAAAATCCATTCGTTTGCTCCTATAATATGAAACCTCATCAAAATTTAATTTAAAATATCATTATTTCGATTTTTCATGTTTTTGGGGAAAATCTCAAAAACTACCCTAAAAATGGGGAAAAAAATTACACATGGCAATACTACTCCCGACAACACACAAGTGCCTCATACAAGTCGAATCGCTCAAGTGTTGCCAAGTGCCCTCAAAATTGATTTTAAAATTTGTAAAATTTCGTCATTTTAGAAAAATGGCAACCCTGGCTTCCCTGATAATAATATTTCATCTGGCAAACTTTTCCTGAAAACTACATCATACAACCTATCGTTTGACATCAAAAGTGTTGCCATGTCATGACTTTGGTAGAACAAAGTTTATCGTTTTAGCGAGGTCTGAAAAACTTTCTTTTTTTTTTTTTTAATATCTCCGCCATTTTTTTTCTTTTTTTCTTTTTTTTTTCTTTTTTTCAAATTTTTTCCATCTCTTCATACGTACCATCCGTTTAAACGGTGATAATCCATCAAGAACCGCCAAAAAAATTTTTTTTTTTCATTTTTTTTTCATTTTTTTACATTTTCAGACTTTTCCTTCCGATAAATTTTGCCCCTTTTCACATCTCTAAAACATTGTTCATCTCTAAAATCACTCCATCTAGGAGAACATTCGTGTCAATCAGTCAGTGAGTGAGTGAGTGACCGTTGTGTAGTTGTATATAGTATAGACTAGTTGGTGCGCGGTGCGCGGACCGCGAGCGGCCCGCGAGTTGTCGTTGTGCACTCGACTTTTGCCTTTGACTTTAACTTTGACTTTGACTTGTAAAAAGAGGTCTAAAACTATGATAAGAAATTTGACTTGTACTTTAATTTGATTTTGAAAATAAAAAAAGGGTTTAAATTGAGTTTGACTTTCGTGTGACTTAAACTTTGACTTGACTTAGAGTTTGATTTGACTTTGACTGTTATTTAGCTTTGACTTTTACTTTGAAATTTACTTAGAACTTGAATGATGAGTTTGACTGTAGGTATAACTTTGATTTGATTATGAGTTAAACTTTAACTTTAAATTGATTTTGACTTTCTGTGACTTTAGCTTTGACTTTAACTTTGACTTTGGGTTTGACTTTGAACTTGACGATGAATGTGACATAAACTTCTTAATTGACTTTGACGCCTGGTTCAAGTATGTTGATGCTCGGCTTGAGGCCTCGCATGGGCTGTAGCTCGGCCTTCGGCCTCGCTACTGCGCCTTTTTTTGTGCTCTGGAACTAACTGTTTGAAGCTCGGCCTACGGCCTCGCAGTAGAATGAGCTCAGCCTTCGGCTTCGCAGAACATAAGCTCGGCCTTCGGCCTCGCTACTGCATCAATTTTAAATACCGAGGACTTTGAATTAGAGTTTCTCATTGTCTTTGACTTAGAACTCAACTATGAGTGATTTTGATATAAACTTCCTCATTGTCTTTGAAACCGGGCTCAAAGACGTTGATGCTCGGCCTCCGGCCTCGCATAGGCAGTAGCTCGGCCTTCGGCCTCGCTTCAGCGTCGGTTTGAGTACCCGCGAATTTTTCGTTTGAAGCTCGGCCTACGGCCTCGCTAACAATGTCATTTTTTGTGCTCTGGAACTAACTGTTTGAAGCTCGGCCTACGGCCTCGCAGTAGAATGAGCTCAGCCTTCGGCTTCGCAGAACATAGGCTCGGCCTTCGGCCTCGCTACTGTATCAATTTTAAATACCGAGGACTTTGAATTATACTTTCTCATTGTCTTTGACTTTATACTCAACTATGACTTTGATATAAACTTCTTCATTGACTTTGAAACCGGGCTCAAAGATGTTGATGCTCGGCCTCCGGCCTCACATAGGCAGTAGCTCGGCCTTCGGCCTCGCTACAGCGTCGTTTTGGGTACCCCGGTACTAATTGTTTGAAGCTCGGCCTGCGGCCTCGCAATAGAATGAGCTCAGCCTTCGGCTTCGCAGGACATTAGAACAATTTCAACTAAGTTTCATCAATTTTTCATGTTTTTGGGGAAAATCTCGAAAATTTACCCTAAAAGTGGGGAAAAAATATATACCTGGCAATAGCTCTTATACTGATACACAATCTCCTCATACAAGTCATATCGCTACAGTGTTGCCAACTGCCCTAAAAGTTGATTCTAATATAGAAAATATGCATATATTTTACAAAATGGCCGCCACATTGTCCGCCATTTTGAAATAAAAAAATCTAAATATGCAGTTTTAATCTACATCATATAAGCTATCGTTTGACATATCAAGTGTTGCCATGTGACATTTTTCATAGAACAAAGTCGATCGCCAAAGTCGAGTGGACCTACCCATAAAAAGTTTGATTTTTTGGGGTTGCCATATTTTAAAAAAAGTTTAAATTAGCAAAAATCCATTCGTTTGCTCCTATAATATGAAACCTCATCAAAATTTAATTTAAAATATCATTATTTCGATTTTTCATGTTTTTGGGGAAAATCTCGAAAACTACCCTAAAACTGGGGAAAAAAATTACACATGGCAATACTACTCCCGACAACACACAAGTGCCTCATACAAGTCGAATCGCTCAAGTGTTGCCAAATGCCCTAAAAATTGAATTTAAAATTTGTAAAATTTCGTCATTTTAGAAGAATGGCAACCCTGGCGTCCCTAATTAAAATATTGAAAAACCAATAATTTTCCCATATTCTACGCCATATTACCTATCGTTTGACATATCAAGTGTTGCCATGTGACAACTTTGATAGAACAATGACTTTTCTCAAAAATAGGTCTGAAAAACTTCTCTTTTTTTTTTTTTAATATCTCCGCCATTTTTTTTCTTTTTTTCTTTTTTTTTTCTTTTTTTCAAATTTTTTCCATCTCTACATACGTACCATCCGTTTAAACGGTGAAAATCCGTCAAGAAGTTGTAAAAAAAATTTTTTTTTTCTTTTTTTTTTCATTTTTTTACATTTTCAGATTTTTCCTTCCGATAAATTTTGACCCTTTTCACATCTCTAAAACATTGTTCATCTCTAAAATCACTCCATCTAGGAGAACATTCGTGTCAATCAGTCAGTGAGTCAGTCAGTGACCGTTGTGTAGTTGTATATAGTATAGACTAGTTGGTGCGCGGTGCGCGGACCGCGAGCGGCCCGCGTGTTGTCGTAAGGCGTTCGACTTTGCCTTTGACTTTAACTTTGACTTTGACTTGTAAAAAGAGGTCTAAAACAATGATAGGAGCTTGACTTTACTTTAATTAGATTTTGAAAATAAAAAAAGGGTTTAAATTGAGTTTGACTTTTATTTGACTTTAACTTTGATTTGACTTTGACTTGACTTTGAGTTTGATTTGACTTTGACTGTTATTTAGCTTTGACTTTTACTTTGAAATTTACTTAGAACTTGTATGATGAGTTTGACTGTAGGTATAACTTTGATTTGATTATGAGTTAAACTTTAACTTTAAATTGATTTTGACTTTCTGTGACTTTAGCTTTGACTTTAACTTTGACTTTGGGTTTGACTTTGAACTTGACGATGAATGTGACATAAACTTCTTAATTGACTTTGACGCCTGGTTCAAGTATGTTGATGCTCGGCTTGAGGCCTCGCATGGGCTGTAGCTCGGCCTTCGGCCTCGCTACTGCGCCTTTTTTTGTGCTCTGGAACTAACTGTTTGAAGCTCGGCCTACGGCCTCGCAGTAGAATGAGCTCAGCCTTCGGCTTCGCAGAACATAAGCTCGGCCTTCGGCCTCGCTACTGCATCAATTTTAAATACCGAGGACTTTGAATTAGAGTTTCTCATTGTCTTTGACTTAGAACTCAACTATGAGTGATTTTGATATAAACTTCTTCATCGACTTTGAAACCGGGCTCAAAGACGTTGATGCTCGGCCTCCGGCCTCGCATAGGCAGTAGCTCGGCCTTCGGCCTCGCTTCAGCGTCGGTTTGAGTACCCGCGAATTTTTCGTTTGAAGCTCGGCCTACGGCCTCGCTAACAATGACATTTTTTGTGCTCTGGAACTAACTGTTTGAAGCTCGGCCTACGGCCTCGCAGTAGAATGAGCTCAGCCTTCGGCTTCGCAGAACATAGGCTCGGCCTTCGGCCTCGCTACTGTATCAATTTTAAATACCGAGGACTTTGAATTAGACTTTCTCATTGTCTTTGACTTTATACTCAACTATGACTTTGATATAAACTTCTTCATTGACTTTGAAACCGGGCTGAAAGATGTTGATGCTCGGCCTCCGGTCTCACATAGGCAGTAGCTCGGCCTTCGGCCTCGCTACAGCGTCGTTTTGGGTACCCCGGTACTAATTGTTTGAAGCTCGGCCTGCGGCCTCGCAATAGAATGAGCTCAGCCTTCGGCTTCGCAGGACATTAGAACAATTTCAAATAAGTTTCATCAATTTTTCATGTTTTTGGGGAAAATCTCGAAAATTTACCCTAAAAGTGGGGGAAAAAAAGATACCTGGCAATAGCTCTTATACTGATACACAATCTCTTAATACAAGTCATATCGCTATAGTGTTGCCAACTGCCCTAAAAGTTGATTCTAATATAGAAAATATGCTTAATTTTTACAAAATGGCCGCCACATTGACCGCCATTTTGAAATAAAAAAATATAAATATGCAGTTTTAATCTACATCATATAAGCTATCGTTTGACATATCAATTGTTGCCATGTGTCATTTTTCATAGAACAAAGTCGATCGCCAAAGTCGAGTGGACCTACCCATAAAAAGTTTGATTTTTTGGGGTTGCCATATTTAAAAAAAAGTTTAAATTAGCAAAAATCCATTCGTTTGCTCCTATAATATGAAACCTCATCAAAATTTAATCCAAAATATTGTTATTTCGATTTTTCATGTTTTTGGGTTAAATCTCGAAAACTACCCTAAAAATGGGGAAAAAAATTACACATGGCAATACTACTCCCGACAGCACACAAGTGCCTTATACAAGTCGAATCGCTCAAGTGTTGCCAAATGCCCTAAAAATTGAATTTAAAATTTGTAAAATTTCGTCATTTTAGAAGAATGGCAACCCTGGCGTCCCTAATTAAAATATTGAAAAACCAATAATTTTCCCATATTCTACGCCATATTACCTATCGTTTGACATATCAAGTGTTGCCATGTGACAACTTTGGTAGAACAATGACTTTTCTCAAAAATAGGTCTGAAAATCTTCTTTTTTTTTTTTTTTAATATCTCCGCCATTTTTTTTCTTTTTTTCTTTTTTTTTTCTTTTTTTCAAATTTTTTCCATCTCTTCATAGGAACCATCCGTTTAAACGGTGAAAATCCATCAAGAACCACCAAAAAAAATTTTTTTTTTCTTTTTTTTTTCATTTTTTTACATTTTCAGATTTTTCCTTCCGATAAATTTTGACCCTTTTCACATCTCTAAAACATTGTTCATCCCTAAAATCACTCCATCTAGGAGAACATTCGTGTCAATCAGTCAGTGAGTGACCGTTGTGTAGTTGTATATAGTATAGACTAGTTGGTGCGCGGTGCGCGGACCGCGAGCGGCCCGCGTGTTGTCGTAAGGCGTTCGACTTTGCCTTTGACTTAAACTTTGACTTTGACTTGTAAAAAGAGGTCTAAAACTATGATAAGTTGTTTGACTTTTACTTTAATTTGATTTTGAAAAAAAAAAAGGGTTTAAATTGAGTTTGACAATCTTTGACTTGTACTTTGATTTGACTTTGACTTGACTTTGAGTTTGATTTGACTTTGACTTTATTTAAAATTTGACTTTTACTTTGAAATTTAATTAAAACTTGAATGATGAGTTTGACTGTAGGTATAACTTTGATTTGATTATGTGTTCAACTTTAACTTTAAATTGATTTTGACTTTCTGTGACTTTAGCTTTGACTTTCACTTTGACTTTGGGTTTGACTTTGAACTTGACGATGAATGTGACATAAACTTCTTAATTGACTTTGACGCCTGGTTCAAGTATGTTGATGCTCGGCTTGAGGCCTCGCATGGGCTGTAGCTCGGCCTTCGGCCTCGCTACTGCGCCTTTTTTTGTGCTCTGGAACTAACTGTTTGAAGCTCGGCCTACGGCCTCGCAGTAGAATGAGCTCAGCCTTCGGCTTCGCAGAACATAAGCTCGGCCTTCGGCCTCGCTACAGTATCAATTTTAAATACCGAAGACTTTGAATTAGACTTTCTCATTGTCTTTGACTTTATACTCAACTATGACTTTGATATAAACTTCTTCATTGACTTTGAAACCGGGCTCAAAGATGTTGATGCTCGGCCTCCGGCCTCGCATAGGCAGTAGCTCGGCCTTCGGCCTCGCTACAGCCTCGTTTTGGGTACCCCGGTACTAATTGTTTGAAGCTCGGCCTGCGGCCTCGCAATAGAATGAGCTCAGCCTTCGGCTTCGCAGGACATTAGAACAATTTCAAATAAGTTTCATCAATTTTTCATGTTTTTGGGGAAAATCTCGAAAATTTACCCTAAAAGTGGGGAAAAAATATATACCTGGCAATAGCTCTTATACTGATACACAATATCCTCATACAAGTCATATCGCTACAATGTTGCCAACTTCCCTAAAAGTTGATTCTAATATAGAAAATATGCATATATTTTACAAAATGGCCGCCACATTGTCCGCCATTTTGAAATAAAAAAATCAAAATATGCAGTTTTAATCTACATCATATAAGCTATCGTTTGACATATCAAGTGTTGCCATGTGACATTTTTCATAGAACAAAGTCGATCGCCAAAGTCGAGTGGACCTACCCATAAAAAGTTTGATTTTTTGGGGTTGCCATATTTAAAAAAAAGTTTAAATTAGCAAAAATCCATTCGTTTGCTCCTATAATATGAAACCTCATCAAAATTTAATCCAAAATATTTTTATTTCGATTTTTCATGTTTTTGGGGTAAATCTCGAAAACTACCCTAAAAATGGGGAAAAAAAATACACATGGCAATACTACTCCCGACAGCACACAAGTGCCTGATACAAGTCGAATCGCTCAAGTGTTGCCAAATGCCCTAAAAATTGAATTTAAAATTTGTAAAATTTCGTCATTTTAGAAGAATGGCAACCCTGGAGTCCCTAATTAAAATATTGAAAAACCAATAATTTTCCCATATTCTACGCCATATTACCTATCGTTTGACATATCAAGTGTTGCCATGTGACAACTTTGGTAGAACAATGACTTTTCTCAAAAATAGGTCTACAAAACTTCTTTTTTTTTTTTTTTAATATCTCCGCCATTTTTTTTCTTTTTTTCTTTTTTTTTTCTTTTTTTCAATTTTTTTCCATCTCTACATACGTACCATCCGTTTAAACGGTGAAAATCCGTCAAGAAGTTGTAAAAAAAATTTTTTTTTTCTTTTTTTTTTCATTTTTTTACATTTTCAGACTTTTCCTTCCGATAAATTTTGCCCCTTTTCACATCTCTAAAACATTGTTCATCTCTAAAATCACTCCATCTAGGAGAACAATCGTGTCAATCAGTGAGTGACCGTTATGTAGTTGTATATAGTATAGACTAGTTGGTGCGCGGTGCGCGGACCGCGAGCGGCCCGCGTGTTGTCGTTAGGCTGTCGACTTGTAGTCTGACTTGTACTTTGACTTTGACTTGTAAAAAGAGGTCTAAAACTATGAAAAGTTGTTTGACATTTACTTTAATTTGATTTTGAAAATAAAAAAAGGGTTTAAATTGAGTTTGACTTTCGTGTGACTTGTACTTTGATTTGACTTTGACTTGACTTTGAGTTTGATTTAAGTTTGACTTTGATTTGAGTTTGACTTCTACTTTGAAATTTACTTTGAACTTGAATGATGAGTTTGACTGTAGGTATAACTTTGATTTGATTATGAGTTAAACTTTAACTTTAAATTGATTTTGACTTTCTGTGACTTTAGCTTTGACTTTAACTTTGACTTTGGGTTTGACTTTGAACTTGACGATGAATGTGACATAAACTTCTTAATTGACTTTGACGCCTGGTTCAAGTATGTTGATGCTCGGCTTGAGGCCTCGCATGGGCTGTAGCTCGGCCTTCGGCCTCGCTACTGCGCCTTTTTTTGTGCTCTGGAACTAATTGTTTGAAGCTCGGCCTACGGCCTCGCAGTAGAATGAGCTCAGCCTTCGGCTTCGCAGAACATAAGCTCGGCCTTCGGCCTCGCTACAGCTTCAGTTTTAAATACCGAGGACTTTGAATTAGAGTTTCTCATTGTCTTTGACTTAGAACTCAACTATGTGACTTTGATATAAACTTCTTCATCGACTTTGAAACCGGGCTCAAAGTTGTTGATGCTCGGCCTCTGGCCTCGCATAGGCAGTAGCTCGGCCTTCGGCCTCGCTTCAGCGTCGGTTTGAGTACCCGCGAATTTTTCGTTTGAAGCTCGGCCTACGGCCTCGCTAACAATGTCATTTTTTGTGCTCTGGAACTAACTGTTTGAAGCTCGGCCTACGGCCTCGCAGTAGAATGAGCTCAGCCTTCGGCTTCGCAGAACATAGGCTCGGCCTTCGGCCTCGCTACTGTATCAATTTTAAATACCGAGGACTTTGAATTATACTTTCTCATTGTCTTTGACTTTATACTCAACTATGACTTTGATATAAACTTCTTCATTGACTTTGAAACCGGGCTCAAAGATGTTGATGCTCGGCCTCCGGCCTCACATAGGCAGTAGCTCGGCCTTCGGCCTCGCTACAGCGTCGTTTTGGGTACCCCGGTACTAATTGTTTGAAGCTCGGCCTGCGGCCTCGCAATAGAATGAGCTCAGCCTTCGGCTTCGCAGGACATTAGAACAATTTCAAATAAGTTTCATCAATTTTTCATGTTTTTGGGGAAAATCTCGAAAATTTACCCTAAAAGTGGGGAAAAAATATATACCTGGCAATAGCTCTTATACTGATACACAATCTCCTCATACAAGTCATATCGCTACAGTGTTGCCAACTGCCCTAAAAGTTGATTCTAATATAGAAAATATGCATATATTTTACAAAATGGCCGCCACATTGTCCGCCATTTTGAAATAAAAAAATCTAAATATGCAGTTTTAATCTACATCATATAAGCTATCGTTTGACATATCAAGTGTTGCCATGTGACATTTTTCATAGAACAAAGTCGATCGCCAAAGTCGAGTGGACCTACCCATAAAAAGTTTGATTTTTTGGGGTTGCCATATTTTAAAAAAAGTTTAAATTAGCAAAAATCCATTCGTTTGCTTCTATAATATGAAACCTCATCAAAATGTAATCTAAAATATCATTATTTCGATTTTTCATGTTTTTGGGGAAAATCTCGAAAACTACCCTAAAAATGGGGAAAAAAATTACACATGGCAATACTACTCCCGACAACACACAAGTGCCTCATACAAGTCGAATCGCTCAAGTGTTGCCAAATGCCCTAAAAATTGAATTTAAAATTTGTAAAATTTCGTCATTTTAGAAGAATGGCAACCCTGGCGTCCCTAATTAAAATATTGAAAAACCAATAATTTTCCCATATTCTACGCCATATTACCTATCGTTTGACATATCAAGTGTTGCCATGTGACAACTTTGGTAGAACAATGACTTTTCTCAAAAATAGGTCTACAAAACTTTTTTTTTTTTTTTTTTAATATCTCCGCCATTTTTTTTCTTTTTTTCTTTTTTTTTTCTTTTTTTCAAATTTTTTCCCTCTCTTCATACGTACCATCCGTTTAAACGGTGAAAATCCGTCAAGAAGTTGTAAAAAAAATTTTTTTTTTCTTTTTTTTTTCATTTTTTTACATTTTCAGATTTTTCCTTCCGATAAATTTTGACCCTTTTCACATCTCTAAAACATTGTTCATCTCTAAAATCACTCCATCTAGGAGAACTTTCGTGTCAATCAGTCAGTGAGTGAGTGAGTCAGTGACCGTTATGTAGTTGTATATAGTATAGACTAGTTGGTGCGCGGTGCGCGGACCGCGAGCGGCCCGCGTGTTGTCGTAAGGCGTTCGACTTTGCCTTTGACTTTAACTTTGACTTTGACTTGTAAAAAGAGGTTTAAAACAATGATAAGAAGTTTGACTTTACTTTAATTAGATTTTGAAAATAAAAATGGGTTTAAATTAAGTTTGACTTTCGTGTGACTTAAACTTTGATTTGACTTTGACTTGACTTTGAGTTTGATTTGACTTTGACTGTTATTAAGCTTTGACTTTTACTTTGAAATTTACTTAGAACTTGTATGATGAGTTTGACTGTAGGTATAACTTTGATTTGATTATGAGTTAAACTTTAACTTTAAATTGATTTTGACTTTCTGTGACTTTAGCTTAGACTTTCACTTTGACTTTGGGTTTGACTTTGAACTTGACGATGAATGTGACATAAACTTCTTATTTGACTTTGAAGCCTGGTTCAAATATGTTTATGCTCGGCTTGAGGCCTCGCATGGGCTGTAGCTCGGCCTTCGGCCTCGCTACAGCGCCTTTTTTTGTGCTCTGGAACTAATTGTTTGAAGCTCGGCCTACGGCCTCGCAGTAGAATGAGCTCAGCCTTCGGCTTCGCAGAACATAAGCTCGGCCTTCGGCCTCGCTACTGCGTCAATTTTAAATACCGAGGACTTTGAATGAGAGTTTCTCATTATCTTAGGCTTAGAACTCAACTATGAGTGATTTTGATATAAACTTCTTCATTGACTTTGAAACCTGGCTCAAAGACGTTGATGCTCGGCCTCCGGCCTCGCATAGGCTGTAGGTCGGCCTTCGGCCTCGCTCCAGCGTCGGTTTGAGTACCCGCGAATTTTTTGGTTGAAGCTCGGCCTACGGCCTCGCTAACAATGACATTTTTTGTGCTCTGGAACTAACTGTTTGAAGCTCGGCCTACGGCCTCGCAGTAGAATGAGCTCAGCCTTCGGCTTCGCAGAACATAAGCTCGGCCTTCGGCCTCGCTACAGCATCAATTTTAAATACCGAGGACTTTGAATTAGACTTTCTCATTGTCTTTGACTTAATACTCAACTATGACTTTGATATAAACTTCTTCATAGACTTTGAAACCGGGCTCAAAGATGTTGATGCTCGGCCTCCGGCCTCACATAGGCAGTAGCTCGGCCTTCGGCCTCGCTACAGCGTCGTTTTGGGTACCCCGGTACTAATTGTTTGAAGCTCGGCCTGCGGCCTCGCAATAGAATGAGCTCAGCCTTCGGCTTCGCAGGACATTAGAACAATTTCAAATAAGTTTCATCAATTTTTCATGTTTTTGGGGAAAATCTCGAAAATTTACCCTAAAAGTGGGGAAAGAAAAGATACCTGGCAATAGCTCTTATACTGATACACAATCTCTTAATACAAGTCATATCGCTATAGTGTTGCCTACTGCCCTAAAAGTTGTTTCTAATATAGAAAATATGCATAATTTTTACAAAATGGCCGCCACATTTTCCGCCATTTTGAAATAAAAAAATCTAAATATGCAGCTTTAATCTACATCATAAAAGCTATCGTTTGACATATCAAGTGTTGCCATGTGACATTTTTCATAGAACAAAGTCGATCGCCAAAGTCGAGTGGACCTACCCATAAAAAGTTTGATTTTTTGGGGTTGCCATATTTTAAAAAAAGTTTAAATTAGCAAAAATCCATTCGTTTGCTCCTATAATATGAAACCTCATCAAAATTTAATTTAAAATATCATTATTTCGATTTTTCATGTTTTTGGGGTAAATCTCGAAAACTACCCTAAAAATGGGGAAAAAAATTACACATGGCAATACTTCTCCCGACAACACACAAGTGCCTCATACAAGTCGAATCGCTCAAGTGTTGCCAAATGCCCTAAAAATTGAATTTAAAATTTGTAAAATTTCGTCATTTTAGAAGAATGGCAACCCTGGCGTCCCTAATTAAAATATTGAAAAACCAATAATTTTCCCATATTCTACGCCATATTACCTATCGTTTGACATATCAAGTGTTGCCATGTGACAACTTTGGTAGAACAATGACTTTTCTCAAAAATAGGTCTACAAAACTTTTTTTTTTTTTTTTTAATATCTCTGCCATTTTTTTTCTTTTTTTCTTTTTTTTTTCTTTTTTTCAAATTTTTTCCATCTCTTCATAGGAACCATCCGTTTAAACGGTGAAAATCCATCAAGAACCACCAAAAAAAAATTTTTTTTTCTTTTTTTTTTCATTTTTTTACATTTTCAGATTTTTCCTTCCGATAAATTTTGACCCTTTTCACATCTCTAAAACATTGTTCATCTCTAAAATCACTCCATCTAGGAGAACATTCGTGTCAATCAGTCAGTGAGTCAGTGACCGTTGTGTAGTTGTATATAGTATAGATAGACTAGTTGGTGCGCGGTGCGCGGACCGCGAGCGGCCCGCGTGTTGTCGTTAGGCTGTCGACTTGTAGTCTGACTTGTACTTTGACTTTGACTTGTAAAAAGAGGTCTAAAACTATGAAAAGTTGTTTGACTTTTACTTTAATTTGATTTTGAAAATAAAAAAAGGGTTTAAATTGAGTTTGACTTTCGTGTGACTTGTACTTTGATTTGACTTTGACTTGACTTTGAGTTTGATTTAAGTTTGACTTTGATTTGAGTTTGACTTCTACTTTGAAATTTACTTTGAACTTGAATGATGAGTTTGACTGTAGGTATAACTTTGATTTGATTATGAGTTAAACTTTAACTTTAAATTGATTTTGACTTTCTGTGACTTTAGCTTTGACTTTAACTTTGACTTTGGGTTTGACTTTGAACTTGACGATGAATGTGACATAAACTTCTTAATTGACTTTGACGCCTGGTTCAAGTATGTTGATGCTCGGCTTGAGGCCTCGCATGGGCTGTAGCTCGGCCTTCGGCCTCGCTACTGCGCCTTTTTTTGTGCTCTGGAACTAATTGTTTGAAGCTCGGCCTACGGCCTCGCAGTAGAATGAGCTCAGCCTTCGGCTTCGCAGAACATAAGCTCGGCCTTCGGCCTCGCTACAGCTTCAGTTTTAAATACCGAGGACTTTGAATTAGAGTTTCTCATTGTCTTTGACTTAGAACTCAACTATGTGACTTTGATATAAACTTCTTCATCGACTTTGAAACCGGGCTCAAAGTTGTTGATGCTCGGCCTCTGGCCTCGCATAGGCAGTAGCTCGGCCTTCGGCCTCGCTTCAGCGTCGGTTTGAGTACCCGCGAATTTTTCGTTTGAAGCTCGGCCTACGGCCTCGCTAACAATGTCATTTTTTGTGCTCTGGAACTAACTGTTTGAAGCTCGGCCTACGGCCTCGCAGTAGAATGAGCTCAGCCTTCGGCTTCGCAGAACATAGGCTCGGCCTTCGGCCTCGCTACTGTATCAATTTTAAATACCGAGGACTTTGAATTATACTTTCTCATTGTCTTTGACTTTATACTCAACTATGACTTTGATATAAACTTCTTCATTGACTTTGAAACCGGGCTCAAAGATGTTGATGCTCGGCCTCCGGCCTCACATAGGCAGTAGCTCGGCCTTCGGCCTCGCTACAGCGTCGTTTTGGGTACCCCGGTACTAATTGTTTGAAGCTCGGCCTGCGGCCTCGCAATAGAATGAGCTCAGCCTTCGGCTTCGCAGGACATTAGAACAATTTCAAATAAGTTTCATCAATTTTTCATGTTTTTGGGGAAAATCTCGAAAATTTACCCTAAAAGTGGGGAAAAAATATATACCTGGCAATAGCTCTTATACTGATACACAATCTCCTCATACAAGTCATATCGCTACAGTGTTGCCAACTGCCCTAAAAGTTGATTCTAATATAGAAAATATGCATATATTTTACAAAATGGCCGCCACATTGTCCGCCATTTTGAAATAAAAAAATCTAAATATGCAGTTTTAATCTACATCATATAAGCTATCGTTTGACATATCAAGTGTTGCCATGTGACATTTTTCATAGAACAAAGTCGATCGCCAAAGTCGAGTGGACCTACCCATAAAAAGTTTGATTTTTTGGGGTTGCCATATTTTAAAAAAAGTTTAAATTAGCAAAAATCCATTCGTTTGCTTCTATAATATGAAACCTCATCAAAATGTAATCTAAAATATCATTATTTCGATTTTTCATGTTTTTGGGGAAAATCTCGAAAACTACCCTAAAAATGGGGAAAAAAATTACACATGGCAATACTACTCCCGACAACACACAAGTGCCTCATACAAGTCGAATCGCTCAAGTGTTGCCAAATGCCCTAAAAATTGAATTTAAAATTTGTAAAATTTCGTCATTTTAGAAGAATGGCAACCCTGGCGTCCCTAATTAAAATATTGAAAAACCAATAATTTTCCCATATTCTACGCCATATTACCTATCGTTTGACATATCAAGTGTTGCCATGTGACAACTTTGGTAGAACAATGACTTTTCTCAAAAATAGGTCTACAAAACTTTTTTTTTTTTTTTTTTAATATCTCCGCCATTTTTTTTCTTTTTTTCTTTTTTTTTTCTTTTTTTCAAATTTTTTCCCTCTCTTCATACGTACCATCCGTTTAAACGGTGAAAATCCGTCAAGAAGTTGTAAAAAAAAATTTTTTTTTCTTTTTTTTTTCATTTTTTTACATTTTCAGATTTTTCCTTCCGATAAATTTTGACCCTTTTCACATCTCTAAAACATTGTTCATCTCTAAAATCACTCCATCTAGGAGAACTTTCGTGTCAATCAGTCAGTGAGTGAGTGAGTCAGTGACCGTTATGTAGTTGTATATAGTATAGACTAGTTGGTGCGCGGTGCGCGGACCGCGAGCGGCCCGCGTGTTGTCGTAAGGCGTTCGACTTTGCCTTTGACTTTAACTTTGACTTTGACTTGTAAAAAGAGGTTTAAAACAATGATAAGAAGTTTGACTTTACTTTAATTAGATTTTGAAAATAAAAATGGGTTTAAATTAAGTTTGACTTTCGTGTGACTTAAACTTTGATTTGACTTTGACTTGACTTTGAGTTTGATTTGACTTTGACTGTTATTAAGCTTTGACTTTTACTTTGAAATTTACTTAGAACTTGTATGATGAGTTTGACTGTAGGTATAACTTTGATTTGATTATGAGTTAAACTTTAACTTTAAATTGATTTTGACTTTCTGTGACTTTAGCTTAGACTTTCACTTTGACTTTGGGTTTGACTTTGAACTTGACGATGAATGTGACATAAACTTCTTATTTGACTTTGAAGCCTGGTTCAAATATGTTTATGCTCGGCTTGAGGCCTCGCATGGGCTGTAGCTCGGCCTTCGGCCTCGCTACAGCGCCTTTTTTTGTGCTCTGGAACTAATTGTTTGAAGCTCGGCCTACGGCCTCGCAGTAGAATGAGCTCAGCCTTCGGCTTCGCAGAACATAAGCTCGGCCTTCGGCCTCGCTACTGCGTCAATTTTAAATACCGAGGACTTTGAATGAGAGTTTCTCATTATCTTAGGCTTAGAACTCAACTATGAGTGATTTTGATATAAACTTCTTCATTGACTTTGAAACCTGGCTCAAAGACGTTGATGCTCGGCCTCCGGCCTCGCATAGGCTGTAGGTCGGCCTTCGGCCTCGCTCCAGCGTCGGTTTGAGTACCCGCGAATTTTTTGGTTGAAGCTCGGCCTACGGCCTCGCTAACAATGACATTTTTTGTGCTCTGGAACTAACTGTTTGAAGCTCGGCCTACGGCCTCGCAGTAGAATGAGCTCAGCCTTCGGCTTCGCAGAACATAAGCTCGGCCTTCGGCCTCGCTACAGCATCAATTTTAAATACCGAGGACTTTGAATTAGACTTTCTCATTGTCTTTGACTTAATACTCAACTATGACTTTGATATAAACTTCTTCATAGACTTTGAAACCGGGCTCAAAGATGTTGATGCTCGGCCTCCGGCCTCACATAGGCAGTAGCTCGGCCTTCGGCCTCGCTACAGCGTCGTTTTGGGTACCCCGGTACTAATTGTTTGAAGCTCGGCCTGCGGCCTCGCAATAGAATGAGCTCAGCCTTCGGCTTCGCAGGACATTAGAACAATTTCAAATAAGTTTCATCAATTTTTCATGTTTTTGGGGAAAATCTCGAAAATTTACCCTAAAAGTGGGGAAAGAAAAGATACCTGGCAATAGCTCTTATACTGATACACAATCTCTTAATACAAGTCATATCGCTATAGTGTTGCCTACTGCCCTAAAAGTTGTTTCTAATATAGAAAATATGCATAATTTTTACAAAATGGCCGCCACATTTTCCGCCATTTTGAAATAAAAAAATCTAAATATGCAGCTTTAATCTACATCATAAAAGCTATCGTTTGACATATCAAGTGTTGCCATGTGACATTTTTCATAGAACAAAGTCGATCGCCAAAGTCGAGTGGACCTACCCATAAAAAGTTTGATTTTTTGGGGTTGTCATATTTTAAAAAAAGTTTAAATTAGCAAAAATCCATTCGTTTGCTCCTATAATATGAAACCTCATCAAAATTTAATTTAAAATATCATTATTTCGATTTTTCATGTTTTTGGGGTAAATCTCGAAAACTACCCTAAAAATGGGGAAAAAAATTACACATGGCAATACTTCTCCCGACAACACACAAGTGCCTCATACAAGTCGAATCGCTCAAGTGTTGCCAAATGCCCTAAAAATTGAATTTAAAATTTGTAAAATTTCGTCATTTTAGAAGAATGGCAACCCTGGCGTCCCTAATTAAAATATTGAAAAACCAATAATTTTCCCATATTCTACGCCATATTACCTATCGTTTGACATATCAAGTGTTGCCATGTGACAACTTTGGTAGAACAATGACTTTTCTCAAAAATAGGTCTACAAAACTTTTTTTTTTTTTTTTTAATATCTCTGCCATTTTTTTTCTTTTTTTCTTTTTTTTTTCTTTTTTTCAAATTTTTTCCATCTCTTCATAGGAACCATCCGTTTAAACGGTGAAAATCCATCAAGAACCACCAAAAAAAAATTTTTTTTTCTTTTTTTTTTCATTTTTTTACATTTTCAGATTTTTCCTTCCGATAAATTTTGACCCTTTTCACATCTCTAAAACATTGTTCATCTCTAAAATCACTCCATCTAGGAGAACATTCGTGTCAATCAGTCAGTGAGTCAGTGACCGTTGTGTAGTTGTATATAGTATAGACTAGTTGGTGCGCGGTGCGCGGACCGCGAGCGGCCCGCGAGTTGTCGTTGTGCACTCGACTTTTGCCTTTGACTTTAACTTTGACTTTGACTTGTAAAAAGAGGTCTAAAACTATGATAAGTTGTTTGACT
The DNA here is from genome assembly GCA_946251855.1 of Alsophila aescularia. Lineage (NCBI taxonomy): Eukaryota > Metazoa > Arthropoda > Insecta > Lepidoptera > Geometridae > Alsophila > Alsophila aescularia. The sequence continues at coordinate 40,505,506 of OX276386.1, read as the reverse complement.
TTTACTTTAATTTGATTTTGAAAATAAAAATAGGGTTTAAATTGAGTTTGACTTTCGTGTGACTTTAACTTTGATTTGACTTTGACTTGACTTAGAGTTTGATTTGACTTTGACTGTTATTTAGCTTTGACTTTTACTTTGAAATTTACTTAGAACTTGAATGATGAGTTTGACTGTAGGTATAACTTTGATTTGATTATGAGTTAAACTTTAACTTTAAATTGATTTTGACTTTCTGTGACTTTAGCTTTGACTTTAACTTTGACTTTGGGTTTGACTTTGAACTTGACGATGAATGTGACATAAACTTCTTAATTGACTTTGACGCCTGGTTCAAGTATGTTGATGCTCGGCTTGAGGCCTCGCATGGGCTGTAGCTCGGCCTTCGGCCTCGCTACTGCGCCTTTTTTTGTGCTCTGGAACTAACTGTTTGAAGCTCGGCCTACGGCCTCGCAGTAGAATAAGCTCAGCCTTCGGCTTCGCAGAACATAAGCTCGGCCTTCGGCCTCGCTACTGCATCAGTTTTAAATACCGAGGACTTTGAATTAGAGTTTCTCATTGTCTTAGGCTTAGAACTCAACTATGAGTGATTTTGATATAAACTTCTTCATTGACTTTGAAACCGGGCTCAAAGACGTTGATGCTCGGCCTCCGGCCTCGCATAGGCTGTAGCTCGGCCTTCGGCCTCGCTCCAGCGTCGGTTTGAGTACCCGCGAATTTTTTGTATGAAGCTCGGCCTACGGCCTCGCTAACAATGACATTTTTTGTGCTCTGGAACTAACTGTTTGAAGCTCGGCCTACGGCCTCGCAGTAGAATGAGCTCAGCCTTCGGCTTCGCAGAACATAGGCTCGGCCTTCGGCCTCGCTACTGTATCAATTTTAAATACCGAGGACTTTGAATTAGACTTTCTCATTGTCTTTGACTTTATACTCAACTATGGCTTTGATATAAACTTCTTCATTGACTTTAAAACCGGGCTCAAAGATGTTGATGCTCGGCCTCCGGCCTCACATAGGCAGTAGCTCGGCCTTCGGCCTCGCTACAGCATCGTTTTGGGTACCCCGGTACTAATTGTTTGAAGCTCGGCCTGCAGCCTCGCAATAGAATGAGCTCAGCCTTCGGCTTCGCAGGACATTAGAACAATTTCAAATAAGTTTCATCAATTTTTCATGTTTTTGGGGAAAATCTCGAAAATTTACCCTAAAAGTGGGGAAAAAAAAGATACCTGGCAATAGCTCTTATACTGATACACAATCTCTTAATACAAGTCATATCGCTATAGTGTTGCCTACTGCCCTAAAAGTTGATTCTAATATAGAAATTATGCATAATTTTTACAAAATGGCCGCCACATTTTCCGCCATTTTGAAATAAAAAAAATTAAATATGCAGTTTTAATCTACATCATATAAGCTATCGTTTGAAATATCAAGTGTTGCCATTTGACATTTTTCATAGAACAAAGTTGATCGCCAAAGTCGAGTGGACCTACCCATAAAAAGTTTGATTTTTTGGAGTTGCCATATTTTAAAAAAAGTTTAAATTAGCAAAAATCCATTCGTTTGCTCCTATAATATGAAACCTCATCAAAATTTAATTTAAAATATCATTATTTCGATTTTTCATGTTTTTGGGGAAAATCTCGAAAACTACCCTAAAAATGGGGAAAAAAATTACACATGGCAATACTACTCCCGACAGCACACAAGTGCCTCATACAAGTCGAATCGCTCAAGTGTTGCCAAGTGCCCTAAAAATTGATTTTAAAATTTGTAAAATTTCATCATTTTAGAAAAATGGCAACCCTGGCGTCCCTAATTAAAATATTGAAAAACCAATAATTTTCCCATATTCTACGCCATATTACCTATCGTTTGACATATCAAGTGTTGCCATGTGACAACTTTGGTAGAACAATGACTTTTCTCAAAAATAGGTCTACAAAACTTTTTTTTTTTTTTTTTAATATCTCTGCCATTTTTTTTCTTTTTTTCTTTTTTTTTTCTTTTTTTCAAATTTTTTCCATCTCTACATACGTACCATCCGTTTAAACGGTGAAAATCCGTCAAGAAGTTGTAAAAAAAATTTTTTTTTTCTTTTTTTTTTCATTTTTTTACATTTTCAGATTTTTCCTTCCGATAAATTTTGACCCTTTTCACATCTCTAAAACATTGTTCATCTCTAAAATCACTCCATCTAGGAGAACATTCGTGTCAATCAGTCAGTGACCGTTATGTAGTTGTATATAGTATAGATAGACTAGTTGGTGCGCGGTGCGCGGACCGCGAGCGGCCCGCGAGTTGTCGTTGTGCACTCGACTTTTGCCTTTGACTTTAACTTTGACTTTGACTTGTAAAAAGAGGTCTAAAACAATGATAAGAAGTTTGACTTTTACTTTAATTTGATTTTGAAAATAAAAAAAGGGTTTAAATTGAGTTTGACTTTCGTGTGACTTAAACTTTGATTTGACTTTGACTTGACTTTGAGTTTGATTTTAGTTTGACTTTGATTTGAGTTTGACTTCTACTTTGAAATTTACTTAGAACTTGAATGATGAGTTTTACTGTAGGTATAACTTTGATTTGATTATGAGTTAAACTTTAACTTTAAATTGATTTTGACTTTCTGTGACTTTAGCTTTGACTTTAACTTAGACTTTGGGTTTGACTTTGAACTTGACGATGAATGTGACATAAGCTTCTTAATTGACTTTGACGCCTGGTTCAAGTATGTTGATGCTCGGCTTGAGGCCTCGCATGGGCTGTAGCTCGGCCTTCGGCCTCGCTGCTGCGCCTTTTTTTTGTGCTCTGGAACTAACTGTTTGAAGCTCGGCCTACGGCCTCGCAGTAGAATGAGCTCAGCCTTCGGCTTCGCAGAACATAAGCTCGGCCTTCGGCCTCGCTACTGCATCAATTTTAAATACCGAGGACTTTGAATTAGATTTTCTCATTGTCTTAGGCTTAGAACTCAACTATGAGTGATTTTGATATAAACTTCTTCATTGACTTTGAAACCGGGCTCAAAGACGTTGATGCTCGGCCTCCGGCCTCGCATAGGCTGTAGCTCGGCCTTCGGCCTCGCTCCAGCGTCGGTTTGAGTACCCGCGAATTTTTTGTTTGAAGCTCGGCCTACGGCCTCGCAGTAGAATGAGTTCAGCCTTCGGCTTCGCAGAACATAGGCTCGGCCATCGGCCTCGCTACTATATCAATTTTAAATACCGAGGACTTTGAATTAGACTTTCTCATTGTCTTTGACTTTATACTCAACTATGACTTTGATATAAACTTCTTCATTGACTTTGAAACCGGGCTCAAAGATGTTGATGCTCGGCCTCCGGCCTCACATAGGCAGTAGCTCGGCCTTCGGCCTCGCTACAGCGTCGTTTTGGGTACCCCGGTACTAATTGTTTGAAGCTCGGCCTGCGGCCTCGCAATAGAATGAGCTCAGCCTTCGGCTTCGCAGGACATTAGAACAATTTCAAATAAGTTTCATCAATTTTTCATGTTTTTGGGAAAAATCTCGAAAATTTACCCTAAAAGTGGGGAAAAAAAAGATACCTGGCAATAGCTCTTATACTGATACACAATCACTTCATACAAGTCATATCGCTATAGTGTTGCCAACTGCCCTAAAAGTTGATTCTAATATAGAAAATATGCATAATTTTTACAAAATGGCCGCCACATTGTCCGCCATTTTGAAATAAAAAAATCTAAATATGCAGTTTTAATCTAGATTATATAAGCTATTGTTTGACGTATCAAGTGTTGCCATGTGACATTTTTCATAGAACAAAGTCGATCGCCAAAGTCGAGTGGACCTACCCATAAAAAGTTTGATTTTTTGGGGTTGCCATATTTTAAAAAAAGTTTAAATTAGCAAAAATCCATTCGTTTGCTCCTATAATATGAAACCTCATCAAAATTTAATTTAAAATATCATTATTTCGATTTTTCATGTTTTTGGGGAAAATCTCGAAAACTACCCTAAAAATGGGGAAAAAAATTACACATGGCAATACTACTCCCGACAACACACAAGTGCCTCATACAAGTCGAATCGCTCAAGTGTTGCCAAGTGCCCTAAAAATTGATTTTAAAATTTGTAAAATTTTGACATTTTAGAAAAATGGCAACCCTGGCGTCCCTAATAATAATATTTCATCTGGCAAACTTTTCCTGAAAACTACATCATATAACCTATCGTTTGACATCAAAAGTGTTGCCATGTCATGACTTTGGTAGAACAAAGTTTATCGTTTTAGCGAGGTCTGAAAAACTTTTTTTTTTTTTTTTTTAATATCTCCACCATTTTTTTTCTTTTTTTCTTTTTTTTTTCTTTTTTTCAAATTTTTTCCATCTCTACGTACGTACCATCCGTTTAAACGGTGAAAATCCGTCAAGAAGTTGTAAAAAAAATTTTTTTTTTCTTTTTTTTTTCATTTTTTTACATTTTCAGATTTTTCCTTCCGATAAATTTTGACCCTTTTCACATCTCTAAAACATTGTTCATCTCTAAAATCACTCCATCTAGGAGAACATTCGTGTCAATCAGTGAGTCAGTGACCGTTATGTAGTTGTATATAGTATAGACTAGTTGGTGCGCGGTGCGCGGACCGCGAGCGGCCCGCGTGTTGTCGTTGGGCTGTCGACTTGTAGTCTGACTTGTACTTTGACTTTGACTTGTAAAAAGAGGTCTAAAACAATGATAGGAGCTTGACTTTACTTTAATTTGATTTTGAAAATAAAAAAAGGGTTTAAATTGAGTTTGACAATCTTTGACTTGTACTTTGATTTGACTTTGACTTGACTTTGAGTTTTATTTGACTTTGACTTTATTTAAAATTTGACTTTTACTTTGAAATTTAATTAAAACTTGAATGATGAGTTTGACTGTAGGTTTAACTTTGATTTGATTATGTGTTCAACTTTAACTTTAAATTGATTTTGACTTCCTGTGACTTTAGCTTTGACTTTCACTTTGACTTTGGGTTTGACTTTGAACTTGACGATGAATGTGACATAAACTTCTTAATTGACTTTGACGCCTGGTTCAAGTATGTTGATGCTCGGCTTGAGGCCTCGCATGGGCTGTAGCTCGGCCTTCGGCCTCGCTTCTGCGCCATTTTTTGTGCTCTGGAACTAACTGTTTGAAGCTCGGCCTACGGCCTCGCAGTAGAATGAGCTCAGCCTTCGGCTTCGCAGAACATAAGCTCGGCCTTCGGCCTCGCTACTGCATCAATTTTAAATACCGAGGACTTTGAATTAGAGTTTCTCATTGTCTTTGACTTAGAACTCAACTATGAGTGATTTTGATATAAACTTCTTCATTGACTTTGAAACCGGGCTCAAAGACGTTGATGCTCGGCCTCCGGCCTCGCATAGGCAGTAGCTCGGCCTTCGGCCTCGCTCCAGCGTCGGTTTGAGTACCCGCGAATTTTTTGTTTGAAGCTCGGCCTACGGCCTCGCTAACAATGTCATTTTTTGTGCTCTGGAACTAACTGTTTGAAGCTCGGCCTACGGCCTCGCAGTAGAATGAGCTCAGCCTTCGGCTTCGCAAAACATAGGCTCGGCCTTCGGCCTCGCTACTGTATCAATTTTAAATACCGAGGACTTTGAATTAGATTTTCTCATTGTCTTTGACTTTATACTCAACTATGACTTTGATATAAACTTCTTCATTGACTTTGAAACCGGGCTCAAAGATGTTGATGCTCGGCCTCCGGCCTCACATAGGCAGTAGCTCGGCCTTCGGCCTCGCTACAGCGTCGTTTTGTGTACCCCGGTACTAATTGTTTGAAGCTCGGCCTGCGGCCTCGCAATAGAATGAGCTCAGCCTTCGGCTTCGCAGGACATTAGAACAATTTCAAATAAGTTTCATCAATTTTTCATGTTTTTGGGGAAAATCTCGAAAATTTACCCTAAAAGTGGGGAAAGAAAAGATACCTGGCAATAGCTCTTATACTGATACACAATCTCTTAATACAAGTCATATCGCTATAGTGTTGCCTACTGCCCTAAAAGTTGATTCTAATATAGAAAATATGCATAAATTTTACAAAATGGCCGCCACATTGACCGCCATTTTGAAATAAAAAAATCTAAATATGCAGTTTTAATCTACATCATATAAGCTATCGTTTGACATATCAAGTGTTGCCATGTGACATTTTTCATAGAACAAAGTCGATCGCCAAAGTCGAGTGGACCTACCCATAAAAAGTTTGATTTTTTGGGGTTGCCATATTTAAAAAAAAATTTAAATTAGCAAAAATCCATTCGTTTGCTCCTATAATATGAAACCTCATCAAAATTTAATTTAAAATATCATTATTTCGATTTTTCATGTTTTTGGGGAAAATCTCGAAAACTACCCTAAAAATGGGGAAAAAAATTACACATGGCAATACTACTCCCGACAACACACAAGTGCCTCATACAAGTCGAATCGCTCAAGTGTTGCCAAGTGCCCTAAAAATTGATTTTAAAATTTGTAAAATTTCGTCCTTTTAGAAAAATGGCAACCCTGGCTTCCCTAATAATAATATTTCATCTGGCAAACTTTTCCTGAAAACTACATCATATAACCTATCGTTTGACATCAAAAGTGTTGCCATGTCATGACTTTGGTAGAACAAAGTTTATCGTTTTAGCGAGGTCTGAAAAACTTTTCTTTTTTTTTTTTTAATATCTCCGCCATTTTTTTTCTTTTTTTCTTTTTTTTTTCTTTTTTTCAAATTTTTTCCATCTCTACATACGTACCATCCGTTTAAACAGTGAAAATCCGTCAAGAAGTTGTAAAAAAAAAATTTTTTTTCATTTTTTTTTCATTTTTTTACATTTTCAGATTTTTCCTTCCGATAAATTTTGACCCTTTTCACATCTCTAAAACATTGTTCATCCCTAAAATCACTCCATCTAGGAGAACATTCGTGTCAATCAGTCAGTGAGTGACCGTTGTGTAGTTGTATATAGTATAGACTAGTTGGTGCGCGGTGCGCGGACCGCGAGCGGCCCGCGTGTTGTCGTAAGGCGTTCGACTTTGCCTTTGACTTTAACTTTGACTTTGACTTGTAAAAAGAGGTCTAAAACAATGATAAGTTGTTTGACTTTTACTTTAATTTGATTTTGAAAATAAAAATTGGGTTTAAATTGAGTTTGACTTTCGTGTGACTTTAACTTTGATTTGACTTTGACTTGACTTTGAGTTTTATTTGACTTTGACTGTTATTAAGCTTTGACTTTTACTTTGAAATTTACTTAGAACTTTTATGATGAGTTTGACTGTAGGTATAACTTTGATTTGATTATGAGTTAAACTTTAACTTTAAATTGATTTTGACTTTCTGTGACTTTAGCTTTGACTTTAACTTTGACTTTGGGTTTGACTTTGAACTTGACGATGAATGTGACATAAACTTCTTAATTGACTTTGACGCCTGGTTCAAGTATGTTGATGCTCGGCTTGAGGCCTCGCATGGGCTGTAGCTCGGCCTTCGGCCTCGCTACTGCGCCTTTTTTTGTGCTCTGGAATTAACTGTTTGAAGCTCGGCCTACGGCCTCGCAGTAGAATGAGCTCAGCCTTTGGCTTCGCAGAACATAAGCTCGGCCTTCGGCCTCGCTACTGCATCAATTTTAAATACCGAGGACTTTGAATTAGAGTTTCTCATTGTCTTTGACTTAGAACTCGACTATGAGTGATTTTGATATAAACTTCTTCATTGACTTTGAAACCGGGCTCAAAGACGTTGATGCTCGGCCTCCGGCCTCGCATAGGCAGTAGCTCGGCCTTCGGCCTCGCTCCAGCGTCGGTTTGAGTACCCGAAATTTTTTTGTTTGAAGCTCGGCCTACGGCCTCGCTAACAATGACATTTTTTGTGCTCTGGAACTAACTGTTTGAAGCTCGGCCTACGGCCTCGCAGTAGAATGAGCTCAGCCTTCGGCTTCGCAGAACATAAGCTCGGCCTTCGGCCTCGCTACTGCATCAATTTTAAATACCGAGGACTTTGAATTAGAGTTTCTCATTGTCTTTGACTTAGAACTCAACTATGAGTGATTTTGATATAAACTTCTTCATTGACTTTGAAACCGGGCTCAAAGACGTTGATGCTCGGCCTCTGGCCTCGCATAGGCAGTAGCTCGGCCTTCGGCCTCGCTCCAGCGTCGGTTTGAGTACCCGCGAATTTTTCGTTTGAAGCTCGGCCTACGGCCTCGCTAACAATGTCATTTTTTGTGCTCTGGAACTAACTGTTTGAAGCTCGGCCTACGGCCTCGCAGTAGAATGAGCTCAGCCTTCGGCTTCGCAGAACATAGGCTCGGCCTTCGGCCTCGCTACTGTATCAATTTTAAATACCGAGGACTTTGAATTAGACTTTCTCATTGTCTTTGACTTTATACTCAACTATGACTTTGATATAAACTTCTTCATTGACTTTAAAACCGGGCTCAAAGATGTTGATGCTCGGCCTCCGGCCTCACATAGGCAGTAGCTCGGCCTTCGGCCTCGCTACAGCATCGTTTTGGGTACCCCGGTACTAATTGTTTGAAGCTCGGCCTGCGGCCTCGCAATAGAATGAGCTCAGCCTTCGGCTTCGCAGGACATTAGAACAATTTCAAATAAGTTTCATCAATTTTTCATGTTTTTGGGGAAAATCTCGAAAATTTACCCTAAAAGTGGGGAAAAAAAAGATACCTGGCAATAGCTCTTATACTGATACACAATCTCTTGATACAAGTCATATCGCTACAGTGTTGCCAACTGCCCTAAAAGTTGATTCTAATATAGAAAATATGCATATATTTTACAAAATGGCCGCCACATTGTCCGCCATTTTGAAATAAAAAAATCTAAATATGCAGTTTTAATCTACATCATATAAGCTATCGTTTGACATATCAAGTGTTGCCATGTGACATTTTTCATAGAACAAAGTCGATCGCCAAAGTCGAGTGGACCTACCCATAAAAAGTTTGATTATTTGGGGTTGCCATATTTAAAAAAAAGTTTAAATTAGCAAAAATCCATTCGTTTGCTCCTATAATATGAAACCTCATCAAAATTTAATCCAAAATATTGTTATTTCGATTTTTCATGTTTTTGGGGTAAATCTCGAAAACTACCCAAAAAATGGGGAAAAAAATTACACATGGCAATACTACTCCCGACAACACACAAGTGCTTCATACAAGTCGAATCGCTCAAGTGTTGCCAAGTGCCCTAAAAATTGATTTTAAAATTTGTAAAATTTCGTCATTTTAGAAGAATGGCAACCCTGGCGTCCCTAATTAAATAATTGAAAAACCAATAATTTTCCCATATTCTACGCCATATTACCTATCGTTTGACATATCAAGTGTTGCCATGTGGCAACTTTGGTAGAACAATGACTTTTCTCAAAAATAGGTCTACAAAACTTTTTTTTTTTTTTTTTTAATATCTCTGCCATTTTTTTTATTTTTTTATTTTTTTTTTCTTTTTTTCAAATTTTTTCCATCTCTACATACGTACCATCCGTTTAAACGGTAAAAATCCGTCAAGAAGTTGTAAAAAAAAAATTTTTTTTCTTTTTTTTTTCATTTTTTTACATTTTCAGATTTTTCCTTCCGATAAATTTTGACCCTTTTCACATCTCTAAAACATTGTTCATCTCTAAAATCACTCCATCTAGGAGAACATTCGTGTCAATCAGTCAGTCAGTGACCGTTATGTAGTTGTATATAGTATAGACTAGTTGGTGCGCGGTGCGCGGACCGCGAGCGGCCCGCGAGTTGTCGTTGTGCACTCGACTTTTGCCTTTGACTTTAACTTTGACTTTGACTTGTAAAAAGAGGTCTAAAACAATGATAAGAAGTTTGACTTTTACTTTAATTTGATTTTGAAAATAAAAAAGGGTTTAAATTGAGTTTGACTTTCGTGTGACTTAAACTTTGATTTGACTTTGACTTGACTTTGAGTTTGATTTGACTTTGACTGTTATTAAGCTTTGACTTTTACTTTGAAATTTACTTAGAACTTGTATGATGAGTTTGACTGTAGGTATAACTTTGATTTGATTATGAGTTAAACTTTAACTTTAAATTGATTTTGACTTTCTGTGACTTTAGCTTTGACTTTCTCTTTGACTTTGGGTTTGACTTTGAACTTGACGATGAATGTGACATAAACTTCTTAATTGACTTTGACGCCTGGTTCAAGTATGTTGATGCTCGGCTTGAGGCCTCGCATGGGCTGTAGCTCGGCCTTCGGCCTTGCTACAGCGCCTTTTTTTGTGCTCTGGTACTAATTGTTTGAAGCTCGGCCTACGGCCTCGCAGTAGAATGAGCTCAGCCTTCGGCTTCGCAGAACATAAGCTCGGCCTTCGGCCTCGCTACAGCATCAATTTTAAATACCGAGGACTTTCAATAAGAGTTTCTCATTGTCTTTGACTTAGAACTCAACTATGAGTGATTTTGATATAAACTTCTTCATTGACTTTGAAACCGGGCTCAAAGACGTTGATGCTCGGCCTCCGGCCTCGCATAGGCAGTAGCTCGGCCTTCGGCCTCGCTCCAGCGTCGGTTTGAGTACCCGCGAATTTTTTGTTTGAAGCTCGGCCTACGGCCTCGCTAACAATGTCATTTTTTGTGCTCTGGAACTAACTGTTTGAAGCTCGGCCTACGGCCTCGCAGTAGAATGAGCTCAGCCTTCGGCTTCGCAGAACATAGGCTCGGCCTTCGGCCTCGCTACTGTATCAATTTTAAATACCGAGGACTTTGAATTAGACTTTCTCATTGTCTTTGACTTTATACTCAACTATGACTTTGATATAAACTTCTTCATTGACTTTGAAACCGGGCTCAAAGATGTTGATGCTCGGCCTCCGGCCTCACATAGGCAGTAGCTCGGCCTTCGGCCTCGCTACAGCGTCGTTTTGGGTACCCCGGTACTAATTGTTTGAAGCTCGGCCTGCGGCCTCGCAATAGAATGAGCTCAGCCTTCGGCTTCGCAGGACATTAGAACAATTTCAAATAAGTTTCATCAATTTTTCATGTTTTTGAGGAAAATCTCGAAAATTTACCCTAAAAGTGGGGAAAGTAAAGATACCTGGCAATAGCTCTTATACTGATACACAATCTCTTCATACAAGTCATATCGCTATAGTGTTGCCTACTGCCCTAAAAGTTGATTCTAATATAGAAAATATGATTAATTTTATAAAATGGCCGCCACATTGTCCGCCATTTTGAAATAAAAAAATCTAAATATGCAGTTTTAATCTACATCATATAAGCTATCGTTTGAAATATCAAGTGTTGCCATTTGACATTTTTCATAGAACAAAGTTGATCGCCAAAGTCGAGTGGACCTACCCATAAAAAGTTTGATTTTTTGGGGTTGCCATATTTTAAAAAAAGTTTAAATTAGCAAAAATCCATTCGTTTGCTCCTATAATATGAAACCTCATCAAAATTTAATTTAAAATATCATTATTTCGATTTTTCATGTTTTTGGGGAAAATCTCGAAAACTACCCTAAAAATGGGGAAAAAAATTACACATGGCAATACTACTCCCGACAACACACAAGTGCCTCATACAAGTCGAATCGCTCAAGTGTTGCCAAGTGCCCTAAAAATTAATTTTAAAATTTGTAAAATTTCGTCATTTTAGAAAAATGGCAACCCTGGCTTCCCTAATAATAATATTTCATCTGGCAAACTTTTCCTGAAAACTACATCATATAACCTATCGTTTGACATCAAAAGTGTTGCCATGTCATGACTTTGGTAGAACAAAGTTTATCGTTTTAGCGAGGTCTGAAAAACTTTTTTTTTTTTTTTTTAATATCTCCGCCATTTTTTTTCTTTTTTTCTTTTTTTTTTCTTTTTTTCAAATTTTTTCCATCTATACATACGTACCATCCGTTTAAACGGTGAAAATCCGTCAAGAAGTTGTAAAAAAAAAATTTTTTTTCTTTTTTTTTTCATTTTTTTACATTTTCAGATTTTTCCTTCCGATAAATTTTGACCCTTTTCACATCTCTTAAACATTGTTCATCTCTAAAATCACTCCATCTAGGAGAACTTTCGTGTCAATCAGTCAGTCAGTGACCGTTGTGTAGTTGTATATAGTATAGACTAGTTGGTGCGCGGTGCGCGGACCGCGAGCGGCCCGCGTGTTGTCGTTGACCATTTGACTTTGAGTCTGACTTGTACTTTGACTTTGACTTGTAAAAAGAGGTCTAAAACTATGATAAGTTGTTTGACTTTAACTTTAATTTGATTTTGAAAATAAAAAAAGGGTTTAAATTGAGTTTGACTTTCGTGTGACTTTAACTTTGATTTGACTTTGACTTGACTTTGAGTTTGATTTGACTTTGACTGTTATTAAGCTTTGACTTTTACTTTGAAATTTATTTAGAACTTGTATGATGAGTTTGACTGTAGGTATAACTTTGATTTGATTATGAGTTAAACTTTAACTTTAAATTGATTTTGACTTTCTGTGACTTTAGCTTTGACTTTAACTTTGACTTTGGGTTTGACTTTGAACTTGACGATGAATGTGACATAAATTTCTTAATTGACTTTGACGCCTGGTTCAAGTATGTTGATGCTCGGCTTGAGGCCTCGCATGGGCTGTAGCTCGGCCTTCGGCCTTGCTACTGCGCCTTTTTTTGTGCTCTGGAACTAACTGTTTGAAGCTCGGCCTACGGCCTCGCAGTAGAATGAGCTCAGCCTTCGGCTTCGCAGAACATAAGCTCGGCCTTCGGCCTCGCTACTGCATCAATTTTAAATACCGAGGACTTTGAATTAGAGTTTCTCATTGTCTTTGACTTAGAACTCAACTATGAGTGATTTTGATATAAACTTCCTCATTGACTTTGAAACCGGGCTCAAAGACGTTGATGCTCGGCCTCTGGCCTCGCATAGGCAGTAGCTCGGCCTTCGGCCTCGCTTCAGCGTCGGTTTGAGTACCCGCGAATTTTTCGTTTGAAGCTCGGCCTACGGCCTCGCTAACAATGTCATTTTTTGTGCTCTGGAACTAACTGTTTGAAGCTCGGCCTACGGCCTCGCAGTAGAATGAGCTCAGCCTTCGGCTTCGCAGAACATAGGCTCGGCCTTCGGCCTCGCTACTGTATCAATTTTAAATACCGAGGACTTTGAATTAGACTTTCTCATTGTCTTTGACTTTATACTCAACTATGACTTTGATATAAACTTCTTCATTGACTTTGAAACCGGGCTCAAAGATGTTGATGCTCGGCCTCCGGCCTCACATAGGCAGTAGCTCGGCCTTCGGCCTCGCTACAGCGTCGTTTTGGGTACCCAGGTACTAATTGTTTGAAGCTCGGCCTGCGGCCTCGCAATAGAATGAGCTCAGCCTTCGGCTTCGCAGGACATTAGAACAATTTCAAATAAGTTTCATCAATTTTTCATGTTTTTGGGGAAAATCTCGAAAATTTACCCTAAAAGTGGGGAAAAAATATATACCTGGCAATAGCTCTTATACTGATACACAATCTCCTCATAAAAGTCATATCGCTACAGTGTTGCCAACTGCCCTAAAAGTTGATTCTAATATAGAAAATATGCATATATTTTACAAAATGGCCGCCACATTGTCCGCCATTTTGAAATAAAAAAATCTAAATATGCAGTTTTAGTCTACATCATATAAGCTATCGTTTGACATATCAAGTGTTGCCATGTGACATTTTTCATAGAACAAAGTCGATCGCCAAAGTCGAGTGGACCTACCCATAAAAAGTTTGATTTTTTGGGGTTGCCATATTTTAAAAAAAGTTTAAATTAGCAAAAATCCATTCGTTTGCTTCTATAATATGAAACCTCATCAAAATGTAATCTAAAATATCATTATTTCGATTTTTCATGTTTTTGGGGAAAATCTCGAAAACTACCCTAAAAATGGGGAAAAAAATTACACATGGCAATACTACTCCCGACAACACACAAGTGCCTCATACAAGTCGAATCGCTCAAGTGTTGCCAAATGCCCTAAAAATTGAATTTAAAATTTGTAAAATTTCGTCATTTTAGAAGAATGGCAACCCTGGCGTCCCTAATTAAAATATTGAAAAACCAATAATTTTCCCATATTCTACGCCATATTACCTATCGTTTGACATATCAAGTGTTGCCATGTGACAACTTTGGTAGAACAATGACTTTTCTCAAAAATAGGTCTACAAAACTTTTTTTTTTTTTTTTTTAATATCTCCGCCATTTTTTTTCTTTTTTTCTTTTTTTTTTCTTTTTTTCAAATTTTTTCCCTCTCTTCATACGTACCATCCGTTTAAACGGTGAAAATCCGTCAAGAAGTTGTAAAAAAAATTTTTTTTTTCTTTTTTTTTTCATTTTTTTACATTTTCAGATTTTTCCTTCCGATAAATTTTGACCCTTTTCACATCTCTAAAACATTGTTCATCTCTAAAATCACTCCATCTAGGAGAACATTCGTGTCAATCAGTCAGTCAGTGACCGTTATGTAGTTGTATATAGTATAGACTAGTTGGTGCGCGGTGCGCGGACCGCGAGCGGCCCGCGTGTTGTCGTAAGGCGTTCGACTTTGCCTTTGACTTTAACTTTGACTTTGACTTGTAAAAAGAGGTCTAAAACAATGATAAGAAGTTTGACTTTTACTTTAATTTGATTTTGAAAATAAAAAAAGGGTTTAAATTGAGTTTGACTTTCGTGTGACTTAAACTTTGATTTGACTTTGTCTTGACTTTGAGTTTGATTTGAGTTTGACTTTGATTTGAGTTTGACTTCTACTTTGAAATTTACTTAGAACTTGAATGATGAGTTTGACAGTAGGTATAACTTTGATTTGATTATGAGTTAAACTTTAACTTTAAATTGATTTTGACTTTCTGTGACTTTAGCTTTGACTTTAACTTTGACTTTGGGTTTGACTTTGAACTTGACGATGAATGTGACATAAACTTCTTAATTGACTTTGACGCCTGGTTCAAGTATGTTGATGCTCGGCTTGAGGCCTCGCATGGGCTGAAGCTCGGCCTTCGGCCTCGCTACAGCGCCTTTTTTTGTGCTCTGGAACTAATTGTTTGAAGCTCGGCCTTCGGCCTCGCAGTAGAATGAGCTCAGCCTTCGGCTTCGCAGAACATAAGCTCGGCCTTCGGCCTCGCTACTGCATCAATTTAAAATACCGAAGACTTTGAATTAGAGTTTCTCATTGTCTTTGACTTAGAACTCAACTATGAGTGATTTTGATATAAACTTCTTCATTGACTTTGAAACCGGGCTCAAAGACGTTGATGCTCGGCCTCCGGCCTCGCATAGGCAGTAGCTCGGCCTTCGGCCTCGCTCCAGCGTCGGTTTGATTACCCGCGAATTTTTTGTTTGAAGCTCGGCCTACGGCCTCGCTAACAATGACATTTTTTGTGCTCTGGAACTAACTGTTTGAAGCTCGGCCTACGGCCTCGCAGTAGAATGAGCTCAGCCTTCGGCTTCGCAGAACATAGGCTCGGCCTTCGGCCTCGCTACTGTATCAATTTTAAATACCGAGGACTTTGAATTAGACTTTCTCATTGTCTTTGACTTTATACTCAACTATGACTTTGATATAAACTTCTTCATTGACTTTGAAACCGGGCTCAAAGATGTTGATGCTCGGCCTCCGGCCTCACATAGGCAGTAGCTCGGCCTTCGGCCTCGCTACAGCGTCGTTTTGGGTACCCCGGTACTAATTGTTTGAAGCTCGGCCTGCGGCCTCGCAATAGAATGAGCTCAGCCTTCGGCTTCGCAGGACATTAGAACAATTTCAAATAAGTTTCATCAATTTTTCATGTTTTTGGGGAAAATCTCGAAAATTTACCCTAAAAGTGGGGAAAAAATATATACCTGGCAATAGCTCTTATACTGATACACAATCTCCTCATACAAGTCATATCGCTACAGTGTTGCCAACTGCCCTAAAAGTTGATTCTAATATAGAAAATATGTAAAAATTTTACAAAATGGCCGCCACATTGTCCGCCATTTTGAAATAAAAAAATCTAAATATGCAGTTTTAATCTACATCATATAAGCTATCGTTTGACATATCAAGTGTTGCCATTTGACATTTTTCATAGAACAAAGTCGATCGCCAAAGTCGAGTGGACCTACCCATAAAAAGTTTGATTTTTTGGGGTTGCCATATTTTAAAAAAAGTTTAAATTAGCAAAAATCCATTCGTTTGCTCCTATAATATGAAACCTCGCCAAAATTTAGTTTAAAATATCATTATTTCGATTTTTCATGTTTTTGGGGAAAATCTCGAAAACTACCCTAAAAATGGGGAAAAAAATTACACATGGCAATACTACTCCCGACAGCACACAAGTGCCTCATACAAGTCGAATCGCTCAAGTGTTGCCAAATGCCCTAAAAATTGAATTTAAAATTTGTAAAATTTCGTCATTTTAGAAGAATGGCAACCCTGGCGTCCCTAATTAAAATATTGAAAAACCAATAATTTTCCCATATTCTACGCCATATTACCTATCGTTTGACATATCAAGTGTTGCCATGTGACAACTTTGGTAGAACAATGACTTTTCTCAAAAATAGGTCTACAAAACTTCTTTTTTTTTTTTTTTAATATCTCCGCCATTTTTTTTCTTTTTTTCTTTTTTTTTTCTTTTTTTCAAATTTTTTCCATCTCTACATACGTACCATCCGTTTAAACGGTGAAAATCCGTCAAGAAGTTGTAAAAAAAAATTTTTTTTTCTTTTTTTTTTCATTTTTTTACATTTTCAGATTTTTCCTTCCGATAAATTTTGACCCTTTTCACATCTCTAAAACATTGTTCATCTCTAAAATCACTCCATCTAGGAGAACATTCGTGTCAATCAGTGAGTGAGTCAGTCAGTGACCGTTGTGTAGTTGTATATAGTATAGACTAGTTGGTGCGCGGTGCGCGGACCGCGAGCGGCCCGCGAGTTGTCGTTGTGCACTCGACTTTTGCCTTTGACTTTAACTTTGACTTTGACTTGTAAAAAGAGGTCTAAAACAATGATAGGAGCTTGACTTTACTTTAATTAGATTTTGAAAATAAAAAAAGGGTTTAAATTGAGTTTGACTTTTATTTGACTTTAACTTTGATTTGACTTTGACTTGACTTTGAGTTTGATTTGACTTTGACTGTTATTTAGCTTTGACTTACACTTTGGAATTTACTTTGAACTTTTATGATGAGTTTGACTGTAGGTATGAACTTTGATTTGATTATGAGTTAAACTTTAACTTTAAATTGATTTTGACTTTCTGTGACTTTAGCTTTGACTTTCACTTTGACTTTGGGTTTGACTTTAAACTTGACGATGAATGTGACATAAACTTCTTATTTGACTTTGAAGCCTGGTTCAAATATGTTGATGCTCGGCTTGAGGCCTCGCATGGGCTGTAGCTCGGCCTTCGGCCTCGCTACTGCGCCTTTTTTTGTGCTCTGGAACTAACTGTTTGAAGCTCGGCCTACGGCCTCGCAGTAGAATGAGCTCAGCCTTCGGCTTCGCAGAACATAAGCTCGGCCTTCGGCCTCGCTACTGCATCAATTTTAAATACCGAGGACTTTGAATTAGAGTTTCTCATTGTCTTTGACTTAGAACTCAACTATGAGTGATTTTGATATAAACTTCTTCATTGACTTTGAAACCGGGCTCAAAGACGTTGATGCTCGGCCTCCGGCCTCGCATAGGCAGTAGCTCGGCCTTCGGCCTCGCTCCAGCGTCGGTTTGAGTGCCCGCGAATTTTTTGTTTGAAGCTCGGCCTACGGCCTCGCTAACAATGTCATTTTTTGTGCTCTGGAACTAACTGTTTGAAGCTCGGCCTACGGCCTCGCAGTAAAATGAGCTCAGCCTTCGGCTTCGCAGAAAATAGGCTCGGCCTTCGGCCTCGCTACTGTATCAATTTTAAATACCGAGGACTTTGAATTAGACTTTCTCATTGTCTTTGACTTTATACTCAACTATGACTTTGATATAAACTTCTTCATTGACTTTGAAACCGGGCTCAAAGATGTTGATGCTCGGCCTCCGGCCTCACATAGGCAGTAGCTCGGCCTTCGGCCTCGCTACAGCGTCGTTTTGGGTACCCCGGTACTAATTGTTTGAAGCTCGGCCTGCGGCCTCGCAATAGAATGAGCTCAGCCTTCGGCTTCGCAGGACATTAGAACAATTTCAAATAAGTTTCATCAATTTTTCATGTTTTTGGAGAAAATCTCGAAAATTTACCCTAAAAGTGGGGAAAGTAAAGATACCTGGCAATAGCTCTTATACTGATACACAATCTCTTAATACAAGTCATATCGCTATAGTGTTGCCTACTGCCCTAAAAGTTGATTCTAATATAGAAAATATGCATAATTTTTACAAAATGGCCGCCACATTGACCGCCATTTTGAAATAAAAAAATCTAAATATGCAGTTTTAATCTACATCATATAAGCTATCGTTTGACATATCAAGTGTTGCCATGTGACATTTTTCATAAAACAAAGTTGATCGCCAAAGTCGAGTGGACCTACCCATAAAAAGTTTGATTTTTTGGGGTTGCCATATTTTAAAAAAAGTTTAAATTAGCAAAAATCCATTCGTTTGCTCCTATAATATGAAACCTCGCCAAAATTTAGTTTAAAATATCATTATTTCGATTTTTCATGTTTTTGGGGAAAATCTCGAAAACTACCCTAAAAATGGGGAAACAAATTACACATGGCAATACTACTCCCGACAGCACACAAGTGCCTCATACAAGTCGAATCGCTCAAGTGTTGCCAAATGCCCTAAAAATTGAATTTAAAATTTGTAAAATTTCGTCATTTTAGAAGAATGGCAACCCTGGCGTCCCTAATTAAAATATTGAAAAACCAATAATTTTCCCATATTCTACGCCATATTACCTATCGTTTGACATATCAAGTGTTGCCATGTGACAACTTTGGTAGAACAATGACTTTTCTCAAAAATAGGTCTACAAAACTTGTTTTTTTTTTTTTTTAATATCTCCGCCATTTTTTTTCTTTTTTTCTTTTTTTTTTCTTTTTTTCAAATTTTTTCCCTCTCTTCATACGTAC
The DNA here is from genome assembly GCA_946251855.1 of Alsophila aescularia. Taxonomy (NCBI): domain Eukaryota; kingdom Metazoa; phylum Arthropoda; class Insecta; order Lepidoptera; family Geometridae; genus Alsophila; species Alsophila aescularia. Next base: position 40,486,428 of record OX276386.1, on the reverse strand, counting down.
CATCCATTTAAACGGTGATAATCCATCAAGAACCGCCAAAAAAAATTTTTTTTTTCATTTTTTTTTCATTTTTTTACATTTTCAGATTTTTCCTTCCGATAAATTTTGCCCCTTTTCACATCTCTAAAACATTGTTCATCTCTAAAATCACTCCATCTAGGAGAACAATCGTGTCAATCAGTGAGTGACCGTTATGTAGTTGTATATAGTATAGACTAGTTGGTGCGCGGTGCGCGGACCGCGAGCGGCCCGCGTGTTGTCGTAAGGCGTTCGACTTTGCCTTTGACTTTAACTTTGACTTTGACTTGTAAAAAGAGGTCTAAAACAATGATAGGAGCTTGACTTTACTTTAATTAGATTTTGAAAATAAAAAAAGGGTTTAAATTGAGTTTGACTTTCGTGTGACTTAAACTTTGATTTGACTTTGACTTGACTTAGAGTTTGATTTGACTTTGACTGTTATTTAGCTTTGACTTTTACTTTGGAATTTACTTTGAACTTGAATGATGAGTTTGACTGTAGGTATAACTTTGATTTGATTATGAGTTAAACTTTAACTTTAAATTGATTTTGACTTTCTGTGACTTTAGCTTTGACTTTAACTTTGACTTTGGGTTTGACTTTGAACTTGACGATGAATGTGACATAAACTTCTTAATTGACTTTGACGCCTGGTTCAAGTATGTTGATGCTCGGCTTGAGGCCTCGCATGGGCTGTAGCTCGGCCTTCGGCCTCGCTACTGCGCCTTTTTTTGTGCTCTGGAACTAACTGTTTGAAGCTCGGCCTACGGCCTCGCAGTAGAATGAGCTCAGCCTTCGGCTTCGCAGAACATAAGCTCGGCCTTCGGCCTCGCTACTGCATCAGTTTTAAATACCGAGGACTTTGAATTAGAGTTTCTCATTGTCTTAGGCTTAGAACTCAACTATGAGTGATTTTGATATAAACTTCTTCATTGACTTTGAAACCGGGCTCAAAGACGTTGATGCTCGGCCTCCGGCCTCGCATAGGCTGTAGCTCGGCCTTCGGCCTCGCTCCAGCGTCGGTTTGAGTACCCGCGAATTTTTTGTATGAAGCTCGGCCTACGGCCTCGCTAACAATGACATTTTTTGTGCTCTGGAACTAACTGTTTGAAGCTCGGCCTACGGCCTCGCAGTAGAATGAGCTCAGCCTTCGGCTTCGCAGAACATAGGCTCGGCCTTCGGCCTCGCTACTGTATCAATTTTAAATACCAAGGACTTTGAATTAGACTTTCTCATTGTCTTTGACTTTATACTCAACTATGGCTTTGATATAAACTTCTTCATTGACTTTAAAACCGGGCTCAAAGATGTTGATGCTCGGCCTCCGGCCTCACATAGGCAGTAGCTCGGCCTTCGGCCTCGCTACAGCATCGATTTGGGTACCCCGGTACTAATTGTTTGAAGCTCGGCCTGCAGCCTCGCAATAGAATGAGCTCAGCCTTCGGCTTCGCAGGACATTAGAACAATTTCAAATAAGTTTCATCAATTTTTCATGTTTTTGGGGAAAATCTCGAAAATTTACCCTAAAAGTGGGGAAAGTAAAGATACCTGGCAATAGCTCTTATACTGATACACAATCTCTTAATACAAGTCATATCGCTATAGTGTTGCCTACTGCCCTAAAAGTTGATTCTAATATAGAAATTATGCATAATTTTTACAAAATGGCCGCCACATTTTCCGCCATTTTGAAATAAAAAAATTTAAATATGCAGTTTTAATCTACATCATATAAGCTATCGTTTGAAATATCAAGTGTTGCCATTTGACATTTTTCATAGAACAAAGTCGATCGCCAAAGTCGAGTGGACCTACCCATAAAAAGTTTGATTTTTTGGAGTTGCCATATTTTAAAAAAAGTTTAAATTAGCAAAAATCCATTCGTTTGCTCCTATAATATGAAACCTCATCAAAATTTAATTTAAAATATCATTATTTCGATTTTTCATGTTTTTGGGGAAAATCTCGAAAACTACCCTAAAAATGGGGAAAAAAATTACACATGGCAATACTACTCCCGACAGCACACAAGTGCCTCATACAAGTCGAATCGCTCAAGTGTTGCCAAGTGCCCTAAAAATTGATTTTAAAATTTGTAAAATTTCATCATTTTAGAAAAATGGCAACCCTGGCGTCCCTAATTAAAATATTGAAAAACCAATAATTTTCCCATATTCTACGCCATATTACCTATCGTTTGACATATCAAGTGTTGCCATGTGACAACTTTGGTAGAACAATGACTTTTCTCAAAAATAGGTCTACAAAACTTTTTTTTTTTTTTTTTTAATATCTCTGCCATTTTTTTTCTTTTTTTCTTTTTTTTTTCTTTTTTTCAAATTTTTTCCATCTCTTCATAGGAACCATCCATTTAAACAGTGATAATCCATCAAGAACTGCCAAAAAAAAATTTTTTTTTCTTTTTTTTTTAATTTTTTTACATTTTCAGACTTTTCCTTCCGATAAATTTTGCCCCTTTTCACATCTCTAAAACATTGTTCATCTCTAAAATCACTCCATCTAGGAGAACTTTCGTGTCAATCAGTCAGTCAGTCACCGTTGTGTAGTTGTATATAGTATAGACTAGTTGGTGCGCGGTGCGCGGACCGCGAGCGGCCCGCGTGTTGTCGTTGACCGTTTGACTTTGAGTCTGACTTGTACTTTGACTTTGACTTGTAAAAAGAGGTCTAAAACAATGATAAGAAGTTTGACTTTTACTTTAATTTGATTTTGAAAATAAAAAGAGGGTTTAAATTGAGTTTGACTTTCGTGTGACTTAAACTTTGATTTGACTTTGACTTGACTTTGAGTTTGATTTGAGTTTGACTTTGATTTGAGTTTGACTTCTACTTTGAAATTTACTTAGAACTTGAATGATGAGTTTGACTGTAGGTATAACTTTGATTTGATTATGAGTTAAACTTTAACTTTAAATTGATTTTGACTTTCTGTGACTTTAGCTTTGACTTTAACTTTGACTTTGGGTTTGACTTTGAACTTGACGATGAATGTGACATAAACTTCTTAATTGACTTTGACGCCTGGTTCAAGTATGTTGATGCTCGGCTTGAGGCCTCGCATGGGCTGTAGCTCGGCCTTCGGCCTCGCTACTGCGCCTTTTTTTGTGCTCTGGAATTAACTGTTTGAAGCTCGGCCTACGGCCTCGCAGTAGAATGAGCTCAGCCTTCGGCTTCGCAGAACATAAGCTCGGCCTTCGGCCTCGCTACAGCATCAATTTTAAATACCGAGGACTTTGAATTAGAGTTTCTCATTGTCTTTGACTTTGAATACAACTATGACTTTCGTATAAACTTCTTCATTGACTTTGAAACCGGGCTCAAAGATGTTGATGCTCGGCCTCCGGCCTCGCTAACAATGTCATTTTTTGTGCTCTGGAATTAACTGTTTGAAGCTCGGCCTACGGCCTCGCAGTAGAATGAGCTCAGCCTTCGGCTTCGCAGAACATAAGCTCGGCCTTCGGCCTCGCTACAGCATCAATTTTAAATACCGAGGACTTTGAATTAGACTTTCTCATTGTCTTTGACTTTATACTCAACTATGACTTTGATATAAACTTCTTCATTGACTTTGAAACCGGGCTCAAAGATGTTGATGCTCGGCCTCCGGCCTCACATAGGCAGTAGCTCGGCCTTCGGCCTCGCTACAGCGTCGTTTTGGGTACCCCGGTACTAATTGTTTGAAGCTCGGCCTGCGGCCTCGCAATAGAATGAGCTCAGCCTTCGGCTTCGCAGGACATTAGAACAATTTCAAATAAGTTTCATCAATTTTTCATGTTTTTGGGGAAAATCTCGAAAATTTACCCTAAAAGTGGGGAAAGAAAAGATACCTGGCAATAGCTCTTATACTGATACACAATCTCTTAATACAAGTCATATCGCTATAGTGTTGCCTACTGCCCTAAAAGTTGTTTCTAATATAGAAAATATGCATAATTTTTACAAAATGGCCGCCACATTTTCCGCCATTTTGAAATAAAAAAATCTAAATATGCAGCTTTAATCTACATCATATAAGCTATCGTTTGACATATCAAGTGTTGCCATGTGACATTTTTCATAGAACAAAGTCGATCGCCAAAGTCGAGTGGACCTACCCATAAAAAGTTTGATTTTTTGGGGTTGCCATATTTTAAAAAAAGTTTAAATTAGCAAAAATCCATTCGTTTGCTCCTATAAAATGAAACCTCATCAAAATTTAATTTAAAATATCATTATTTCGATTTTTCATGTTTTTGGGGAAAATCTCGAAAACTACCCTAAAAATGGGGAAAAAAATTACACATGGCAATACTACTCCCGACAACACACAAGTGCCTCATACAAGTCGAATCGCTCAAGTGTTGCCAAGTGCCCTAAAAATTGATTTTAAAATTTGTAAAATTTCGTCATTTTAGAAAAATGGCAACCCTGGCTTCCCTGATAAAAATATTTCATCTGGCAAACTTTTCCTGAAAACTACATCATATAACCTATCGTTTGACATCAAAAGTGTTGCCATGTCATGACTTTGGTAGAACAAAGTTTATCGTTTTAGCGAGGTCTGAAAAACTTTCTTTTTTTTTTTTTAATATCTCCGCCATTTTTTTTCTTTTTTTTTTCTTTTTTTCAAATTTTTTCCATCTCTTCATACGTACCATCCGTTTAAACGGTGATAATCCATCAAGAACCGCCAAAAAAAATTTTTTTTTTCATTTTTTTTTCATTTTTTTACATTTTCAGATTTTTCCTTCCGATAAATTTTGACCCTTTTCACATCTCTAAAACATTGTTCATCTCTAAAATCACTCCATCTAGGAGAACATTCGTGTCAATCAGTCAGTGAGTGAGTGACCGTTGTGTAGTTGTATATAGTATAGACTAGGTACTTGTACTACTAATTATTCTGTGATATGTTATGACTTAGATATTGTAACAGAATAAATAAGTAATAATGTATTATGTTATTATTTATTATTATAAATTAAAATAGTTCTATTACATACAATGACATTCTTATCAGAATAGACCTACTCCTCATTTTTACTACCTACCTATCCCGTTTTCAGACCGCCGATAACTTTAGTGAGATACCTACCTACGTGTCGTTGGTTGATTATGATTATATCCACTTTGATGAATAAAGGTGCCTGTCTGAATTCTACGCTTTTTAATGAGTGAAAAATAAATTGCTACCTACGTAAAAAAAGGTATTAAAAGTAGGTAGGTATTATACGAGACAGATATTATATAAATTCCTAATTAGTTGTAGGCTACTTACTAAGTCAGCACAGTAATTCATTTTCCGATCAACAATACCTACTATAATCAATTATAAAATTACGTTCATCGATTTAATAAACGACTTTATTTCTGCGCGGAAAAACCTTAAATATGCGTAGCTTCGGTATGGGACACAAATGAAATAACATAAAACTATAGGAACCTACGTAATAAAAAAATATCAATATCTAACTACTAGGACCTATTATAGGTATTACAATTTATTACCTTTCAATATCCTTTGGAAGCGTAAAGAATGACAATTCGTCATTTCTATCACTATGCAAACAGCCGAATGCTATGCAGTACTTTCTAGCTTTCTTCTTGGTACTCATAATTAAAACATGAATAAAGTTTGTCAATAACTTTACGTAAGTAGGTCCTCTATCGCTAAGTACAAGGCGCGCGAGTCATCGAGCGCACGCTTGACACTCTACTGAACGGACCCGAATATTGGGTCCTTGAATTTATTTGTACTTGTTGCGGAGTGCGACCGCCCTGCCAATACTAACAACAAGGCACGAGGATAGCGAGCGCGATAATTTAAAGCTACTTCTAGAAGTGTTTGTTAAAAACGTATGTAAGGAAAACAAAGGATCTTTTGAGTGCTCAATAAATCTGCCGTATGTCGTCATGTGATATAGAAATATAATAATGGCGATAGCGCAGCGAGTGCGAAAATTTTGAGTTTTTTCTGCAACGTGTTTATGAAGAAATCTTCGAGCATATATGCTCGAAGTGAAGAAATATAATAATGGCGCGAGCGCAACGAGCGCGAAAATTTTGAGATTTTTCCTCAAAGTGTATAAGAATTAAAAGGAGCCGAGCCAGTCCGACGCTGCTTAATTGCACACTTAAAAATAAGACTATGTTGTTTAAACGAGATAGCAAGACTACTAGCGTGAGTGAAAGCGAGATAGTTATACGCTCCGCTGCTTCGTTGCGAAGTAATAGACGTATTTTATAGAATATGATTCAATATGTCACAGACATTACATTAGAAAAAATGCCTACTACTAATTTTATAAGACAGTAAATTTATGCGAATGAAGGAGTTTATAGTATATGATTGAATAATGTTCACAAACCAGACATTAAAAAAAAATGATATTATTAGTTGTAATTTTCTGTGTATTGGTTGTTTTTATGTGTAGGCCTGGGTACATCTCTTGCAGAATCTTTAGCTTATCCATACCAATTTATAAAAGTGAAACATCTGATTGTTTGTTTGGGGAGCTTGCACGCGATAACGGCTGGACGGATTTTGATGAAATTTGATGGAATGGAGATAGCTTATACCCTGGAATAAAACATAGGATAATTTTTATCCCGGAAAATTGTAAGTTCCCACGGGAAAACTGGAAAATGGTGGTTGCTCACTGTAAGGAACGGTTGCCATCACAGATGGTCTGTGGTTGCCATGGAAACGAAATAACAAGCCTGTCAAAAAACATCAAGAGCATTGGTGCTATGCCTACTTTTGCATTGGTTTTTTTAATATCCTAAAAGAAAATAGGTTATTTTTTTGCAATAAACATTTGCAGTACAACTAATGTAGTTAGTAACTAGTATTATAATATGTGGACACAAATCAATGTAATATCTAGTCAATTTTTCACTCATTAGCACGAGCATATCCTTCGTATTCACGACAATACCTGTCGTGAAATTGTCGCTTCTGTTGTACATTACTTTTTTGTTCTATGACGGAAGATACATGTCGCTCTCTGTCGAACTTGTGGACTGGGATATTTCATATCGCACTCTATGGTTTTTGATCAGAGGCTAAATATTTTAGTTTTTTTCTGGAAAATATGGCAGTAATACATTAAATAAGTAAACTTACACATGGTAAGTGATCTCTCGGCTTTTCGAAGTCTTGCTTGTGTAATTTCCACAGCGTCGGATAACACAGGACGGCACTTTTCAACCCCCGAACGAGAAAAGAGAAGGGAGTTATAAGTTTAGGGGGCTAGTTACTCAAAACTATACATTAACCTAGGATGTTGTAATTTTTATTGTAGCTTTCTAATAATATAAGAAAACGATTTGCCAAATTACAACCGTCGGAAATGAATAGTTTCTGAGATATTAATTGTAGAATTATTGATGGCATTGTATTGAAAAAGACGACATTTCACACCATGTAATTTAAAAGTAAGTGTGGCCTTACATCGAACTTGAATTCAGAACCGACTTAAGGCAGAAGTATTAGTTCTTACTCCCCTACCCTTTGCTCCCTGAAAAATAGGGAAAGAAAAAGTAAGGCTACAAATAACAAAAAAAAATAAGAAGTTACTCTGACTGAAACTAGGGGGGGGGGGGGGGGCTCCTCTGCTCCTCCGCCCGCATATACAGGTGACCCGTATGTATAAAATTGCCGATTTTAAAGCTTTTATTAATTAACCCAAAGATAAATATTTACCTTTTCAAAAAAACATTTAAAAAAAACTTATGCATTTCCGACGAATTTCTCCCCCTCCGGGGTTCCTATACCCCTCCCCTCCCCCTCGGAAGGACGCCTATATAAGTACATGTGGGTAGGGGGCTACCTACATGTACTTATATAGGCGTCCTTCCGTTTAGGGTGTGTGTATGTATGTATGTACGAATGGACCGATATTGATGCGTTTTTTTCTGTTTGAAAGCTGATGTGATCGAGATGGTTCTCAGCTACCACATATAAAAGTGGGACGTTGTCTATTTGTTTGGGGAGTTTAAACGCAATAACGTTTGACGGATTTGATAAAACTTTGTAAATAGGTACTGTACAATATCTCCCTTAAGAGACCAACATAAGATACTTTTTAACCCGGAAAATGGTAAGTTAGCACGGGAAAACTAGGAAATGTCCTTTACTCGCTGTAAGAAACGGTTGCCATGCAAACAAAACAATAACAAGTCTGGCAAAAGGAATCAAGAGCGTTGGTGCTCTACACTTGCTTTGGTTTCTATTATCCTAGAAGAACATGCTGTTGAAGAACATGCTTTTTTTTCGCAATAAACAGTAAACCGCGCGGGCAAAAGCTAGTAATATATAAAATTTTAATTGATACATGTCTATTGCTTCCAGGCGCTCGTAGAGAAAATGATGACGATGAGAGACACACTGTGCCAGAACTGCCGACTCGACAAGAACGCCGAGCCGGCCAGCCTGGACTTCGGCGCCGTCGGCGACCGCGGATACCTCGTGTGGCTGGGGCTGGAGGCGGCAGCGGCCGCGCACTGCACCACCGGCAAGGCGCAGGCCTTCCTCAAGAAGCACTTGGACTTCTGGACCAAGAGCTACAACTACAGGTGTGTGGGCGGCCGCTCGATGCGGTGCTGGCGTCGGAGGTAGAGGTCGCATGCAACAGTGTCATATACTAGTCACTTGGGCCGGCTTTGCACGGGTAGCGCTCACACCGCGGCATTTTTTTTACTATTAGCATTTTAAAAAAGGCTGTAAATTCTAAAAAAAAAAGTGTTGTTTGACATCTTCGGCAGCAACGCTCGTGGTGCTCTTTGACGATGGACAACTGTCATTCCGTTCGTTACAGCGACTAATCGTCATATTTGCAATTTTTTGATACTTTTGGTTATATTATTGCAATTTTCGTAGGGATCTCTAATATTTTTAATAAAATATTTTGGCAAAAAAATTAAATCGACTTCATAATAAAAATGTTATTTTGTAAACAACCACTAAAAATAATAAAATAATTACAACTGAGCCAGATCAGTATCACTTTTCGAAATTACCAACGTAATAATAATGCATAAATACAACATAAGATAAGAAAGAGTTTTTTCCGCAATCAATCCGCAATTGACGGAGATATCGACTGACATACATAAAAAAAACATACATACAGCCGAACATATAACCGTCTCCTTTTGTGAAGTCGATTAAACATAAAATACCATACCCATGTTACTCGCTTATAATGTAGCTTTCTATAGGTGAAAGAATTTTTAAAATGTGTTCAATATTGTTGAAGTTTAACCATTACAATCATACAAAAAGTCAAATATTTCCTCGATGGAAGATGAAATGTATTGCACGTAATTTAATTGTCGTTTGTCACAATCGGAGTGGCGTTTGAGTAGCACGTATTAGCAGTGACAATTATTGTTATCTCATTCGCGCTGCGGTCTGCGTTGTCTCTATCTTTGTTGTTGATGCACATGTTGCACGACAATGGAAATGTGGGTGTGTTTGCCAGTAGTTGAATCTAATCCAGTTCATTATCATCATCAGCCCGTGTCAGTCCACTGCTGGACATAGGCCTCTCCCAAAGCACGCCACTGAGGCCGATCTTCGGCTCTTATCTTCCAATTGCTGCCAACCCAACGGTTATTAGTCCTTCGACAGATATGAGCAGCCCACTGCCACTTCAGCTTACTAATCCTAAGAGCTACGTCGACAATTTTTGGTTCTCTGCCGGATCACCTAATTCCGGATACGATCTTACAGAGAAACTCCGAGTATAGCCCTTTCCATAGTCCGCTGAACGACCTAAAATTGGTGAACTAGTTGTATCGTGAGTGTCCACGACTCGGCTCCGTATGTCATAACAGGTAAGACACACTGGCTGAAGACTTTTGTCTTCAAAATTTGCATTATTGGCGACGAGAAGACTCGACGAAGTTTCGCAAATGCTGCCCAACTGGATTCTTCTGCGGTTCTCTCTCTCGAAGTTGTTTTTACCTAGTTCCAAACTTAGCTCCACATAAACATACTCCTGTACAACTTCGAGAGCAATTCCGTTAAAAGCAATTGGTCCCGGAAAAACATGTTCGTTGAACATAACCTTGGTTTTGTCAATTTCATCCGGAGACGAATGCGTTGAGACGAATCAGCTAGGTCCAACTTTTCTGCTACAATGACGATGTCATCCGCGAATCTCAAGTGTGAGATGAAATCAAAGAGTTATACAACGTAATACCAGTTATTGTTTATATGATACTAAAGCGTGCCGTATCTCTTTATTTTTTTTTCCTTTATGTAACTATATCTATATGATTTTCGTAAACTGCTCTACGCATTGTCCGTCAGCACTGGTCCGTCTCTATCACACACGATTGATAGATTTCTAGTTAGATAATCGGCCACACTTAGACCTCGCTTCTTCCGCAGACGGAGCGCGCTACGAGTTCTCTATTGCGCTACCGTTCGGTAACCTTCTCTTTCTTGTAGATATGTTCGGCTGGTGGAAGCGGGTGTGCACGAGGCGCTGGCGCTGCCGGCGGCGGGGTCGCGCGGGGCGTGGCGCTGGAGACGCGCGGCTCGCCCCCCGCCGCACCTGCACGCCGCGCTCGCGCGCCAATCCGCGCCGCGTCCGCGCGCGCTGCTCTCCGCCGCGCTGCCGGAACACTACCGGGTGAGTGCAGTCTTTGCTCACTGCCAAAACACCTTGCCTGCCCTGACCTTAAGGCCTGTAACTTTGATTAGCGGATCCCCGCGACGCTGCAATTTTGCGTCCGCTTAACGCAATTTAAGGCCTAAGGTGAACAACCGATATGTCGAGCTGCTATTGTTGATATCCCATGGGATGGGCACGAGTTATCTCCGATTGTATACGAGTGTCTCGGCTTCAGTGAATTGTTTATTTATGTGAGTTCCCTGTAAGTACAAGTAAAAACCCGCAGATATTGCCTTCAGTTATGTACTTCTAATTATCATAATTTCTAAGTATTTAGAGTGGTAAAATAGAATACCTCCGGAACCATTCTGTATGACCTACCCTTTGTGTCATACCTACACTTCAAGTCCGCTATTTATTATTATTATTTATTTTAGTGGTCAAACGATTGCCTAACCGTAATAAAAAAAAATAAAAAATGATATCGTTGAGCTCCTATATCAGAAACGCGGCTCATTAAGATACTAGCTCCATGATAATAATAAGTGAACTTCGATGTTAACGTTAAGTGAATAAAATGTTCAAAGTACTGTGTGAGATGTCTCATGACTACAACATTCCATGAGATCATGAATGATGTCACGTTGTTTTATACAATATACTTAGTTACAACTTTAACATTATTTTTCAAATTTTGATTGTGGGACATTTTATTGACACTTATATTTGTATTTGACATATGTTTTTTTATAAATAATGACACCTGAAAAAAATATAAAACATTAACAAATATGGAAAAAAATGAAAAACTCTTAGGGTTTCTTATTTCCTTTTCCTGTAAGAGATTTAACTCTGCTGGCACATGAAAGGGAAATTTCCTTTTCAAACTCAAAGCATACTTAGTTTACCTAAATTTTATTGATTTGATCTTATTATAATATTTTATGTATTTCTCCTTGTTCATGTAATATTAATTTTGACTTGTAAAAGTGCTATTATTTTGCCTTTTTACAATAAAATCTTTGACTTTGTATGTATTGTAACGTAACGCGTATGTGAGTTTCCTTTTTCCACCTTAACTTGTAAATGCCTGAATAGATTGGGATGTAATGGGTATCGTTAGAATCCTTACATCATCCCGAGTAACAATAGGCTCAATATGATGGAAGTACGGCTTCCATTAAGGTGGATGGTCCATGACATGAGTTTCACTTGATGGCGCTAAATGACAATATGTGCATAATTATTATTTTTTGGATTTTAATTGCAATCAGATCCGTTTTAAAACTTTACTGACGGCTATATTACCGTGTAATGATTATATTTAATCTTAAGTTTCAATTGTAAATCTAATATATTAACCGTATTCGTTCCTTATAAATTTGGGTTCAGATCTTTAGTCAATTCTTGAACCCAAATTTTTAGGGAACGAATACGGTTAAAATGTTAGTTTTAACCGCAAATAAAGTTTTAAATCTAACCTGACTGCAATTTAAGGTCCCAAGGAAATAAATGAAGCTAATATTGTCATTGGCGCCATTTGAGCCATATTGTAAAATTGTAAGTAGACTAGAATGTCTACTTACAATTTTACAATATGGGTATCAAATTGAAGGGCTTGATGAGCACATTCCAAAAACATATAATTTATTGTCATAAGTTCGTTTTTGGCAGGACAGTCGTGTTTTTTTAATTTATTAAGCTTTTTGTTTGTATTGAAATCTTCTATCAATTAGTGGCCAAGATATCAAGTTTTTTTTTTCAAAATGGCGGTTTTATGTAAAACTTGTATGTATTGGCATACATACAAGTTTTACATAAAAGGCTGCACAGTTTAATGCACATGTTTTTGTTGTTTATTGCACATTATCCTACAGGAATGAGTTTTTAAAATGGTTCGGTCCGTTCCTACTTTACATTGCTACACCCTATGAGGGTCATATGTCAATATGTATACCTATCAATTAATATCTTCTATGTAAACATATGATTGCAATAACTGATTGAGTATTACCTCCAGATATTGCAACGCAAGAGATGCAGCACCGAGCAAGAGGTGGGCGACTTGAAGGCGTCGCTGTGGGCGGTCGGCAACACCGCGGTCACTGCGCAGGGCCTGCAGCTGCTCATGGGCCTGAGCGACGGGTACTTGGAGGACTCCGTGCTGGTGCACGTGGTGCGACTGGCCAAGTACAGCCCCGTGTACGCGGTGCGCGCCACGTCCTTCTACGTGCTGGGCCTCATTGGGACCACTTATGATGGTGCCAATTTGCTGGCAGATCTGGGTAAGTACAATTTGAATGTTTTCTCATTCAGTATTTTTGTTTTGTTTGTAACCCTCCTATTAAGAGGTGGGGTATGACAAACCCCAAACCCTAAAAAAACGGACGCCTGGCAGATGTGTAAACATCGAATATGGCCGAGCTGAGGCGGAAAGAGCCGACGAGCCACGAGCGGTGCAGCGACGCGCCAGGCCGCTCGCGTTGCCGCGCCAAGAGTCGGCGTTACCCCCGTATCGCGCCATTAGATGTTTACACATCAAAATTGCAGTTACTATCAAACTAAAAAAGCGCGGTAGTATGTTTTCGAAGTAGCTGGAATTGCGACGCTTCCGCTCCGATCAGATCTGTCGAATCAGTCCGGCGGCCGCCACGATACGCGTTGCACGTTTATAGTTTCTTACAATAAAAACGATTGTTAGACTTATATAATATGCCATTATAAATTAGTATCGAAGTTTTTTTTATGATTTCAAGCTATAAAAGTTGTGTTTAGATAGATAGATAGATAGATAACTCTTTATTGTACACCACATAGAACAAAAAATACAAAAATAACTAAAACATTTATACAAAATAAATGGGACAATGGGCGGTCTTATCGCTAAAAAGCGATCTCTTCCAGACAACCTTTGGTGTTTCTTTGTGGAATAAAAATATATGTAATATGTGCATACAAAATTATTCATTATTTACTGAAAAATAATTTATTATGAATTGTTAAATTACATTACAGTATATAATTCACAAATAATTACCGCTTTATTTCTAAAAATCTAATAAAAATGGCCTCAAAAGTCTTTTAAATGTTAGTGTTCGATGCCAATATTTGTAATAGTGGAAACGCTTGGACAGTTTATCCTAGTTTACTTAAACTTAGTATACATTTTTAGTATTACTTAGAATAGTATTTTTTCTAATTCATGCTGTTTGACTATTAAGCGTGGGTTTTAGTTTAGTCTCAGAATATATATACATAGTACTAACGCTTAGTACATACAACCAAAATTATATTGATTAATTAAACTACACTCGCGTGCAGCAAAATTGACTCTGCTCCTACGCGCGAAATCAAAGATTTTTTTCCATGTTATTATTATTTCCCATCGCTTGCTTTCAAATTTGTACAAAAAATCGTATAATTTTAAGTATCGTATCTCAAAAAATACTGCATTGATTTTCACGAAAATTGTGTCATTATAAAGGTGAGATGGTAAACTTTCAGTGTCTATAGTTTTTATTGTTTCTTTCGTATTTTTAGAATTAGAAAAACACGTTTGTGCGCATGAGGTCTTGAGTCGATTTAGCTGCACGCGAGTGTTGTAGTAATATCATTATCACCCTGTTTTTACAGGCTGGCTATGCGTCAGACATACGAGACAAGATCAGTTCCCAGTGATCCCAGACGAAACTAACTCACTGTACGACGGTAACCTCCGCTGCTTCGTCGCTTCGCCGGAGCGTTTCAACCCGTACGACGCCGAAGCGAGCGAGCACTCCGACCACACGGACCAAAGCGTCGCCGAAAGCCTACCGTCCGACCACACGAAGATCACCAAAGCCGTGCTGGAAACATCGGACGTGGTCGACCACACGAACAAACTCAGCATGGAGTCAAATAAGGAAGAAAACAAAAGAAAGTCGCACACGTTGCCTTCGCAAGGTTGCTCCAGCTCTCAAGACCGGCCGATACTCTCCGAGTCGAGGACGGTCGACATACTGAAGGATTGCTCGAGCTACGAGCGGCCGCCGCACCGGATGCACATTGAGAACAGATTGGTTGGCAGGATGAACTCTCTGGAGCACGCTCCTGAGGGGAGAGTGAGGAACACGAGCGAGTCGAGCACGAGTGGAGTCAGCAGCTGCGATTCTTTTCTTGGGAAATATGCTATCCCGTAAGTAGTTTTGTTCCTCCGTAAGCGAGGGCGTTCCATTCATCTTTGGCATAGCATTCAATAAAGACATGACAATGAAGTTAGCGATGTTTTTCATCCGAATAAAATCCAAATCCTTCGCGGCCTTTTACCGCGTAATATTTTTGGTTATTTGTCTATTATTATTCTCTAAAGACTGTATTATTTTGGCATGTTAATGTATAAACTAATAAAACCAATGTATATGACTGACAAAAAAGGATTCCCCTATTATGGGGGAAGTCCAGTCCAATGTTGAACAATAAACCCCCCCCCCCCCCCCCCCACCATAATACCGGGACTTGTGCCATAACTACCTCGCTTGCCAGGCGCCGCGGTGATCGCAATATAAGCTGATACTTACACGGTGCATGCTGCAGCCCTTTTCCTGATTTCTCTTGGCTGGATCTCTCAGCACCCGCGGTGTGAGCAGGGGTGGACCTATTGTGCCGGGCCACATGACACAAGGATAGATGATAGAACTGCTAGTAAAAGAAATAAATTCCAAAGATTTTCCGCAATTTTTTATATTCCTGACAGACCACACGTGAAAAACCCTAAACTTATTCACCCTAGAATTATTTGGTTCTCTTCAGTTGAAAATGTATATTTGAACAGCTCATTCCATGGCATGGCATTAAGCTAAATTTGCCTATGCCTGCTTGTCGTATGAGTGAGTGCTGGCCTCTGGTGTCAGAGTTCGTCAGGCCGCCCGAGGACCTCCGATATGGCTTAACGACTGCTATTAATCAATAAGAGCCGGGACTGACAGCTTAACGTGCCCTCCGAAGCACGGAGAGATGGAAAACCGCACATAACTTGCCCGAACTCGTTGGATTCTATGTAATTTTACTATGATAAATAAATAATGCTATGTTTTGTAATGAACAATGTTTATTGCGTTTGTGTTTCAGAGACAGAGTTTGGACTCTCAGCCCAATACCAAGCTCGTCCAGTTTGTACGGTACGAAAATAAATAACAGTTCCCAAAGACCGAAAATATCAGAGTTACAAGTATTACAACGGCGTACCTCTACCTCCAGTGAGACTTTACACTAACAATCAGAATTTGTTACTTGAATTTGTGATAAATGATTAATGATTATTTTTTCGAAGGTTTTGCAGGTCACGAGATTGCTAGCTCTCCTCCTTCGCAGTTGGACATGACCGGCTATGCGACGTTGAAGTCATTGAACAGACGGTAATTTTAATACATATTTTATATATATTTAGTAAATTGTAGCACCCAAATTAGTACTTGAACTTGATTTTAAAATGTTACTGCTGGTGTACAGGTTTGATTGTTTTTAAAATCACCAAATAGAAGTAGGCTACGTTGGAATATAATAATATTTTATTATTATAGTAAGAACAGATCACAGCAAAAAAATATGATTTTTCAACTTTCACCTTCATTAATATCCACTTGTATGATTCAGACCACATTTTAAATCTGAAAGTGCTGCGACTGGATCCAGTGATATCACCGACCTCAGCCTCAGCTGGATACTGGAGGACTCGAACCGACGGCAGAAACCGTTCGCCTCGCTGCGAGAGCGCACCAGGTCCACGCGGGAGAGGGTCAACAAGTTGAGGTAAGAGCTCATGGGACACAGATAATTTATCTGATAGTGTTGAGACAAAATCTAGTGATGAAGATCTGAGTTTCTGTCAGATGGAGATAAACTCGATGAGTCGTTTGAGAGAAGAATGGGACGATGCGATTAAAATTAAAATAGGACGGGCTCTCGGCTAACTTCACTCATAAAAGTACAGTCGGCAAAACAAAAAATGTGATTTTCCCATTTACATTAGGTAATTTTAAATTAATCACCCGAATTCGTTTTCTTTTTGTTTCTTATCTCATAGTATTAAAACCATACGGGATTTGGCGTCACACTCAGTGTATTTATTGCCAGTGTCAAGTATTTTGATTTTACAAGTCTTCAAGTTCAAGTTTTTTGATAAAAATAACTATTTAATACAATTAAAATTCTGAGCAGTTTTCCATTTGGCATTGTCAGTTTAGTTCTTTCATCGTCAAGAGATGGCGCTCGCGTAACTTTTGGTATTTACTCAACTGAACGTAGTAATCGAAAGCAGGTAAAAGCAGCATTTTACCATAAAAATACACAAACCACGAGCGAACCAAACGAACGACAAGTTGTTTGTGTGGTGAAATTTTTTATTTTTATTTTTTTATTATGACATTGGCAGTTTTGACATATTCAGATTTTATTTACCCCCTATAATAAAGCAGATAAATTAAATCTAAATAAAACGGTCCTCTTTCTTTGTATCATTAGCTGTAATTTATAATATAGAATATCAATAAACTAGAAAATAGTACCAATAAATAGTATGAATTTATTACAAAACTGACGCACAACTTGCCATAAATAAGGGAACGCAGAATGACATACCCGCCAGTAAGCGTAATTAAAAATCTTTGGTCATACCCAAGGAAGTTCTATGTACTTATAGAACTTCCTTGGTCATACCAAACTACAGTAGGTACTGTTACCAAAACTATCGCTAACGCCATCTAGCGAGAGATAAATAATGCTAAAGTGACACTTGGAAAACCGCTCATTGACACTGCATAAATGTACAATCTGTGAAAAGCCAAAGTTAAAAAAAAGAGTTAACATTTCGATTACTTGTCAAAATCCCATTTAAAAAGGTTGTACACTCCAAACGCGCAAACAGACGCCATCTTTATTCAATGAAGTCATGGGCGTCACTATCTAATGGGAGATTTACCGACAGTAGATTAAAAAAAACGTTTACAAAATTACCCAATAGATGGCGTCAGCAAACAATGAAGTGATAAAAAGCGAGTAGCCAACTGCCATCAAATCAAGTCAGTCACTGTCACAGTCCTCTTTGACTGTCACAGAGTACTATCAGTACGAATCATTGACGTAGGAAATGTCTATAGTACGAATGCGCATACTTACCATCACAGCTAGTCTAGTGTTGTGACTACGTACGTACGTATTACCATTTTCAGCTTTATTTTCATTCCTATTTTGTTTCTTTGATCGAAGATTTTAGTGCAGAAAGCTTCCACACATGGAAGTGGAGCCATTTCCAAACAGTTTATTTATTTTATTTACTTTCAAGAGGGGCCATAAACAAAACGAAAGCTGATAATGAATGACAATTGTTTTTCTTTTTTTTAGTTTTGGTCTTTATTTTGACATTGACATTAGACCATGATGTTTCACCAAAAAGTTATTGTAAACGTCACTCACGTCAAAAAGATAGTTACCAAATAGGTTAAATTAAATGCGCGAAGGGTCACACTGACTTCATTATTTGTTAACGCCATCTACGGCAATATTTTAGTAACGTTTTGTTTTCTTTGAGCTGTCAGTAAATCCCCCTTTAATCCGTCAGTGGTAGTGTTGTATCCTCTTTGCGTCAGTGTACTGTGGACACGTTTCCGAGTGCATTTCTCTGTACCCTTTTTTGTTGATAATGTTGTTTAAATTTGTTTTGCTGACTTAAATTTGTTTTTGTTAACTGTTAGTTTAAATTAGTTAGTTAAATTGCAAACTGCTAATAAGGTACCCGAGTGAGTTTCTTCTCATTAAAAATGATCTTTTGTAAACTACCCCTAAGAATAAAATAATTACAATTCAACAAGAACACTATCACATTTCTTAATTAAACATGTAATACTAGTACAACGTTACAACATTAGAGTTTTTTGAAGTCGGTTCCAAACTGAGCCCATCATTTATAATACGACTTCAAAAAACTCTTTCTAATGTTGTAATTTTGTACTAGTATTACATTTTAAATTTAGAAAAAGTGATGTTGTTCTTGTTGAATTGTAATTATTTTATTCTTTTTAGTGGTAACTAGTTTACAAAAGATCATTTCTAAATTTTCTACGAAGAAGTTTTTTTTTTTTGAAACTTATTTATAGTTTTTGATTTTGTGTGGCATAAGCAAACATCGGAAGGAATATACACTAACTAAAATAGTTAAAGTCACTTTAAGAAGACGTTTGCAAATTAATAACAAAGATACTTAGTACGATTATATATTCTGTGCCGAAGATTAATTACTTAGAAAAATACTGAATCAGTTTTGGTAAAAATTATAATTATGTGACTTCACAGGAAATTATAATTATGCCATCCCCATAGTAATAAAATGTTTTATAATCTTTGAAATCAAAAAAAGTAAGAAATCTCGTAGATATGAGGGAACATAAACACAAAAAGAAATGAATTTACTAATATATACGTTTTATATTAAAAAACTGTGACTACCTTCCGGCTCCATCATCAGATCACCACAATAGTACCATAATATTGTATTGTCATCAGATCTACACCTGAATGCATAATTTAAGGTTCATTGGATGTCGTTAAATGGTTCAAAATTGACTTGCAAACTTGTCCCAAGCATAATAACCCAGAAAATTACATAAAAGTTGGTAAAAAGCTACTAAACCAATTTTGATGAAATTTATACAATACCACACTAGAGGTGTATTTTTTAGAAAAAAATAATCATCAAATTCGGTTCAGAAATCCCGAATATATGAAGAACATTAGCATTAAAACCTTTTTTTTTTTAAATAAATCTACTAAACCAATTTTGATGAAGACTGCACTGAAAGTTAACTCTTTTGAATAAAACAACAATCATTCAAATCGGTTTAGAAATCTTAGAGATATGAGGCAATATAAACACAAAACCAAATGGATTTTCTAAATCTATTTATTTTCGAAATACTTCTGAACCAATTTTGATTAGAAAAAAATGGAACCTAATCAGGGTCCTACACTTTCAAAAAAAAAAAAACAAATCGGTTCAGTATTTTTAGAGATGTGAGTTCAAAAAATCACGTTCTGTTTAGTCGTCAAATAGATTTTTATCAATTGATCGGCTTCTACTAATGGCATTGAGATGGAAGTTACACCATAGTTTAAGTCAAATCCTAAGCTATCCAACAGTGAAAACAGTGAAAATTTCGAAAAATCCTGAAACACGAATACGGTTATTTTATTTTGGGAGTGTACACTCGAAATTTTGACTGTCTAATGTACACAGTGTCACCAAAATAGAGCTTTTTTTAAAACTTTTATCCCCTTTTAAAACCCCTTTAAATGCGATTTTATCAAAATTCATCTTTTGGTGTACGTTGTTTCCGTACATTATATACCGTTATAAACATACTCTCCAAATATCAAGTCTCTATATTCAGCGGTTAAGAATATACGTTGTTACTGCATTGGACCATTTTTAGTAAAGACTAGCTTTCCCGCCCGCGACTTCGTCCGCGCGGACTACAGTTTATCGCGAAAAAAGCATCCTATGTTCTTCTAGGATATTAAAAACCAATGCAAAAGTAGGTAAGGCTTCTTCATTTATTATAAGAACTTCTACGGAGTGGAATGCCCTGCCCTCGTCAGTGTTTCCGGTAAAATATAACCTTGGTGTGTTGTCAAGGGTGAATAGGCATCTACTAGGCAAACGTACTACACCTTCGACCACATCATCGCTTTCCATCAGGTGAGATCGTGGTCAAACGATTGCCTTGACAGTGATAAAAAAAACGGTATAGAATGCTATTGAAGTTTTTTGACAGTCTTGTTATTTCGTTTCCATGGCAACCGTTCCTTACAGCGAGTAATCAACATATTCCAGTTTTCCCGTGGAAAGTTACAATTTTCCAGGATAAAAAGTATCCTATGTTTTATTCTAGGGTATAAGCTATGTCCAATCCAAATTTCATCAAAATCCATCCAGCCGTTATCGCGTGACAGCTCTTCGAACAAACAAACAAACAAACAGACAACGTTTCACTTTTATATATTGGTATGGTTGTGTTTTTTGCTTTTCATACCTATGAGACTTACAGAACAACTGTGAATGTAAAAAATGTTGCAAATATGTTTTCTTTATACTTTTCGGTCATTTTTGCCATAAAGTCAACTGTTAAAGCACTATTTAGAAAAAAACTAATTTTCGCCTCTTCAATTCAATATGGCGGCTAACGCTCCCACCCCTGCCTACCCCTCGAGGTCGTTTTTTTTTCGTATAGACTTCATAACTAAGCAATACTAATTAATAATAATAATAATATAATAATTGTTAAAGCGTATGCGTGGCAGCCCGAACGGTATTCTGAGCGTATTGTCCGAGCGGTGGGACTCGCCGATGCTGAGGAGGTGGATGCAGCTGCATACCAGCGGTCCCTCATATTTATAATATAATATTATTTTAACACCTATTTATTTTTGTAATTTTAATTTGTGACATCAATTTCAATTTTATATTAATTTTATTTTTATTTAATTTGTGACATTTAATTTCAATTTTCTTTTTCTATTAATTTTATTTTTAATTTGTGTTTTAATTGAATTATGGATTTGATAATCTGAAATAAATGAATTATTATTATTATTATTAATACAAATTAAAATATTTTCTACTGCCTGAATCTATCAACCACGTTTCGTGGCAACATACGAAACTTTTTTGGATCATGTCGTTTCCGTTTGTCTGTGAAAGTGTTATGAATGAGAGATAACAGTAGGTTTGTTTGTCGTAGCCTGTTGGAGGACGACTGGAAGCCGCTGCCGCTGAGCGAGGCGCGCGCGGGCGCCGCGCGGCGCGGTGCGGCGCCCGCGGCCGCGCCGCTACCGCACGCCGCGCACCCGCCCAACTACATCGGTATCTGTCTGCCGAGGGACCTCATGGAGCTCTTCCCTAGGTACACTGATGCTGCTGTACTGCACATGTTTAGTGTATACAAAACTAATTTTGTTAAAGTAGTTTATCTACACTCATATCGTAAAATCCGGATTATGAACTCATAAATGGTGGCATAATGACATACTTTACGCACGCCACATCTGTAATAACAAAAAAAAGTTGTTTATGAAACGGTTGCAAAATGAGGGCTATTAAAACACGATAGGCGAGTTTTTTAATAATACCACTCGAGTGTTTTAATACCTAGTTATGTGCAGTTTCATTCACTACTTTATCTACACTCATGCAAAACTTACATTAAATGAAAAAAAAATTACGTAATATTTTCTTGATTTTGCTGTAAAAACTCGTTCGTCATGATCGTTGCTGTTTCCGTGATGTCAGCTGGGGTCAAATTCGCCTCACTAACACTGCTGTCGGAGATTTTAAAAACTCGTTCGTCATGATCGTGGCTGTTTCCGTGATGTCAGCTGGGGTCAAATTCGCCTCACTAACACTGCTGTCGGAGATTTTAAAAACTCGTTCGTCATGATCGTGGCTGTTTCCGTGATGTCAGCTGGGGTCAAATTCGCCTCACTAACACTGCTGTCGGAGATTTTAAAAACTCGTTCGTCATGATCGTTGCTGTTTCCGTGATGTCAGCTGGGGTCAAATTCGCCTCACTAACACTGCTGTCGGAGATTTTAAAAACTCGTTCGTCATGATCGTGGCTGTTTCCGTGATGTCAGCTGGGGTCAAATTCGCCTCACTAACACTGCCGTCGGAGATTTTAAAAACTCGTTCGTCATGATCGTTGCTGTTTCCGTGATGTCAGCTGGGGTCAAATTCGCCTCACTAACACTGCTGTCGGAGATTTTTAGTCAGGACAAAACTTTTTATCAACTAAAAGACATTAAATTGGTTAGGTACTAATGTAAAGTAAATTATGGCTCCAAATTCCAGTCCACAGCGAATTCGCGTGCATACGGTCTAGCACGCGCAGCTATAGATAATAAATAGCGAAAACCCGACGACGATGGAGTCAAACCTGTGCTTTTATTAATGAAAAATATATATATTATAACACTGTTAAGTTAAAAAATTAGTGTTATAATGTATTTTTTCTTAATATTGACGTGCCGTGCGTAAAGTATGTAATTATGCCACAATTTTTGAGTTCATAATCCGGATTTTACGATATGATTGTACATTGTTATTTTTAAACTAAACAATGCTATAATTTATCTTTTTCTGATTATAGCATCGTTATGGCCCCGACCTACGAGGGTTTTGTCTACTGTTTTTAACCCCCGAACGCGAACAGAGTTATAAGTTTAGGGTGTGTATGTTTGTGGCATCGTAGCTTCCAAACGAATGGACCGATTTTGATGCTTTTTTTTATTTGAAAGCTGATGTGATCGAGATGCTTCTTAGCTGTTTTTTTTCTAATTATTATTATTATTATAATAATCATAGTAACAAAAAAATGATCACAATAATGATGATAATTAGTTTAATAATTATTATGATTTTATTTATTTCAATAATAATAGTGTATTAAAATAATAATTATAGTATTGTTAATTGTACGAGGTTGTTTCCACGAGGTGCATAAACCGTATTCGCGGGCTTTTGGCAAACTTATTATTATATTCCTATGGCATGAGTGTAGATAAAGCAGTGTATGAAACTGCACATAACTAGGTATTAAAACATTCGTGTGATACTATTAACTCAACCTCGTGTTTTAATAGCCCCCATTATGCAACCGTTTAATAAAAGTAGTTTATGAAACGGTTGCATAACGAGGGGAATTAAAACACGAGAGTGTGTTTATATCACTCGAGTACGAAACAAATAAAAGTAAAATTAAAAAAAATATGGTTTTCCTAAACATGCAATAGTTGGACGTTACGATACAAAACATACTATAATCCAGTGAAATAAGCAAAAAAATACATCATACCTCGGAATGTGAGATAATAAGCTGAAAACTTGTATTAACCTTTATTTTGGTATTCTAAATGTTGTCTCTAAAGTGTCATAATATCTCGTGTCTGCGTTTAGTTATTCAAGGTCAAATGTAACAAAACATATTTTTATGCAAATATCTCAAAAATTAAAAATCGCAGTTGGATGGTGCTGGAAATAAAACTGTTCAGGGGCGTTGGTTCTTTCAGGATCTGATAAAACAAGGAAGGCCGCCGAGCAAAAAAAAAACCGCCATAGAAAATAGATGGTTCCCGTACTAAAGTTCACATATGCATAGAAAAACAAATGAACATTAGAAAAACTGATGTCAGAAATGAAATGAATATCAGAAAAACAATAGAATATCGGGAGAAGGTACAGGTTTCAAAGTGACAGGTTGTAGGGAAAGTGGGCGGAAGTTAGAGAAGTTCTGGGAACATTGGATATGGGAGCGTTCAAGTATTACGTAACGCAATTTTTGACCCCCCCCCCCCCCCCCCTCATGTAACGCGCCGTAACGTACGCGCTGTACCCTCCGTCCCCCGTAGTAAAACGTTACGTAACCACCAAATGAACATTTTTACCTAAAAGTCACAATAATGTGGCGTAAAGTACCGGAAAAACGCTAAAATACCTTAGTTATTGTTTTAATCGCATTAATATTATTTATTAACATTTGAAATATAGCTATACACTAAATACGTAACGCGTAGTTCAAACTCCCCCTCCCACCCCCTTCCCCCCAAATTCTTTACGTAATACTTAAACGCTCCCTACGGGTGGGAGGAGTGTGGGGGTAGGGTGGAGAACGTGCGGAATGATTTTGAAATAGAGCGCGGAGAACGCGCAGCAGCGCTCAGCCATACAAAATATTTATTTTTAGTGATATTCCCCTTCCCTTACCTTCCCACAAAGTTCTCCGCCTTCTCCACCCTTCCCCCACCTTCCCACACACTCCTCCCACCCTTATCCAATGTTACCAGAACTTTCCCAACTTCCCCCAACTTTCCCCCACTCTTTCTCTAAAACCTGTCATTTTTCCCGACATTCAATTGTTTTTCTGATATTCATTTCTTACATTCATTTGTTTTTCTGATGTTCATTTGTTTTTCTATACATATGTGAACTTTTAGTACGGGAACCATCTATTTTGTATGGCGTATTATTTTTGCTCGGCGACCGTTTTTTTTTGTATCAGTTCCTGAAAGAATCAAGGCCCCTGAACAATTTTATTTCCAGCACCATTCCACTGCGATTTGTACTTTTTGAGATATTTGCAAAAAAACGTCTATAGCGACCTTTGACTTTGACTTTTTTTTTTTTAATAACTTAAGACGCAGACACGAGATTTTATGAGACTTTTGAGACAATATTTAGAATGCCAAAATAAAGGTTAACAAGCTTCCAGCTTATTATCTCTCATTCCGAAGTGAAAACCTAATTTTACCAAGCCACTACTAACTGTTTGGGCAAATTAGATAGCTCAAAGCAAAAAATAAAAAGTTCATTGTCTAACAAAAGTTAGGGAGTAGGGAGTACCTGCGCAAAAAACTTTTTATTAGTAAGTAAACATTAAAACAACCAATGCAGTCAGCAACTGGAGAATTTCTGCCCGGCTGCTTATCGTATATTATGCCACAGATACCCTCGATTAGGGCCTTCATTCATATTACTCACTAGCGACAAGCCCCGGCTTCGTACGGATGAAATTTAGAAAAAAAAGAAGTGAAAAATGTCTTCACTCATAAAATAACTCCGCGGGCAAAGCCGCGTGCACACCTAGTTAGATATCTACCTGATAGTGAAAACCGCATTAAAATCCGTTGCGTGGTTTAGGAGGAGTCTGGTTCTTTTAAATGAAATAATCACGCGGGCAAAGCCGCGTGCACAGCTAGTTATACATATAAACCTTACGTGAAAAAATATCTAACTGATGTTTAAAACCGCATCAAAATCCGTTGTGTGTTTTAGGAGGAGTTAGCGGCCAAACAGACAGACAGACAGACGCGGAAAGCGACTTTACTACACGAGTAAAAGTGATACGTTGTCTGTTTGTTTGGTGAGCTTTCACGCGATAACGGCTGGACGGACTTTGATGAAATTTGGAGTGAAGATAGCTTATACCCTGGAATAAAACATAGGATAGAACTTTTTATCCAGGAAAATTGTAAGTTTCCACGGGAAATCTGCGAAAATGTTGACTACTCGCTGTAAGAAACGTTTGCCATGGAAACGAAATAACAAGTATGGCCAAAAACATCAAGAGCATTGGTGCTATACATTGATACTATTATTTGTTTAATAGGGTCGATGGTGCTATACCTTAAGCATTGGTTTTTAATATCCTAGAAGAACATAGGATGGTTTCTTCTCGATAAACAGTAGTCCGCGCGGACGAAGTCGCGGGCGGGAAAGCTAGTGTATGCAAGGCCGTAGCCAGGAATTCAATGTTTGGTATTTGGATTGAGGTATATGTCAGACGTTTGGTATTTGGATTGAGGTATATGTCAGACGTTTGGTATTTGGATTGAGGTATATGTTTTTTGTTGTGTATTTATAATATTTTACTTTTGTTTATTTTTACCATTTATCATTTGTCTGACTAACAATTTTGGCGGAAGTAAGCTACATATTTTTTATTTTATTCATTTTAGAATTTTCATGTCTTTTCCAGTTTACATTATAAATATGTAATTTTAACTGCACTTTTACTTGTAGTAAAAATTCATTATAAATAGAGCTTCAGTCTTTCCGTGTATAAAACGGTGGGTATAAACGGTTTACTAAGGAATTTCGGGGGGGAGTTTGAACCCCCAAACCCCCCCCCCCTTGCTTACGGCCTTGAGTGTATGTATATGTAAGTATTCATGATCAATCCCTAAAATAATATGCGGATACGAAGAATGTAATTGAAACTGACATTTATTGCACGACTGCCCAAAAAAAGGAGTGTATTGTTTTCAGGACTTATGTATGTATGTATGTATGTATGTATGTGAGTTTCTTTATTCCACCATAACTTTTAAATGCCTGAACAGATTTAGAGTTATGGAGTATCGTTAGAATCCTTACATCCCCCCGAGTAACATAGGCTATTTATTTTGAAAAGATTCAATGTGGCGGCAGTATGGCTCCATTATCAAAGCAGAAAAAAAACTTTTTTTTTTTCTATATGGGTAATATATTGAGGATTTTGATAAGCACATTCCAACAGTATATAATTTATTGACAATAAGTTCTTTTTTGGCAGGGCAGGCGTATTTTTTTAGCTTTTAAGCTAGTTATTTATTTGATCACAAACTTACAATTTCTAGCTGTAGTACAACCCCAGATCAGGATTTTCGATTAATATTCAGCTCTGATCACTCTATCATAGCTGAATATCTTGGGAACGGCTTTACTGATTTCTTCCAAACAAAGTTAAGAACCACCTCGACAACTCCAGCATTCAATTAAAAAATGAAACAGGCAAATCTTTTTTGGGAACTGCGATGCAACAGACATACACACAGATAGACAGGCAAAAGCTTCAAACTTAAGAAAATACTCTATTTGATTCGGTGGCTAAACATGTCTACATTTTATTTACATACAAGATTGTTTCCTTACAGAGACGCCGATCGTCCAGATGAGGAAGCCGAAAAGGGTGACCAGTCGCACCGCGGCCGGTTACCGTCTTTCTTAGCGGACACGAGTGTTGCCAGCACAGAAAATAAATCGCGCGCTACGCCTGACAGCCAGAAACTGTCATACTCTAAAGGTACAATTATTGTGATAAATTATAACTATATTTTTTTTTACAACGCAGTCTTTATGAACATGTTTTTTTGAGTAAATCTGTGTAATGTCTATTTTATTACATTAAAATAATCATGCTACATCCAATAAGGCGTTGTCTGTTTGTCGTTCCAGGTGAAATCTCAAATTTCGAGCACTTAACTATTAGCTGTCCGGCTGAAACTTTCAGATTAGAATTCGATGACAGAATTTTAAAAAAAACTTTGTTTTTAGGTTCTGCATTTGCTGCTTCTTTACATCTTTCAATCGAAAATTTCACAATAAAACCTCTATTTGTGAAACAAATACTTTTTGTCCCATAGACAAAACCAAACAAAACTAACATTTCTACTCTGTAGGCAATATACATTTGACAGATATCTCTTGTAGCATTTAAAAATTTAAAACGTAGTAAATATAATCTTTTTGGTAGCGTTATAATGCCAATTTCGAAAGAAAACTATTTATTTACCTACAAGAAAACGGCTAATTGAAATTACCGAGTTGTTTCTGTACATTCTGAAAATATCTGAACCCAAATCTATGGTAATAATATTTTTTGGCTGTGTGTTCGATTGCATTCGTTCACTGCTGGACATAGGCCTCTCCCAATGAACGCCACAGAGCCCGGTCTTCGGCTCTTCTCATTCAGTTTCTGCCGGCCGCCTTCCGCAGGTCGTCACTCCGCCGGCTGGTGGGCGTCCTACACTACGTTTGCCATGTCGCGTCCTCCTCTCGAGGATTCCCCTACGATTTTCCATCCTTCGGCAAATAGGAGCAGACCACTACCACTTCAGTTTACAAATCCTTTAAACTTTGTTGAATCACCCATTTGGGATCTTATCCTTCAGAGAAACCTCGAGCATAGCTATCACCATAGCTCGCTGAGTGACTTCTAATTCGTGGCAAATCCACGTCTCGGCTTATGTTAAAACTTTTAGGACGAAATTATTGAAGACTTTCGTCTTCAGAAACTGAAGAAAACTCCGAAGTTTTCCTGTCCTTATACAAGCCTTATACTCGTACTTTTACAGGTGTAAGCAATCTAGTATCGACGAGCATTAACGTCCGAGGCACGTTTACCGCGGCGAGTACCCCGATCACGCCTAAAGCGAAGCCCCGGGGCTCCAAGAGCGACGTCAGCACCGACAGCACGAACCACGCTACCAAAGAGAAGATCGAAAGCCAAGACTCGGTGGACAAAAGCGACGAGACCGCCAAGAACGACACATCTGAGAGCGACGCGACCAAAACGGAAGATTTGCCTAAAGTTGAAAATAACACCGATGTAAAGGTACTAGACCCACTCACTAAGCTTAAGCATTTTTTTGCTTTAGGAAGTTAACTAGGATAAGACATAAGTGAGACACAAACATATATAAAATTATTATTTTTGGAAATTATATGTGCAAAATATCATTACCAATATTATCTCCTATTATCACATATAACCCGTCAATCAAATTAATGTGCATAGTCAATGACATGAATTTCATTAGATGGCGCCAATGACAATATTCGCATAATTTATTTTATTGTGCCCTAAATTGCAATCAGGTATGATTTAAAACTTAAGAAGTTACAAAACACAAGAGTAATTATAATTCGTCTGAGGTTTACAATAAAGCAAACTCTCTGAATGGAAAGTAAAACCAATACAAAAAAATAAAAATAAGTTGCAGAAGAAGATAAAATACCTTGTTTTGAAAACGATAAAACTTTGATTGTGAGTAAATGAAACAATGATTTTTAAATAACCAAACATTTAAATACTGCTAAGAAATTACGTGATCTTCTTACCCGCCACTTTTTAATATATTAAAAAGTGAATTAGATATGTAAAACAACTCTTTTTGCAATTGGACATAATCGAGCAGGTGGTATGAAAAAAATTTCATACCACCTGCTCGACTATTTCCAATAACATATCACACAATCTCAACGTAAAGCAAAGCATTATTACCCAAAGGATATAAAGTAATATGAAAATACCAAGGGATATAATGTAAATGGAATTTGAAACGTTAAATTTCGTATGAAAACTCTTAGCATAGATACGGGCTTTGTAAAGAGAATTCGAAAATAGAATTGGCGACCATAGGCAGAACACAAAAAATAATACTGAAAAGTAATGTATTCACCTCGAGGACAAAGCCTGTCTTCGTATTGGGCGGCTTGAACCCCTCGCTTCACTCAGGTGTCTACAGACCTACCTCACTACGCTCGGGATTTAACTGAGTCCGTTACGCTCAGGGTGCAGTATGCAGCCCGTGGCGTAAGACTGCTTTAACCCCTTGGTGCATAATCTACTATTACCTATGTATGTACAGGTGGCAGAGAGCGAGAAGAACGCGGGCACTGTGACGGAGGCAGCGGTGGGCAACGCGGGGCGCGGGCGCGCGTGGCGGCACGCGGCGGCGGACTGCCTGGCGTGCGCGCGCGTGCGCCCGCCCTCCGCGCACGAGCTGAGGGAGGCGTTCTTTGCGGGTGGGACTTTATTAAAAGCTTTTATTTAACTTGCAATGTCTGTATGTATGTTTGTTTAGGTTAAATCTTGCAAGCTGAATAAGAACCACATCCTCTTATCCTACGGAGTTGAATTTTTGCATGTCGATTCAGTTCCGATGACAATGCATTTTAATGGTAAGCGTGACCTGAATCGACATCTAGTATTTTCTCCAGATAAAGGAAATCTTCAATGGTCAACAGCACAGACATGAAATGTTGCATACGCATTTAATTGTGATAGTTCTAAGTTTCACCATGCCACAAAATAAAAGCTTTTTGTTTTTAAATTAATTTATATATTATTATCACTTCTAAGCGCTACTCTAAACTGGTTACCAACATAGGCGCAATAAGTACCGTAGTACCATGGTCCAATATTTAAATAACACATACAAAAAGACAAACCTCTTTTCTACCTCCTAATATTTTCTGATTTTGGTGGTATTTTTTTCATGTAATTAACACATTATTTACTAGGATTGTACGTCTTATATTTTCCAGTTTTTAAAATCACCTTCAAGTTACAAGAACCGAATCAGACATATTTTTGCGCTAAAACTATCGACTTATTTTTAAGAATCCAAAAACTTTTTTGTATATAATAAAACTTATAAGCCTAAAATACATCCTATACGAGCAATTGACACCGATAACAAAACATTTTGCTACAATTTAAGGGGTGGAAAGAGATTTGCCCCGGAACGTAATTCTATCAAAATGCACCTAATAATCTAACGGGTGGCGAACCTCAAAGGAGTCAACAACGAAAACAGTGTTCATTATCGGATCCTCTTAAGTTAAGAACGAACTTTGACGAAGCGCTTAGTTAGTTTCGTACTCTTTTCAGATGTCTATGGTTTCGAAGTCAGCCTTTTTAACCCCCGAACGCGAAAAGAGTTAGTAACTTTAGGGTGTGTATTTTTATGATTTTTACAATTACGCCTTCTTAGTAAGAACACATCTAATAATTTTCTAAAGAAAATAAAAGCCGTCCTCATAAGACGGATTCAGAAACTATAAAAAATTAAGAGATTTATTGTTTCGAATTCCGTCCGTGATCCAAATATTTTCTTTATAAAATTGTTAGTTATGGCGTGTATGCGTGTGTGTGTCTGTCTGTGGAGTCGTAGCTCCCAAACGAATGGACCTATTTAGATGCGTTTTTTTATATATCTATTTTTCCTAGGAATGGACATGAGTGCCTTGGACGGCGGCAGTCCGCCGAGCAGTCCGGCCGGCGAGAGAGGCAGCTCGCCGGAGGGAGAGCTGCTGCACCAAGTGCACTTTATGTCCAACCCGATACACATGAGACAGGTATGTTGCAGGTGGAAAATGTATCCTATTATCGGAAAAAATACCTCTTTGTTATTCCAGGACCTGCTAGTGGATCATGTAATTTTATGAAGTTGGTTTCAATTAGAAATTCCAGTGTTGATAGGATGGATTTCCGGTATAATTATATTTATTACAGCATGTTAAACGCTTTGACGCTACCTTAACACCCTTTGTTTTTTAGTTTGGGGCTAAAATATAGCATAAAAGTTTTATTTCACAAAAAACGTACCTTATGTTAAAATCTATTAGAAACACTGGAATTTATAATTGAAATCGATTGCAATACAATCTATACTTCTAATAAAACTGTAACAGGTCCAATTCTGTACATTGAAGATATTTTAATATTTATTTTTGGAGGGTTTCCTCTGTATTCGATACAGAAGCCGAAACAGTTTTTTTTTTGTCTGTATCATGGCCTTGCATCCAGTCGAAACTACTGAATGAATTCCTTTGAAACTTAGCATGATTTTAGTACATATTACGAAGTAGGATATTGGATACCTTTCATCCCGAAAAATTTAAGGGTTCCCGCAAGACAAAATCAAAATGTGTACTTAGTTGTAATTGATTAACGCGTAGTACGATTTCATTCATTATTTTTTGTTAGAAAAATAGGTACTTTAAGGATTGTCCCGTAAATATTTTAAGATCCAGATGATCTTGAAATATTTACGGGACAATCCTTAAAGTAAGTAAGTAAGTAAGTAGTAAGTAAGTTTTGTAGTTCAGAAATTACAGACACCCAACCCTCCGTATTATGTCTAAATAACTTGAAACCAGGGATGTACAGGAACGTTGGAACTCATCTTAAGCTGGCCAGCCCACTTTATCATATAGGATAAATGGATAGGCCTATTGTCAAACTCATACCACAAACGTGCCACAAACGATCATTATACACAGTATGGATATGCCCAATAACTTTTTATTATTGACATGAAGGCCAAAACAGTCTTTCTGTTGTCTGTCTCTTTGAACACACATCACTCTGAAATTACTGGACGGATTCTAATGCAACTTGGCACGATCATAGCTGATGTTGTGGATTAATATTTAGGATACATTTTATCCCGAAAATTAAAGGGTCCTATGAGTTATTTCAGAACCAAAAGTACCAATATAGGTACCTACCTACCTGTGTTAACAACTTTCAGTAGCGAACTGGCATGGCCGTGATAGGTTAGAAGACAAAAGCGGGTGCTCGCTACGCTTCGCTCCCGCCTTTGTCTTCTAACCTATCATAACCATGTCGGATCTCCACTGAAGGTTGTTGACAGAAATCTGTGTTACGGCACAGAATAAATAATAGTACAAGTACAGAAGGATAACTGAGTGAAGTCATATAAATATATAGCTACTCTCGCTACAACGCAATAAAGTGCAATTTTACTCGCACAGCGCTGCGAGCTTTCAATTATATTTACCTAGAAGGCGCTCGCCCATCGCGTGCAGGCTAGAATGCACCGTATCACAACGCGCGAGAACTTCCATTGCTGTAACCGTTTCAGAATCGCTCTGGCCCTTTTTCTCTCGGTAGGGTTGTATTAAGATATGACTTGGTTTTGTACTACTACTTATTCTGTGATATGTTACGACTTAGATGATGTAACAGAATAAATAAGCAATAATGTATTATGTTATTACTATTACTGTAAATTATAATAGTTCTATTACATACAATGACATTCTTATGAGAATAGACCTACTACCTAATTTTTACTACCTACCTATCCCGTTTTCAGAACGCCGATAAGTTTAGTGAGATACATACCTACCTACGTATAATTGTCGTTGGTTGATGATTATATCCTATAGGTACTATTTGGTACTAGGTAGGTATTGCACTTTGATGAATAAAGGTGTCTGAACTCCTTGCTTTATAATGAGTGAAAGTAGTCATTTCTATCACTATTCAAACAGCTGAATGCTATGCAGTACCTTCTAGGTTACTTCTTGGTACTCATAATTAAAACACGAATAAAATTTGTCAATAACTTTACGTAAGTAGGTACTTTATCGTTAAGCAAATGGCACGCGACTCATCGAGCGCACGCTTGACACTACTGAACTGACCCAAATATTGCGCCCTCGAAGTGTAGGTATAATATTTGTACTTGTTGCAGAGTGCGACCGGCCTGGTTACGGTAGCATTGTGTGGAGGTATATTTTCGAAATACGCTACGTGAAATCCTAAATTCAAAAGTATTTCCGATTTCAGCTCGGCCATAAACGTTGGATATCGCTTTTTTGAAAACATGCCCGACACCAACACGGTCTCTGAGTTATAATATATCATCAATATCCATTGATATAGCAAACGCGCAGTCGTCTGTGTATGTTTATGTGCATGTTATCAAATAAAACTTGAAGGTTCACTTCAGAAAATTACAGCAGCCTTAAAAGTAAAGGAAATATCATAAATTTGGACCCCTATCCCTTAAAAAACCTTTATTTTTTCGGGATAAAAAGTATTCTAAATGTTAATCCATAACATCAGCTGTGATTATGCCAAGTTGCATCAAAATCCGTCCGGAACTTTTAGCGTGATGCGTGTTCAAAGAGACAGATAGACAAACAGACAAAAAAACGTTTTGCACTCCATATCGATTTTGAAGTTTATCTCAATTATAATTTTCAAAAAATATTTAATGTACAGATTTAGCCCAGTTACAGTTTTATTATAGCATACAATAGATTACAATTCAGGATACTTTTTGTCCCGAAATACTAAAGGATACCCGCGGGATACGTGTTGAAAGTTATGTAAACATATTTCTTTACCAATCGATAATGTAGCTGAAACGTATGAAATCTTAAAAATAAATGTCATATCGCATAATAAATATACAGTTTGGATACTTTTTATCTGGAAAAAATAAACATTTCCTGCGGTATAGGGGTTGAAAGTTTTGTAACAAAATCATTGCACCAATCGTTTATATTGGCGATACGGATCACCCCTTAAAAATAAATAAAATAAATACGCCAAAAAAAATATAGGGAAAATTTGTTCAAATAAAAATAAACTTTACTTACTTTAGATTTTTAATTAAATCCCATTGATGTATTAAAATAAATCTTAAGTTATTCAACAGTAAATACCGCATTTCAATAATTCCAATAGTTTTTACGGACGATCTATTAACGTAACACGGTATTACGTACCGTACCGATATCTTATCAATGGCCATAGCAACTGCTTCATGCTATAACAAAAGACTACTTACGTCTTTTGTTCGTCTACCTTTTTATAACAACCCTATTTTTTATTTTTGTTTTACTTTGAATGATGAGACGTGCAGGTCGCTCCGACTGTTGGTAAGCGTTACGCCTACCCATAACAGTTGTAGTGCCACCCAGAATTTTGGTTGCAAAATTTTGTGTGTCACTGCACTGCGCTTGGCTGCACTTACTATTATTAATTTTCTTTATTATTTGTACGTTTATTTATTTTGGAATCAACCCATAATAATGTTTTTATCTCATCTATTCGAAAAACGCTGATTGACTACATGAAAAGAGGGAGCAAAGTAGGTATTTTCTGTTCAAGACTTTCAGAGAGCACAGTAATGAATTTCTGTGGCTCGTCGGCTCTATCCGCCTTAGCTCGGCCATATTCAAGTTATAAGCCATCACATTTTAATATTTACATTGTTATACAGGTTGTAGTTTTCCATCCCCGCCATATTCGCAGAGTCGATTGTAATAGGTATACCTTAATTAACTAACAATACTATTTAATTCCTACATTTAACTGGAGGTGGAATTTTTAATTAAATATTTTATTGATAAATCGTAGTAGGCCCAACTTTGTTTTGGAGTAGAACCCCACGACACACACACATGTATGGTAGGTATGTGTGCGCGCTCCTATAGACGCGCCGCGCGCCGCCGCCGCCCGCGCCACAGAATAAATAGCGAACCTTTAATTATTAGTTGGTATAAATAAACTTAATGCAAGTGAGAATGTATCATCAACGTTGACATTAGTTAGGAATTTCCGGCGTGGTAAAAAAATTGGAATCAGCTTATTTACAGTTCGATTGGAATGTAAAAATTATGAACAAGTTTACAATTTACGTTACCTTGATACTCTTCAGTATCCTCCTTCATTTTCAATGCACAATTGAGCACGATGTCTTAATGTTTTGTGTATTTTTTTTAACACGTTCACATTGAATTAACACCTGGAATTGCTCTGTGTGGCACCTAGAAACACGACGCGTGGGCGTGGGCAAAAAAAAAACAAATGAACCATCTCCCTACGTTCGACATTAGAAAATTGCTCTATTTTAGCATCGAGCGTATTGCGGCGAGCGTGAGTGATCGAACAGCTGAGTGCTCGGGCATTACTTCTTTATTCTGTGGCTCGGGCAACGACCGGGGCAATGACCTGCGCCAGCCTTGGGGCGCTGCCGCGCCGCACGCCGCGGCCGGCGCGTAGTGTGCGTGAAACAGGCAATACACGGGACAAGGCTTCATTAGTGTGTGTGGACGCAAGCTCTCGCCACACTGGGTGATTTCAAATTAGGATCGCGTACACATATCGCTTTTTATAAACTTTTTTTACTTATTTTTAATTCATTTTTTTTTGTACTTCTTTTATTAATGATTCGTGTTCTGTAAGTGGAGTATACCTACCTCTGCAAATATGGCGGGGATGCATAACTACAACCTGTATATATTTTTTATTTGTGCTTGTAGATAAATATATGAGTTGTAAAGTATCCAAAAGCGCGTTTTATTTATTTTTCTCATAGAGGGCGATGACAAGTAGAGTGTATCACTCGGGCGCAAAATTATTTTTTACTTGGGTGACGTATATTGAATCCCTCGCTACGCTCGGGATTCTACTCTAGAATCCTTCACTCCGCTCTGGATTCAAAATAGCGCCCTCGCCGGCAAAATATTATTTTGTTCCTTGTAATACAATCTACTATTGTGGCTGTCATGTCTCTGCTCAAGGTATAAAGACATTGGCAGCCGTAGCAGTAATTATGATAATCTCTTTGTGTCAATATTGTAGATATTATCATTTGGTTTCTACACTACACTGGCCTTCAAAACTTAGTACCACACTTTTAATGTCTATCTGTTCGCAAATCACGTTAAAACTACTGGAGAGATTGCGATGCGATTTTCACTGTTGGATAGCTTAGGTTTTGACTTAAAACTGGTGTACTTGGTATCTCAATCCGATGAGTAGGAGCCAAGCAATTAAATAAAAACTGTATTAGTTTTAAATGTCAGCTTGTTTTGAAGGCCATTATATCACTAGAAGCGTGATATGTTATGGTATCGATACTGTGGATTACTTTTATGTATCTACCTTAATAAATTTGTAAAAAACACTTTTATATTAAGTTTTGGTTTGTACTCTCAATACATTATAGTTATTATGGCTATTTCCAGACGCGCTCAGCGGTGCTGTCCCTGAAGCAGCGGCACCCCGACGTGTTCCGTAGCCCGTGCGTGTACTCGGACGTGTGCGCTCTGCTCGCGCGCGACACCTACATGCTGTGCGCGCGGCGCTTCCTGCAGGAACTGTTCCTCGACACCTCCTTCGAGTGTTTCTCGCACGAGCCGGCCGCTGCGCTCGCGAGGCACGGCGCCGCCGCGTCACCGACCGCGCCCTACGTAGTGCACGAGAACCAATAGTATTGGTAACACAGTCCTGCGGCACTCGATGGAGGCGCTGGCTCGCGGAAAGAATCAATCGACGGTCGTTTCCAGCCGACTCTGTTAGATAGAAAAACAATCGACGATCGTTCCCAGCCGACTCTGTTAGATAGAAAAACAATCGACCATAGTTTCCAGCCGATTCTGGTAGATAGAAAAACAATCGGCCATCGTTTCCAGCCGACTCTGTTAGATAGAAAAACAATCGACCTTCGTTTCCAGCCGGCTTTGGTGGAAAGTAAAACAAGTGACCATCGTTCGCGGCCTATTTCTATTATTTATTTCGACGCCATCCTTGCTTTGCAACGCGATCATGCGATTATTTTTATTTTCCGGTTGACAAACAATCGACGGTAGTTTGCGGCCGGTTTCGATTAGTTTTCACAGCGCCATCTCTGTTTCGAAACGTGAAATTGCGACTATATTACTTCGTTGTCTCGCTGGGTACCGGCGTACTGTGATATGTTACGGTACTAATTTGTATTTAGCATTAGTTGACAGCTGTAACGTTTTGTGTCGCTTTTCGTTTATAAAGGGTGACTGCCGCCATATCTCGGTATGCGGCCTTATGTGCAATATTCTCTGACGTTATTCCTATTTCATTTATTCTTTGTGGCGGGTTTTAATTTAATCAAATAATAAAGAAGCAAAGAGAAGAGGACACTTTATATTTAATTTTGGAATGAAATGTGGTGATTATTGCACTGGGCTTTAGTGTTTTTGGTAAATATAGTGGCACAACTTGGGGTTCCAATGGAACAAAAATTAATGTTGCTTTAATTTTGTAAGCTTTTATTTTACCCTGTGCAACTTTCTGTAACTGCACGGTCATTATTTTAATTAGATAAGTATATATAAACGTTTTCGAAGCTTACTTTTCTATAAATTGTTCTTAAACTAACGTTTAAGCACGTCAGACATTGAGATTACAAGTAGAACAACCGGCAGCCTTATCGCTAAGCAGCGATCTCTCTCAGTTAACCGGATAGCGAAAAATAAAAATCGATAAACTTGCAAAACTTATGACTTACTCGTTTATATCTTTAGATGCTTCTTTAACTGTTAATAACCCACTACTCAGATACACTTCTTCTGTTAATTAGTCAAACGTTAATTTAAATATTCACAGTTAAAAGATGATTGCCATTTAAAAGAACAAACATTGTATAGCCGTTTGAAGAGCTCCCCAAGAGTTGTGTCATTACAATATCCAGCTTCGGAAAAGGTTATTATATATTTATTATAATAATAATAATTATTATTATTATTGATGCTATAAATTCCTGTTAGTCTTATCGATACATTGTATAATTTACTGTATTATATATAAATTACTAAAATTGCAGTTTGAAATTTCTATAATATAATTCAAACTCAGCAGAAAATATAAGCATCGTTAGATATTATCGTTTCGTTAATGTAATTTATATTGTTTTGTAAATTAAGTTTAATATGGCATCGAATCATTCGATTGAATCAATTATTGGTTTGATGCATTATATAAATGTGTGTGTTTATTTTGTAATGTCTTGTTCCTTAAAACCGAAAACATTTCTAGTTTTTTTGTGTCGACACACAATCGTTCGCCGCTGCATTTATGTTATTGTTTTAGAGTATAATCGCATCAGGATAGTACGTAGAGTGACCGCGCCTCAAATGATATCAGTCTGGAACTTACTGATCTACTGTTACAGACACGATGTAAATATGAAGCTCATTATTTGTGCAGATTTGAAGCGCTACCCCGAGAGTTCAATGTTCGATGTTTTTTATTCTTTAGTTTCGAAGACGCTCGCAAATCTCGTACATGTCTCGCCGAAATGGCGAAAAAGAAACGCATAAATATTTTGAACATCCACCTGTCCAGTTGTTTCAGGGGTCAGTACTCGCCCCAACTGATTGAAGCACCATTCCCACTGACTGCAATAGATGTACCTCTTTAGTTGTTTATTCTACAGATCCCACCTATTTGAACGATACGAACGTCACTAGTTTTCGTATAGTTTTTTTAGTAACTGTTTACTTGTTACTGGCAACCCTGTGTTCATAATTTTTATATCCCTAGAATTTACATACATTTAGTTTCCGAAAATGACCTGTTCTCGAGGCAATGCACGATGAACTTAAAATATGTTTGGAGACAACAGCTTAGGAATGAAGCGCAGTTAAGTTTGTAAGCCTTGTTTGAAGCTATTTGCAGTGTATCTACTCGCGGGCTCGGTGAGTTTTGGCCTTAACTGTTCCCTCTCTCTTACAGTAATCACTAGAACAGGATTTGGTTAATGATATTACATTAAGTATTAAATAGAACACGCCGGATGTTACATAATTAATAATTGTTAAAGAATCAAAATGTTAACGGTGAAGACTAAAATATATATAATTAATGAACGTTAACTTAAGTTAGCTTTTCGCGTATTGTATTTGTGAAAAGATTTATAATTTTTTCAGTTTAGTGTGCGTAGCAGTATTCCTACTAGCAGTTTTTACTTTCCTATATTTATATGTTTGTAATTTGTAAATACCTACCCTCGTTGCCTGCATTTATGATATTGTTAGTATCATATTCGTATATTATAAGTATAGGGGCCTATTTTTAAAGTATAATTATTATTGTATATAATTACATATTAACAAACTACAGAGAACATTACTAAATCTATTTCATTTTCATTTCTAACATAGTCCTCCATCAAAAAATGTGTTCTTAATTATAATACTGATAAAAAGATTGATAAAAATGTATTAAAAGTTAAAGTAACTTAAAGTGCCATCTCGCTGGTTCCTTACAATTGCCCCACAGAGTAATTGTTGCATTTCTATGTTAACATATATTATTATTTATTATTACACCGAGTTTCTAATATGTATGTCACATCAATAAAATATATTATTTAGTACACTATATTACTGCGTTTTAATTTAAACGTAACTCCTATTTTCGGTAATATAGAATTAGATAGGTACCTAGGTATTATTGAACTGTGCGGCGGCTACGATTATATTATCTGAACCACAAAATGTTGTATGAGAACGGCTACATCCTTTCTCACCCCGCGGGTGCTGCGCTGTAAGAGAGAGCAGGAACTCGGGAGATGGCAGCACTGCAGCATTCTACTGTGCAAGTACCGTAAAATGGGGGCAGTAGGGACGATCTAGAACTTTGAAACTAATTTTATCAATTTTCCTCTTCCTAGGATTGGTTTTTAATTGAGAATGTTTAGTTCCGGGAGCTTATATTTTAATGTTTTAAACTTCTTTGGTCGTTTGTGTTGATATTACAAGCAATAAACACAAAAATGTGTGCAATCCCTACTCACCTCGTAGTTGGAGTTGTAGGGTTGGACAGTAGGAAATTCTGCTAGGGTTGACACTTTTGTTATAAGAATTAATTACTATGAGTAGGTATTATCTACCTAGGTCAGTTAGGATGCCTAATATTTTTTACCTTCGAAAATAAGGTTGGTAGGTAGGTGCTAAAGCGGAAAATCTGTAAATTTAGAAGAGTGAACACAACATTTTAAAATTATATTCTTGTAAGACTGTTGCTTAATTACAATGTTATTTACTTAAAAAAAACATACACACCAATAAAAAAATATTTGAAATTAATGTTCTCTGTGAGAACATTAATTTCAAATATTTATATTTTTTTATAATTTTTTTATATTTCAATTTTAATTGCAAAAACCAACATAGATATTACAAATTATAATAAAATAATACTTTTATTTAACAAATTTTTATTAAGTTTTTTTGCTGCGCTTACCCTCGCGCAGTATGCGCGTAGTAGTGCGCAAATATAGCTTTAGCGCCAAAAAGCAAGATAGTGTATAATAAGTTTTCTTTCCTTCCATTTTTTTTTGTTGTTTCATAAGGTTTTTTTTTAAAGTATTTTTTCAATGCATTACCGCCAATCGCCAATAATATACTACGACTTTACATCTTATAATGTTTTAAATCAAGGAAACAGCCAAAATTATGTATTTTACTTTCTGGTGAAATAAAAAAAATATGTACTAACACAACTTTTACAGTATTACATAAAATATTTTTGTTTTCATTGCAAATTGACAACCCTAAGTATAATAACCCAACAAACCCTCAAAAATCCCTAGAAACCTCATTCTTGAACGAACTCCCTGGGGACAGAAAGGAGGTGAGTTGGGTCGTAGTATGGGTACTACGACCCAACTCACCTCGTTTCTGTCTGGACTCACCCCAATATACAGCCCTACGATTATTTCAGTTGATATTTTAAAATGCTTCTTACAGTTGTAAATCGGATGATGTTAGTTACTTTTTATTTGTTTTTATTAAACCTGGATGATATGGCAGCAGTTCCCTATAACTTAAAATCACAATCATGCAGTACTTTTGCTATAAAATCAAAGTTAAAACTTGTGGAAAACCGCCAACCGGTGCTTTTTCGCGCTCGACTTTGATGGCAATTTTTTTGTCCATATTCGTTACTTGGATCCTTGGTGCTGCCAGGCACAAAAAGCAAAACATTACCAACTATAAAAAAAAACAATTTGTTGTTGAATCATACCACAGAATAAATAATAATACAAGTACAGAGGGCTAACTGAGTAGTCATTTAAATAAATAGCGACTCTCGCTACAACGCTATAAAGTGCAATTTAACTCGCACGGCGCTGCGAGCTTTCAATTATATTTACCTAGAAGGCGCTCACCCACCGCGTGCAGGCTAGAATGCACCGTATCAC
Organism: Alsophila aescularia; assembly: GCA_946251855.1. NCBI lineage: Eukaryota > Metazoa > Arthropoda > Insecta > Lepidoptera > Geometridae > Alsophila > Alsophila aescularia. Next base: position 40,444,868 of record OX276386.1, on the reverse strand, counting down.
AACGCGCGAGAACTTCCATTGCTCTAACCGTTTCAGAATCGCTCTGTCCCTTTTTCGCTCGGTAGGGTTGTATTAAGATATGACTAGGTACTTGTACTACTAATTATTCTGTGATATGTTATGACTTAGATATTGTAACAGAATAAATAAGTAATAATGTATTATGTTATTACTTATTATTATAAATTAAAATAGTTATATTACATACAATGACATTCTTATCAGAATAAACCGACTACCTCATTTTTAATACCTACCTATCCCGTTTTCAGAACGCCGATAAGTTTAGTGAGATACCAACCTACGTGTCGTTGGTTGATTATGATTATATCCTATAGGTATTGCACTTTGATGAATAAAGGTGCCTGTCTGAATTCCATGCTTTTTAATGAGTGAAAAATAAATTGCTACCTACGTAATAAAAGGTATTAAAAGTATGTAGGCTACTTACTAAGTCAGCACAGTAGGTAATTCATTTTCCGATCAACAATACCTACTATAATCAATTATAAAATTACGTTGATCGATTTAATAAACGACTTTATTTCTGCGCGGAATAACCTTAGATATGCGTAGCTTCGGTATGGAACACAAATAAAATAACATAAAACTATAGGAACCTACGTAATAAAAAAATATCAATATCTAACTACATAACTAGGACCTATTATAGGTATTACAATTTATTACCTTTCAATATCTTTTGGAAACGTAAAGAATGACAATTCGTCATTTCTATCACTATTGAATTGTGATAGAAATGACGAATTGTCATTCAGCCGAATGCTATGCAGTACTTTCTAGCTTTCTTCTTGGTACTCATAATTAAAACACGAATAAAGTTTGTGCTCTATCGCTAAGTACAAGGCGCGCGACTCATCGAGCGCACGCTTGACACTCGACTGAACGGACCCGAATATTGGGTCCACGAATTTATTTGTACTTGTTGCGGAGTGCGACCACCCTGATCATACTAAGGTTTGAATTAAATCTGCCTTGACGTCCCTTGCCTCCCTACAATCCCTTAAAACCCCATTTTACGGTATCAACATTTACCAGGTTTACTAAGAGGCCTGATACTAGGACTAGGTATTACTAGCTCATACACAATGTCGTAGCGATATCATAGAATCATTGATCATTTCATGAAATAGTCACATCATGAACTGGTTTGGCCAGGTGAATGAATGATCGATATGAACAGCTAAACGCACAGCTACTTCATGGTATGGTCATAATCATGATCGTATCGTAAAATAGGAGGCGAGGACGTAAGCCAGACTTGGCTGTGTTTTTTTCAAGCCTAAAAAAAACACATGTTTTTTTTAGGCTTGAATTGGTAAAATCTCATTGGCTTGAAGGGCCAATACCGGCTGTGCAAAATTTGAAATTCGGCTTTTTGTGCTTCCTACCACAAAACAACTAATAGTATCTATAACATCGATGTAGGAAACAAATAAGGATTCACTAAGTTCGCCCGATTCGTGTTCCACCAAAACTCAATCATATCATTAAGTATTACTAACAGTGTCTCTAGCGTTCAAATTACTATTTGAAAATACACCGCGATTAATATTTACGCAATTATTACGCGAGTGCGAAAGTTCAACACTGCAAAAGTTTTCTTTGCCTTTTTCACCACTATCACAAATTTCCGCGGGAAAGTTAGATAAGCTGGACTCATCTCGGTTTGCCAGCTTACGACATTGGTCTCTGCTATGTTCATAACGTTTGGAATACGAGCAAATCGGGCGCTGCTTTTTAATCGCTAAGCCCGCGCTGGTTTAGTCCGTCGTCGTAGGCATCGTAGCGGCGGCGAGCGGCGGCGTAGCGCTCCGCGCGTACTGCACGGTAGCGGGGCGCGAGGCGGGCGGGGTATTGCGCGTGGCATCAGGCTGCGCGGTCGGCGCGTTGCGAGTCGCGAGCGCTGCGGCTCGTGGCTGGGCAAGCGACGGCATAGCAACCGGTGCGGCAACGGGCGAGGGAGGCAGTGGAGTAGTGCGTCGGGCGCACTCGTTCCGTGTGGACTTAACCCGTTGAATGACGAGAATTCTTCTCTCCGTAGGCTTTTTCTTATTCTAGCGTGTAGAAGGCCGTAGGCGTAGGTCATATCCAACTTCGCATTGTCCGATAAATCGTGTTTCGGTAATTTAGCGAAAAGAGCTCTTATCTTTGATACAAATAAATCAGTATTTTCATTGCTCTGTGGGTTAGAATATATATCAAGATATACCTATTCGGTGTGGCGGGCGCCGGTCACCGTAGGCACTTATTAGGTTTTGTTTTGCGTCAGCCCTCCCAGATATCTGCTCTTAATGCCTTGCCACCAACTTTTTTTTTTTTTTTTTTTGACGTGGGGAAAATGCCTTTACGCATACCCGCCCGCTTCTGGGGGATGCGGACGGGTTATGTCGGACTCAGCAACGACTGTTGCTACTACCGACTAAAAACCCCACGGTGTTTCTTCGGGACGCCTACTGTCGGGACTACGGGGACGCTTGCGCACTCTTCCGCGGTCCCGACAGCGTTGGTCCTGAAAAGAGGACCCCAGCCCGTTTACAGAGTGGAGGAGAAGGAGTTTCTCCACTCCGTCGATCTTTCAGAGGCGCGCGGAAACACCACGCGCGCCACCTCGAGGCATTTAGTGGGTTACGGACGCCCCCAGGGTCCGCCGCCCAAGCCTCAGTTATGGAGGTCGGAGAAGGCCATGAAAAGGCCGCCTCTGACGCCTGGCTCTTCTTCTGCGGAGAGGGAAATATTTCCCTTTCCCTCTCCGCAGCCTCCTTCTGCGACATTACTTCCTCGCAGAAGGTGGAACAAGCATTCCATGACCTCTCGCTTTCAACCATGGACTTAACCAAAGCCGGTAGCGAGAGGTCGTCTCCCACCGCTGTGACGAGGTCGCGGCGCTCGCTGACCCAAGCTGGGCAGTCCTCCAGCGTATGCTGCGCCGTGTCCTCGCCACAGCCACAATGATGACAAATGGATGTCGGTTCCCTTCCGGCTATTCGGCACAAGTACCTACCAAAGCAACCATGCCCCGTAAGCACCTGCACCAGCCGGAAGGTAAGCGATCCATGTGCCCTGTCCAACCACAACCCTAGGACTGGCCGGATAGCCTCTACAGTTTTTGCGCTGGCCCTGGGTTGAGCCAATCTCTCCTGCCACTTCTCTACCAGAGTTTGTCGAGCTCGGCGTTTCCAAATTTCGACCATCCTCGGCAAGGGATATTCTCCCCTGATACGGAGGTCCGTGCGCCATTCATACATGGCCGCAAAGACTTCCGCCTCAAGATCCCATGGAGGGGATCCGGACAATAGGCATGCAGCCTCGAAGGAGACTGTGCGGTAGCCGCGTATGACCCCTACAGCCATCACTCTTTGAGGGCGTCTTAGAAGCGCGACGTTATGTGCTGCCAAGGCCTCCGCCCACACAGGAGCCCCATATAGGGCCATCGATCTCACCACCCCCAAATATAGGCGTCGGGTGCTTGACTTTGGTCCCCCAAGGTTTGGCAACAGCCGCTTTAGTGCAGCAGCCGCTCCCATTAACCGGGGGACCATGTGGGTGAAATGTTCCCGGAAGTTCCACCGGCTATCGAGAACGAGTCCCAGATATTTCATCTTGGCCCCGACTTCGACCCGGCTCTCGCCAACGAAGATGTGTGACCCAGGTGGCGGAGCCCTCCGAGGACCATGAAAACAAATGGCCACAGACTTATTGGGTGCCACCCGGAGTCCCAGCATCTCAATCCTTCCAAGAACCAGTGCTACTGATTCTGTCACAATACGTGTAGCCTCCTCAAATTTAGACCCCCTAGCGATAACTAACGTGTCATCTGCATAGCACGTCAGGTTGGCTCCCTGTGGAAGCTCGCCACGTAAAACCCAATCATATCCGATGTTCCACAGGAGCGGTCCAAGGACCGATCCCTGTGGAACACCGCATGACATTTCCGTCCTAATTATACGCCTATCCCGCCCTGGGTACATAATGTACCTGTTTGACAAGTAGGCCCCAACAATTCTTTTTAGGTATGTTGGCACACTGTGGTAATTTAATGCCTCCATAACACAGGCCCATGGTAAGGAGTTAAAAGCGTTAGCTATATCTAGCGATACCGCTAGCAACACCCCACCCTGCGCCACCACCTCATCCGATTGAGTCTTGACGCGCTTGATGGCATCAATCGTGGACCTGCCCACACGGAACCCAAACTGCTGATCTGAAAGATCGGGACCTACCACTCTGAGATGCTTGCTGAGGCGACCAGCTATGACGCGTTCGAAAAGTTTATCAACCTCATCAAGCATCACAATAAGACGATATGCCGAAGAAGAGTCCACAGAGCGCCCTTCTTTCTTCAATAAAACCAGCCTACCAGTTTTCCATTTGGATGGATACTGACCCGTCTCCAGGCACGAATCAAATAGCCTGCGTAGTCGATCCCCTAGTGCATTTAGAGCCAGGACCCATGCACGACCAGGGATGCCATCCAGGCCTGGGGCCTTGTTTTTTGCCCTAAGCCTTAAAATAGCCGCATCCAACTCCCCCTGTGACTTTTGAGGGACCTCGGCATTGTCTTCCTGCTGCAATCTGTTTGCCATCTCCGTGTGCTCCGCTCTATTTGGAAACAAAACGGATACCACATACTTAACTTAATAGATAGTTGACTTGGAAGACTCTCCGTGAGTGGTGGTGCCCATGGCCGTAATTTTTCTCTCACCATCTTATATGGTCGCCCCCACGGATCAAGGTTAAGAGTGTCCAGCAGCTCAGATCTCGCCTGGTCCTTGGATCTACCGATAGACAGCTGAAAATCTCTTACACATCCACTGTATGCCTCGTACAGATGAGCCTCAACCTCTTCGTTCCGATTCCTCCGTCTACGCTGTCTGGTGTACTGGCGCCTCGCCGCCACACAGCTAGCACGAAGATCAGCCAGCTCTCGAGACCAACCAGTACACCTGACGCTTGGGAGGCTGCGGTTTGGCTCGGGACATGCCTACATCGCAGATTTGCGACAAGGCTTCCCGGAACCATTCCGCCTCCTCCTCAACCTCCACCGGCCCTTCTGGGGGGGACTGCCACGCCTGGACAATCGAAGCCTCCACCAGCGCTTCTCTATCCAGGCTCCTCAACACCCATCTGCGCGTCGTTGGGGTGTATCTCCTAGGGCGAACCGGGGTATTTGGGGATGCAGATACATCAAACCGAATATATCGGTGATCCGATAGAGACTCCGCATCCACCACCACTCTCCAATCCCGTACAAGGCGTGCAACAACAGGGGAGGCGAATGTAATATCCACTCGGGATCCCCCTTTCAGTCGCACGCACGTGTAGACCGTCCCTTGGTTGAGAACCACAAGGCCGGTCATGGTCGCCCACTCCTCGAGAGTCTCACCGCGAGCATCAGTTACAAGGGAACCCCAAGCCTGTGATTTGGCATTGAAGTCCCCCGCAACAAGTGCCGGACGGGGTAGGGTTTGCCCTATGAAGGCCCCTAACCCATCCAGAAACAACTCGAACTCGGCGAGACTTCTGTTGGGTGAGAAATACACCCCAACAAGGACAGTCTCCCCCCACCTTGCTGCCACGTAGCCTCTGCCTCTCGCGAGGACAGAGAGCGGAACTCCAGCAGAGTTTGATCTTATGATGGCTACCGAACCATCCAGGTCACCCACCCAGTTATCCCGGGAGGGGACGTGGTATGGCTCGGAGACCACCGCTATTTCAATCGACCACTCCGCCATGCTTTGCAGGAATAAATCCTGCGCGCGGGCAGAGTGGTTGATATTCGCCTGGAGGAAGCGATGAGCCATAATCAAACTTGATTAGTGCTCATCGCCTCCTCTTCCTCCACTGGCTTTGGGGGAGTTGCCCCCGCCAGCTCTGAGGAATGGCTGGGTGCTGCTAAAGCCTTCGCGGCTGCTGCGCCCACCTTCGTCCCCTTTCTTGGTTTGGGTGGGGAGCAAGATTTGCTCCCCACTCTATGTTCCGCCGGTCTGTTTGCAGTTTCGCAAAGTGAGCACTTTGGCGCAGCCGCAGAACACTTGGCCGCCTTGTGGTTTGACCACAGCGATAACACTCATCGCTGTGCGGTCAACCTCTGCAGTACATTGGGCCCTCACGTGCCCCCTCTGCAGGCACCTGTAGCACTGCATTGGCCTGGGCTGCTGCATCCGCACCTGCGCAGCAACCCAGCCGACCAAAAGGCGTCCTTCTCCAAGTTTCTTGGCCGCAACCACGGGGCAGCGCACCCAGATAGAGCAGGTGCCAAAAATCTGGTAATTGCGCCTTAACTCTCCTGCCTTCACCGATTCCGGTGTACAGCCCCCCTGTTGTGCAACAGCAGAGACCACTTCTTCGGCAGTGATCGAGTCATCCAAGCCAGAGATACGCAGATGCGCGCATTTAACTGGCCTGGATACCTTCACATCTTCCGAATTAAGGGTCTCTCTGAGCTTCTGGGCTAGGCAGTCCGCTTTATCGCCACTTGTCGCTCCTGGTATCTCCAGGATGCGACCACCCGTGGCTGCTTTCCGAAACCGAAGGCCTGTGATATCACAGGAGGCAAGGTCAATTTTAGACCTCGCCTCCTGGAGCACCTTTGTGTAGGTTACTCCTTTATCCTCGGCTCCAGGCTGCAGCGTAATAACCACAGCCGCTGACCGAGGGGGACGCAACCTCACTGGTTGGCTTCGGGGCCTTGCAGCGGTCGCACGCCTTGGAGTGGAGGCTGCCTGCTGCGTGACAGCTACACTCAATGCCTTGCCACCAAGTGGCAGCTTCACCAACCAACAGCATGGATAAGCATTTGACGACGTTTGAGTCGGAAACATTGAGCACTCTATGTAGCTATCTACACTGTCAATGAATGCCGTTACAGATTCAGATGCTGCGCCGCTGAATGTAGATCGGCAGCGAGCCAAGGTACCTTGCGAACTCTCGACTGGGGTAGACGTTCTCATAACAGACTGCAGTACTTCTTTGAAGGCTTCCGTCTGAGATCTTTGCAACGAAGACATTAGCGCTGCTATATACGCTTTCTTGTAAGAACGTCATTTCGGCATGAGTCGAGGTTGAGGATGAGGCAGCGTCGCCGGCAACCGGCACGCAGCGGGGACGTGGAGGGTACACAACAAGAGCGAAGCGAGCGATCGAAGGCAAACGATTCGTCGATTTACCGCACGCTCGCTCGGTTTCGTCCACAGAGTACCTTTTTATATACGGAAAGTTTCGTCGTAGTATCCACGCGTGAACGCGGGACAGTCGGCGAACCAAAGACTACAGTATATACTATGGCGGCGCATAGTCTCTCTACCTATTTAAATAGTCTAAGCTCTCTACCCGCTCGGTTGTCCACGCGCTGAAGACCGCAGGACCAAACTGATAACCCAAATAAAAAATGGCCGACGCGACACATCTAACCTCAAACTGGTAATTGATTGTATTTGCGTTGAGACACAGGTACTTGATGGTCAACCCACAAAAAAAAGAAGTTCGACGCGACACATCTGGTCGCAAATTGAGGATTTATTGGGTACGGGCCGAGATCACAGGTATCTGATTGTCAACCCACAAAAAAAAGAACGTCTACGCGACACATCCTAAACAAACTGGTGATTTATGGAGCTAAATAGGTACGGCACATATTTCAAGTGTTTATGTTGTGGGTTTCGAAGCAAAATAATTATATAAACACGCTTAGATTTGAATGATTATTGAGGTCAATAATGTTCAAAATCGAGTGGCAAAATTTACGTCGCTATCGAGTGGTCCGATGATCGATGAAAACAAAAAATGTGACTGTAGCGTTAGTTGCGATGATCAATGAAAACAAAAAAAGTGACTGTAGCGCATAGAATCAATCGAGCGGATAGGTAGGGCGGCGAACACAGATTAAGTATCAGGCGGCGAACCACGGCGAAGCAGGGTGTCCAGATTTCCCCATTTTAGGGAAAAATTTATTATGTTTGGGGAAATAAAAAGACAACACAATGACAAAGATCTAGTTAAAGGGCTTTCGTCATTTTTTATCCATACCAATATATAAAAATGAAACGTATATTTGTTTGTTTGTTTATTTGGGGAGCTTTCACGCGATAACGGCTGCACGGGTTTTGATGAAATTTGGAATAGAGATAGCTTATACCCTAGAATAAAACATAGGATACTTTTTATCCCGAAAAATTGTAAGTTTTCACGGGAAAACTGGAAAATGTTGATTACTCGCTGTAAGGAACGGTTGCCATGGAAAAGGATTAAGAAGTCTGTACAAAAACTCAAGAGCATTGGCTCTCTAGGTAAATATATATTTCTTTGGTTATATATCTACATTTGCATTGGTTTTTAATATCTAAAAGAATATATGATGCTTTTTTTTGCGATAAACACTAGTCCGCCCGGACGTAGTCGCGGGCGGGAAAGCTAGTACCAAATAAACAAAAGCTGGACTAGATACTACTACAGGCAAACAGCTTTATTGCCACTGTCGCGCTTCGTGTGCATCAGATGTAGACTGTAGAATAATGAATAACAATACTTGACCCTACTGACACGTTCTACACAAACGCCACTCCGATTGTGACCTTTTCACATCACAACTAATTTATGTGGTCCAAGACCGAGGAACTAGCGAATTTTTTTAAGCTGTCATAAATCATTTTAAAATGATATATTATTGCGCGTTGTTGCTAGGGCGGTAATGGTGTTTTATTTCAATGTAAATATTAATAAATAGATCGTTAAATGGGTCATTATCAAACGAAATAAAAACTACTAACTACTACAACAACTAATACGGATGTGACATCTCGACTACGGATGTGATCATTACTAACACAAACCAAACACAAAATTATTAAAAATGTCATAACCGTAGCCATAATGTCACACCCGTAGTCACAGTGAACCTACGGGTGTGATAACTATGGACGTGATATTTTGACGTTTTTACCGCCATACCGAATTGTAACTAATAAACACGATGTGATTAATATAATTTAGGAAGAAACTGTAATAATACGCAACTCAGGAATTGAAGTTAGGGGTTTACATACCCTTGCCAGAATATTCACAGTTGTGACACGTTATCCTTGCCGATTTTGTTAACAAATTACTTATAATAAATGTAGCTCCACAGATCCTTGCATTAGCGTACAAAAACTGGGCTGAGACAAGATGGCTGCCTAAAACTGTGTTCTCTCAGTGAATTTAAACATTGAACGGCTAAAGATTCGTTCAGAACACAAGATTATATTTTTTACTACGCTCGTGACCAAAAAATTATCACAATATTCAAAGGTGCTTAAATGATAATATAAATTAGTGGTGAATTAAGTTTATCTACATTTAATTAACTGAATAATGATCATCTTAGACGAGAAAATCTTAAGACTTTATTATTTAATTGTATTTTTTGTTAGAAAACACGATGTCAAATTACACGGACCGTGACAATTAAATTATTTTATTTATTTTCAGTTCAATTAACGTTTTATATGTACCTATGCCTAATACAAATAAGATATAAGAGGCGCACCCAAAAACAAATACAAAAAAAACTACTGTTTTTTATTTATTTACAAATAACACTGTATATTACGTATATGATAATTACCCAAATAAGGAATATTTAGTTTCAAAATATTTGGGGAAAAAATGCTGAAATAGTATCTTTTTAGGGGAGTTTATTGCTCCGTATGGGAAAATTACAAAAAGCTGCCCCTGCTAGGTATTTTATTATTTCTCTTATCTTTCGGATCCCACAGCCGAGGTTTTAGCCTAAAAAGCTCGATATTATTATATTATGAGCCTCAGAAGATTTTTATTCCATACTTTCTAAACGTCAAGAATGAACCAACCTAAAAATGTATGTGTGAGACGTCCGTTCCATACAACCGTTGCTGCAGACAAAGAGAATATAAAACCTACGGTAGGCTAGCATTAGCCCGCTCGTACACACTGCGTGCGCTCGCTCGCTTTAAAAGCCTGCAACCTTATTTTGTTTATGGTTGGTTTTTGGTAAAAAGTCGAATTTGGAATGTTGTCAAAACAACATAATATCTTAGAAGAAAAAAAATTGCTCTTATTTTATCACAGATAACTTACTAATTTTGAATTTGACAGATAATTTGAATTTGAAGGGTAATTTGAATTTGACCTAGGGCAGCGAAAATATTCTAAGAATTTGACATATTCCTCAGCCTCTTTACCTTATTTCTTACCCCCCTGACCGTAGCACCCAAGGAGATTGAATTAAGCTTACCTACATACTCGCGCAAGAATAATCACTTATTACGAAAGAGGAGAATTACGGTTACTATAAACTTTCTGTCAATAGTTGTCAATGTTCTTCAATATAGGTGACTAATAATAAAAAACTGATTAATTATTTGGATTACCTACTAATCTTTAAATTATTTATTAATTCTGTAATAGTACGAGTGTACTCTTCACCATGAACAATACTTGCAGTGTTCCGCATTGCCATTGCATACCTGTAACTTGTGCTAAATTGAAGGACCTCAGGCACAGTACATAATTATTAGTCTTTCCAGACAGTAGTGTATCGAAGCATTGTTTTCGAGTTTGATGTCTACTGTCAGTCGGAGACCGATGGTTGCCACCTGTGGGTCTTTACCAGGCTACAAAAAAGGAGGGTTATGATTTTATCAGAATACCTTTGTATGCATGAATGAATGTATGTCTGTATGTTCTTCTGTTTGTACATGACACTTTACAGCCAACCTTTTAAATTTGTAGAATATAATAGAATATTATTTATTCACATAAAATAGAGTAAGTAATTACAATATTACGGTCTTAGTATTTTAGAGTATCATCTATTTCGTCATACAATGACATGTGAATGTTTGAGTCAAAATAACTCGTTATTTGAGTAATAATTTTTAGAGCTGAGGTACAACATTAGGCTTTTCTTAAAAAGCTTATTTGGTAGGCGTTTTAAGTCTTCCGGTATTGCATTATATACTTTAATGCACATAACATAACATTGCTTTTGGTAAAAAGTCATGTTTGGAGCTATGCTGTATACAAGTTTGTTCGGGTGTCGAGTATTTCTTGGACACATTTCTCTAGCTGTTTTAAAAAACACCCGGTTTTTATGAACGAAATTTGCTAGCTCAAAAATATACATGCAGGGAAGTGGAAGTATACCTTGTGACATGTTAAATCATGACTCCAAGTTAGATTTTGTTATAGATCTCGATAATAGAATATATTGGGTACAACGCCATCTGGCGAGGAGCAGCGTCTTTTCTATTAGATCAAGTTGTGTTTTCTCCGTATCTAAAAACCAGACGCCGAGTTTGTATAAAACGCCGAACTCCACCGCGCGTGCGCCACTTTCTTCATTAAAGGAATAATGAAAGCTTTTCTTGTTGAAGACAGATTGATAATTTCGCCTATCTAAGAATCAAGAAATAATGGTTGAATTTGCCTCTGCGAGTGAAAGGGAAAAGTTTTCATCTACTGTCTCAAAATAGATAAAATGGTTAATCCACGCAGCGACAGCTAGCGACAAATGGCGTGAACTAGAAGAAAGGTGAAAACTAAGTGGTGATCTCTATCGGCAAGTAGCGAGCTTCTTAGTGTTGCTATTAATAATTGACGTTCCAGGAATATTTCGGGCTCTGAATAACTTTGGACGAGGAACGGGTTGTTTAAAAATCCAGAATAGGTCGCATCTTTAAGTTGGCTAACAAATAATAATTACAGAAGGCAGCGTTTGATATGTCGAAAATAATTTAAATCTAGAAATAGCTTGCGATGGTCACACCATGGAAGGTTTTGACATAATGTCTAAATCGCATGAAAGTTCCGGAGAGTTGGTTTTTTTTCTATAAACTTGTTCAAGTAAACACCGGATGCTGGCTGGTATGTACCAGAACTGGCTGGAGGACAGTGACCAGTATTACTAGGCCGACAAGGTCTACTTTACGAAGCAAATGGCAGAGTTAGTTCTGGACTTTTCGAGATAACCGGAAGTTCGAGTTCTCAGTAGAATGCTACTCGAAGTTGCAAACCAAAGATCGTATATATATATATACAAGAGAGAAGCCTGTGGATAGGATTTGGATTTCGGACGTAAAACCGAATTTACTTTACTTAGTTGGCACGTAATTAAGATCGACGCAGGCGGCAGAAAAATACGCAGTTTCTCTTGTGTGAACAAAACAACCGAGGTACGCTGTCCAGAACGAAGCTGCCCTGTTACAGGCGAAATAAGTATACGAGTGCAAAAGCCAGGTTATATCGTGCATCTACGGTCGGCTATTGTCGTCACCACTGCGAGCTGCTGTGCGCGATCACCCGGGGCTCACCACCGTTCGTGGAAGAAGCCGGACTACGAGGGACTCCAGAAGGACTCCAACGCACCACCTGTCCAATAGAAGATATCACCACCGTTCGTGCTCAAGCAGTAGGAGCTGATCGAGTGGAGTAAGGAGACGTTCCGCGGCGGTACGCGAGACGACGGTACGGCGTCCCAGGAAGCCTCCAGGTTGGTCCACTCCAAATCATTTTGAGTCAGCGAGCTACAGTGTTGAGGGAAGCCTTCGCCTTCTAACGTGCAAAGATATTGTTAAAAGATACTTTCTGTTTATTTCCTAGATACTTTCTGTTTACTTTCTATATACTTTCTGTATACTTTCTGTCTTAGTTGCTGTTTTACTTTCTGTTTTTAGAGTTTGATTTCCCTCTGGGAAACACAATCATACACACACACACTTTGTTTGCACTAGTTCTCTTTTAATTTAGAACATTCTATGGCAAAGACAAGATTATTCCGTTGCGTTGTGACCAATACATGTTGATCTGCTGAGCACAGACTCTCTAAGTTTTACTAGCCTAGGATACAGCTTTTCTATTGTAAATTCATATCATACAGGCCGGAGTTATGTACTAAAATTTATATGTTAGATGAAATTGTAATCATATTTGAGAGAATTTTGAGTTTTGAGTATTAAGTTAGAAGTATTTCCTATTATAAGATCTTGCTGTTTAGAATTATTTTGATGCAGAACAAACTAAAATAAGTGTAAAATATTTCTTTTTAAATTCCTCAGTAAAGGGGAGAGTACCAATATTCGATAACTCATGTGTGCTTTTTCTATTTTTAGTAATAAAGCCCTTTGTTATTGAATTTACCATCTTGTTTTAATTCCTCGCCTTTACCTGAGAAGGAGGTCCGTTTCCTTAGCCGGGCAACGGTCCTTTCAACCTAACCTAGCTTGTAGGAATCTTCTATTAGTAAAACTAGAGTTTTTAAGCTACTTACAAAAAAGGAGGCTATCGATTTCACGCGTATGTCAACACTCATATTATAAAGAGGAAAGATTTGATTTTTTGTATTTTTGTATCGTTGTTTGTAATGGACACACGAAAAAGATACTGAACCAATTTGAAAAAAATATTTCACGTATTAGAAAGCTACATTATGAGCGAGTAACATGGGCACTATTTTTTATTTTTCAAGAAAGTCGAGATCCCTACGAAAATTGCAATATTGTAAAATCAAATTCGTATTGAAATGTTCTTTTCTAAACAAACACTAAAAAGAATAAAATAATTATAACAGAACTAGAACACTATCACTTTAAGAAAAGTAAAAATGTAATACCGATTCAAAAATACAATTTATAATAGTTTCTTACCCCCCTTTTCTAAATTCTCACCCCCCTTCCCCCTCTATATAGTTATATATATTCACATCACCAGTAGGTATAGCTAGCGGCACGTAAGTCTAGCGGTGAACGAAACGTGGCGGAGATCTTGGCACAGTCAGTTTTCGGGATAAAAAGTATTCAACATTTTAACACATTATATAAACTTTGACTGTGCCAAGATCCCCGCCACGTTACGCTAGGTACATTCCCTATAAAAAAAAAGAAAAACAAAAAAAGAATTTAAAAAAAAACATGCTGTCGAACATTTAACCGTCTCTTTTTGTGAAGTCGATTAAAAATATACAACGGAATGACACGTTGCCATGGAAACGAAATAATAACAAGTCTATTAAGTACGTGAGTAATGATTAAACAATTCTTACTGTCATCGGAGTAATGTTGCAATTATTGTCTATGGGTAAAAGAACACCATGATCGTTGCTGCAAAATATTTTGAATTACGCTTACTGGCGTATTTTTTTAGAAGTTACAATGCGTATAAAAGAAAAAGTAAGAATAATGCCACGGTGTAAGCGCTACCCGTGCGAAACCGGGCTAGTAATTAATATTGAAAAAAATTGGTACTTATTAGTAATATTCATATTATGTTAGTTTAAACGGGTAGGTAATAGGTTACTTTAGAACGAATGTTACTACTTTGTATCTCAATCCTATGAGTACAGAAGCCCGTCAATCGATGAAATAATATTTGACAACTGAACGAAATTTGGTAATTTGTACTTTTGGTCCTGGAATACATAGGCTACATTTTCCCCAGAAAAATGTCCACGCGGGCATAGCCGCGGAGGATAATATAAAACTACTCTAAACCTATATTATTCTAGTTTATTCTTATCATATTTTTTTTGCCATAATGGTATATATATTTATAAACGATATATTTTGTGAGTTTTTAGAGTTATTCAAACATTTTTCTTTCCGTCGGAAATAAACTAAAGAGTCCAATCTTCAAATTTGTGGTTCTGGCATCATACTCGCAGAAAACAATCTTTCTTTCTCGTATTTTTACGTGAAGATACTTCATGCGCGAAACTCGCTGGTAGCGTTCTTTTCAAAACCACGCTGAGACCCCTGCCTCCCGGCCCCCGCACCGCTTGCGTCAAATCGGCCGTTTACTCCTCGATACACTACTGTCTGTGAAGACTAATATATGTACTGTGCCTCAGGTCAGAGGAGCTACAAAAGTTGTTTTTGTATTACAAGTTCTTATTCTAATCTATCATATTGGCCATTTGAATCATATTATCATTCATGTTAACCTACCTAGGTAGGTACTATTTTTTTGTGCGCAAAATTCCATAGAACATGATTTTACGTCTTCTATTATATGAATTAATTATATTAGCTTACATATAAAATGTTTGTTTTAATTCTTATAAATCTAAATAAAAGGGCTAGTTAACTAATATAATTTCTAGCTTACGAAAGCAATATCGTGTTGTTTGAAACCCAGCTGTTTCTCTGCTCATTCTTATATACTTCCTGTATATAAGAATTTATTGTATGGTTTCTACCTTCAGCAGGACTAAATAAAAGCATTAGGGGCCGGCTGAATTGTCCATACAAACGTAATTCCAAAATCATTTTTAAGTAATTGAACCATACCTATTTCCACCATAATATTATGGTATTATTCGGATTCGGAATGTTATCTAGCTAGGTTTCAAACTTTTGTGTTTTCCAGAATGCGTGCCAAAAACGAAGTGTAAGCTAATTGTATGTTTGTCGTAATAATACCTAATTTGTTCGCTTACATTTCGTTTTGAGTAGGTACATTAGCATTTTGAAGAAAAAAGCAGTAGGGAAACTAGACAATTACTATCCGAATCAGAATAGTACTTAGTATGGTGAAAATCTGCTTCAATTACAAATGATTTGGAGTAACGTTTGTTTGGGCAATTCATTTTCGGGATTGTAAGGTGAGTTTTGAACAAAGAGGTTTTATTACTTTTTTTTATGCTTACTTTATGCGTAATAAAACCTCTATGGTTAAAAACTAAACCAAGCATAGATAAAACTAGACTGCAAAGAAGATAAAAAAAAAAAATGTCACCTCTAGGCTGTGTTCACTTACACGCTCGAATCATCCGTGCGATTATCGCTCGATCATCCGGAGTTAGTGAACGACTTTGGACGTCCACATAGAACTGACAACTGTCAAGTGTCAGTTTTATACTATTCCTCCCCTCCACTACTATTTTTCGGATGACCCAGGCGAACGCCCGACGACGCCGTGAACGATTTCGAGTGTACGCGCGGGTGATCCGTGCGTCCTCGAACGTATAAGTGAACGGGCCCCTTAACTACCGCCATAGATTATATAATTATTTTGCCAGAATTACTCGGTATTGGCTGTTCCGAGATTCTTCTCTGATCCCCGTATCTACTATCTATTTAGTTTGTGCAATACAATGTCAAATGGGAAAAAAAAGTTGGGGCAATCGGGAACTTGCGTTAAACTAATATTGTTTTATGATTCTAGTAAATACTTATATTTGTGTGTCGACAATATAAAATCTACCTACCTAGTGCCTACTACGTAATTTAATTTCTGGGAACCTTCAAAATACCTTTCCAGGATTAGGAACGGTGCATACATAGGTCAGTCAAGTCGACACCATATTGGTGACCAACTTGCAATGAAGAACATTATACGCGGAGAATCACGCAAGTACCTATTTAAAACACGAGTTCGATGACGACATTCAAAGACGCTCAAGCAGAAACAAGTGACAAGGCTTACATGGAGTCGTCCGACATTTTCCGAGTGGGTGTACGGATACCACTATTTTGGCCTGATGAGCCTGGAGTATGGTTCGCCCATGTTGAAGGTCACTTCCTAGTATCGAAAATCACAGATGATAAAAATATATATAAAAAAATGTGATTTCACAATTGGATTTCACGAGGAACTGGGCTATCGCCAACCATCGCAGTTTTTACGCCATTTGCGTAGTTTGGCAGGGTCTAAAGTTCCAGAAGAATTATTAAAGACTATCTGGACCAGTCGACTTCCCACACACGTCCAAACGGCTATCGCATCACAACCACGCTCCGACCTCAACAGCCTATCCAACATAGCTGACGCAGTAATGGATATCATCACATCGACGTTGAAAGTTTCAGCCGCTTCTATTCCCTCTGGATCTGGTTTGGACATTATGTAGAAACAAATCGCCAAGTTGACCAAGAAAGTTGAAGCTTTGATCACAGACGGAGGACGTAGGTCACGCTCGAATAATCGCAACCGCCAGCGCAACCGCAGAAACAGCAACACGCGATCCCAATCGAACTATAGGCGGTTTCCAATATGCTGGTATCACAGTAAATTTGGCGGGAAAGCTACCAAGTGCGTCAAACCCTGCAACTTCACACAGGAAAACTCTCAGGGCAGTTGCTAATGGCAACAGACGATTGCGCTAGCACGCCATGTCGCCTATTTGTCACTGACAGCAAGACCAAAATGCAGTTTCTCGTCGATACCGGTAGCGACCTCTGCGTCTATCCACGTACCCTGCTTCGTGAACACCGAGCACCTACTGGCTACCAATTATATGCCACAAACAGAACTGCAATATCAACTTACGGATCCGCCCATCTAGTGATGAACCTGTGACTTCGTCGAGACTATAGCTGGCAATTCATCGTCACAGACGTCACAAAACCAATTATAGGCGTTAAATTCCTGGAATGCTTGTTTCGGATGTCCATCTGAAATCGTATCAGACAGAGGAACACAATTTCTTCTCTTTTCAAATATCTGTCAAAAACAACAGGATTTAAACACTAAAGCACGACAGCATACCACCCAGCCTGCAACGGCTTAGTAGAAAGATTTCACCGTCAGTTAAAAGCCGCAATCACTTGCCACGGTAATGAAAACTGGACTGAAAGTCTTCCTATAGTACTATATGCTGGGCATACGATGTGCTTATAAAGAAGACCTGCAAGCATCTTCATCCGAACTTGTATACGGCCAGACACTAAGGTTACCTGGAGAGATATTCAGCCCCAATACAAATACAGCGACTGACATTACTGACTTTAGTGCACGGCTCAGAGAATTTTTCACAAAGATCCAGCCGCAACCAGCGTCAATACACTGCAAAAAGACCATATTTCTATTTAAAGACCTGAAAAATGTTACTCACGTGTTCATGAGAGAAGACGCGTACCACCGACCACTGCAACCCGCATACACAGGACCGCACAAAGTTCTGGAAAGAGATGAAAAAAAAACAAAGAAAATCAAAGAAATCATAGTTAACGGAAGTGCAAGTTAACGGAAGTGCACTCACTTCCGTTAAGGCTTGACCATGTCATTTCTATATTTTAATCTGTGATGTACACGTTATATTGGCTGTACATTATCGCCCGTACTAAAAGTGTACGGCCCGTATTACACAGCCAATAATGCACAACCTGTTATCACATGTACATATTTTGGCTTCGTAATTCTGGCTGCGTACAAAATCAGCACGGGGTGATATTACACGGCCAATATTACGCAACCAAATAATGTACACCCTGATATTACGACGCCAATCCACGTAATATTGGTTGCGTATTATTGGCTGTACATTATATGGTCGCGTAATACTGGCCGTGTAATATAGGGACTCACAAATTCGAGTCCCTATATTACACGGCCAGTATTACGCGCCAGTATTACAAGACCACGTGGAGTCGGGGTTGGCCGATTCGGTTCTGTGACAGTTTTTTTCTTCTTGATACTCGCCTACACAAACGAGGCATCCAGGAGTAATTCTAGCTTTGTCTATGGTTGGCTTCGTATTATTGGCCGTGTAATATTGGTCGTACAAAATCGGCACGGGCTGATATTACGTATCCAGTTGTACACGTAATATTGGTCCGTAATACTGGCTGTGCATTATCAACCCGGACTGATTTTGTACGGGCAATAATACACGGCCAGTATTAGCCGTCCAAATATTACGAATCCACGTACACGTAATATCTGACCGTGTAATATTGGCTGTACAATACTGGTCGTACATTATTTTGGTCGTGTATTATTGTCTCCCACAATATATACAACGTAAGAGTTACGATTGAAATTCTTCTTCAGACTTATTGAGGTGAATTTTGGATTCTGCTAGGCGTAACGAACAATAGAGGTCTAGACCCAGCAAACCTATTACATCCATCATACCATAATCGAATTTATGATCTTTTCCCATTTTTCAGAAGCAGTCGTCCATTTGCCTGCCATGGAACTACACGATGAACTTACCCCATCTACTGCAAATAATGCCACTAGAAAAAAAACACACATTACGGTATTACAAGATGAGCTAATAAGCATTCCCTCTACATTACAAACTGTAGATATCTTGAGAACGGAAGACGAGCATATTATTTCTACATTTCATACTGTAGATGTGTTCAGAACAGAAGGTGAGCCCAATCCCTCTGCATTTAAAACTGCTGATATGTTGATAGCAGATGAAGAGCCCATTCCGTCTACATTGCAATCTGAAGATATGTTCAAGACGGAAGGTGAGACTATTCCCTCTGCATTAAAAACTGTAGATATGTCGATCACAGAAGAAGTGCCCATTCTGTCTACATTACAAACTGTAGATATGTCGAGAACAGAAGTTGAGCCTATTCCCTCTTTATTACAAACTGTAGATATTCTGAAAATAGAAGGTGAACCCATTCCCTCTACATTACAAACAGAAGATAAGCTGAAAATAGAAGGTGAGCCCATTCCCTCCACATTACAAATTGTAGATGTCTTGAGAATAGAAATTGAGTCTATTAATTCTACATCACAAACTGTAGAAAATATTTTGAAAACAGAAGACAAGACCTTTTCTTATCCATCACAAACTGTAGATATGTTGAGAACAAGTGAGTCCAATCCCTCTTCATCACAAACAGTAGATATCATGGAAATTGAAGTCGAGCCTATTCCTTCTATATCACAAACTGTACAAAAAAGTATGAAAACACAAGACAAAACCTTTTCTTCTCCATCACAAACAGTAGATATGTGGACAACAGAAGATGTGCCTATTATTTCTACATCACAGGCCGAGCATATCCTCGAAACTGAAGACCGGCCTACTTCTTCCATATCTCAAATCACTAGTAATCTGGAAACTGAGCATGAGTCTACTAGTTCTAGATCTGCTATGTATAACCTGGCAATAGAAACTCAGTCTAGTCTTACATCAAACAACATTAGTAAAAACCCATTTGATGGTTGGACCAAAGATGAAAAGTACCTACTCTACTTTGGAGTAAAATACAAAGGTTCTAAAAGAGTTAAGGAAATACAGGAATCTCTTCCTAACAAAACAGTGGAGCAAATTGTAGCAGTTATCAATCATTTAAAGATTAAGGCGAATAATAATCCAGAATGTACCTTAAGGAAATTGAAAGTGAGGAGAGTTAAAACAAAACCACTAATACCATTAGCAACTTGGGCTAAAGTATTGACAGACAATCGAAGCTTCAACGAACTTCAAAATGAGTGTGCTAATGCTGTTCGTCTAATTGCCGATTTGGAGAAAATTCCTGCACCTGCACACACTGATATGATTGATTTTCGAAACATTTATCATCAGATAGCCGATGCCATGGAAGGAAAGACTGTTTGCAATGACATATTGGTGTCTGAAATTTTAAAGAGCTGTGTATTAGATGCAGCATTAGTCAGTAGGCCGTTCATCAAACCAGCTGCGTTCAGGCATGTCATAAATTCAGTGAACTTTAAAGAAAAAGAACAGCCCTTCTTTCCTAGACCCACACAAGATAACGAGCTTGCCATTGTACGTCACTTTTGTGCCTTAAGAAACTATAACCCTCTGGGTATTCCTGAAGAAACTCTCACACCTGCAGCAAATGCACCAAAACAAGAGTAAGAGCATTTTGGAACTTGATTTATTTTGGATTTGATACTTTCACTTTTATTACAAACTAGGTGTGTGTTCGTGGTACATTTTTCTCAGCTAAGGTTCCTATATGTTATTAAAAAACCAAAAGTACTAATAAACCAAACTTCATAAAACTTCATTCAGATGTCAAATAGATTTATTATTGATGCTTGGCTTCTACTCATCGGTTTGAGATACAAAGTAGGCATTTCATTCAGTCCTATAGTTTTTGTAATGTGCGAACAGACAAACAGAAGGAAACCCATTTAACAAAATATGTTCTTGTTCAGTAGCTTACTTTAAATCACATAGATCTTCTTTTTTTTTGTGCCTGCTTTGTTACTTATTGCTTTTTAAAAGCTTTTATTTAACTTGCAATATTTATATGTATGTAAGTATGTTTGTCTATGTCAAATCTTGCAAGCTGAAGTAGAAACAATTCCTCTTATCCCACGGAGTTGAATTTTTACATGTTGGTTAGTTCCGATGACAATGCATTTTTATGGTAAGCATGACCTGAAGCAACATCCAGGATAGCTCGAGATGTTGGGTACGTATTTTATTATAAAAGCCAGTATTAAGTTTTACCATGACATGTTCTCTAGATAAAGGAACTCTTCAATGGTCAACAGTACAGACACAAAATTTTATGTACGCATTTCTTTATGGTACGAGGGGCGTTCAATGTATTCTCGGTATCGGGGTAATATACTAATGATGATAATGATAATTAATGATAATTAAATTATCTCATTAGTTTATGACACTCATTGAGGATATAAATACAAAATTTTATTTGATTGTCGCCATTAGTATTCAAAATATCATTTCGGAAAGGCAACTACGATGACTGATACGACAATATTGAAAAAATCGAGCATCGCGCTGTGATCAAATTCCTCACAAAACAAGGAAAGACTCAAAAAGTAATTCACGAAGAAACGATGGCTGTTTACCAAGATTCTGCCCCTTCATTATCTACAATTCAGAAGTGGTCAAGTGAATTTAAATGGGGTAGAGAGTATTGAAGACGACCCTCGTGCCGGTGGGCCGGTTAGTGCCGCTACTGATGAAAACGTAAAAATTGTTGAGAAACTTGTACTCGAAGATGCCCGTGTGAGAGTGAAAATATTAGCAGAAAAAACCAAGCTATCCGTGGGTACCATTCACACTATTCTTCATGAACATCTGAATTTGTCAAAGGTCAGTGCAAGATGGGTGGCGCGAATGCTCACAGCGCTTCAGAAACAAGTGCGAGTTGATTGTTGCAAGGAGTTTTTGGAGCTCTGTGGTGAAAATCCGCAAAGTATTTATGATCGGATTGTTACTGGTGATGAAACGTGGGTTCATCACTATGATCCTGAGTGCAAGCAGGAGTCTATGCAGTGGCATAAAAAAGGAACAGCCCCACTGAAGAAGTTCAAAGTCTGCCCATCCGCCGGAAAGCTCATGGCCACAGTGTTTTGGGATTCCAAGGGAATCTTATTAATTGAGTACACAAAAAAAGGCTAACACCCTGGCGCAACTTACGCTAACACCCTGCGCAATTTAAATGAGGCAATAAAAGAAAAAAGACGGGGAAAATTGACCGCAGGTGTATTGCTTCTGCACAACAACGCGCCTGTTTACAAGGCGCGCATTTCCAATGCTGCTGTGCGGGATTGCGGATTTGAAGAAATCAATCATCCACCCTACAGCCCGGACCTAGCCCCTAGTGATTACTTTCTGTTCCCAAATCTCAAAAAAGAACTTCGAGGCAAGCATTTTTCCGACGATGAAGAGTTAAAGGCAGCAATTAACAATCATTTTTCAGACTAGGAAGAAAAATATTTTTTGGAGGGAATTGAAAAGTTATTTTCCAGGACAAATAAGTGTGTTCAGATCCTAGGGGACTACATTGAAAAATAAATTTTATTCAGAATATTCTGCTTATTCTTTCATGCCTATACCGAGAATACATTGAACTCCCCTCGTAGCTGGTTTTAAATATCACCATGACATGGCTACTGCATAAAAGGCTTTTTTTTAAATGTTTTTAACTAATTTATTTATAGATAAGACTAGCTGATGCCTGCGGCTTTGCATGCATGTTCATATTTCTAGGTTAAAAGTACTCAATGTGCTATTTCAGGATCTAAAATACCAATATTGGATCAAAATTTCTTCAACCGATAAAAATATTTTTATCGATTTCGGCTTCTACTC
This sequence comes from Alsophila aescularia, assembly GCA_946251855.1. Classification (NCBI taxonomy): domain Eukaryota; kingdom Metazoa; phylum Arthropoda; class Insecta; order Lepidoptera; family Geometridae; genus Alsophila; species Alsophila aescularia. The sequence continues at coordinate 40,422,043 of OX276386.1, read as the reverse complement.
GCCTGATTGAGATACCAAGTATGCCACTCAAGCCCTATGCTATACAACAGTGAAAACCGCATCGCAATCTGTCAAATAGTTTTTATGTGATGTGCAAACAAACAAACAGACAGACACGATTTAAAAGAAATGTTCTATTCTTTTTCAGTATTGTAGGTACCCTAGACCATTTTTTTATTATCTTCATTATACAGACTTTTTCGTTCTAATTGCTTTAGTAGCTTCCCCGCCCGCGACTTCGCCCGCGCGGACTACTGTTTATCGCGAAAAATGCAAAAGTATAGCACCAATACTCTTGATGTTTTTTGACATAATTGTTATTTCGTTTGCATGACAACTGTTTCATACAGCTAATAATCAACAGTTATCGCGTGAAGGCTCCCCAAACAAACTGACATTGTTTCAATTTTATATATTGGTATGGATGGTTATCATAGCTGCCATGCTGCGTTATTTGCCATAGCAACCCCTGTTAAAAAAATCATCTTTATTTCTGCTTTCCCCAAACCGATTGGGTGTTTATCCTAAATTCTCATTGCCGTCTAAGCAATTGTTTGACCACAATCTCACCTGATGGAAAGCGATGATGTGGTCGAAGGTGTAGCACGCTTGCCTAGTAGATGCCTATTCACTCTTGACTTGAACACACCAGGGTTATATTATACGCATCGTCTAGTCCTACAGTGATGAAAAGGTGATGGGGGAACTTAATTAACTGTGCAGTTAATTATTGAAACAATACAAGGGCTACAAGTAAAAAAGGTGAGGGAAACACTTTATTTACGATGCTTAATTATAAAACAGGTATTCCCGACACTTGCTAACAAAGACATTTCACTCCTTCCTAATGATGCCCGTAGTTCCATTAGCCCAGTTCTCGGCAACACTTTCAGCTAAGAATTTAACCATTCAACAAATCTACTGAATAATTTGAGCGCTACTTTAACCACTCTGTCCCAGAAGCCAGTTTCCTCCTGGGATTCCTGGCTTACTGCTGTAGGGTACTCATCGTCGAAATTCTCCACCTGCCTCCTCTCTCTTCTTGGATCTTCTCTTTCTTTCGTAACTGTCAAAATAGTAATTACTGATTAGTTAGTTATAATTATGATTTAATTTAAAAGGAAGATTACTAATCTATACTTATAATAAAGCAGTAAGTACCAAAAAGTCTGTACAAAGACATAAAATTAGCGCACATAAAATAAGCTACTGAACAAAAATATAACATTCTTTTAAATCTTGTTGTCCGTTTGTCTGTAAGCGCATCACGTACAAAAATACTGGACCGATTGCGATGCGGTTTTCACTGTTGGACAACCTAGGAATGGACTTGTAAACTGGTGTACTTGGTATATAAATCCAAAGAGTAGAAACCGAGCAATCGTTAAACATATATTTGACGGCTGAACAAATTTTGATGAAATGTAGTCATAAACAATTGCTTTATTTTGGTCCTGGAATAGCACAAGTTAAATAAATGATCACGCGGGCGAAACCGTGGGCACAGCTAGTTAGGAAAAAACATCGTATCAATATTGAAAACGATTAATTAAAAACAAACAACAGATAAAAGTAATATAAAATAAAGTTAATGGTCCTCGGGTAAAGAAGCTAAGTATTAAAATAAAGTTAATGGTCCTTGGGTAAAGAAGCTAAGTATTAAAATAAAGTTAATGGTCCTCGGGTAAAGAAGCTAAGTATTAAAATAAAGTTAATGGTCCTCGGGTAAAGAAGCTAAGTATTACAATTATATTAATAAACATTAGAATCTTAATTACTATGTAATTTTTTTCATTATATCATACCAAGCCGTTCAATTGTGGAAATTGTAGGTACCTATAATATGGGTACTTACACGATAGACTTGAACTTTCAGCTGAGATCTAGAAAAAAAGCAAGGTTATTACCTATAGGCAAACAATAATTATATGTATTAGGTATGTAATTATATAATATATTTTGTAATTATAAAATTACTTAAGTCTGAAATTATATAAGCAGTTATAAAACTTTTATTACTAAAAAAAAAACACGTCTGCCCTGCCAAAAAATAACCTAGGCCAATAAATAATATATTGTTGGAATGTGCTAATCAAGGCCTACAATTTGAAAGGTACCCATTTCGTAAAATTCAAAGTTTTTATTCGCATTTGAATTTGGAGCCATGCAGCCAGCCACCAGACAGAAATAAAAAATAAAAAAACTTTGTTCCTCGGATGATGTAAGGATTCTTACAAAACCCCATACCTCCAAATCTGTTCAGGCATTTAAAAGTTATGGTGGAATAAAGAAACTCACATACATACATAAAATTACACTCCTCTTTGGGCCGTCGTGTAATAAACTAACTCTAGCTATGCCTCCAAGATAGGTTGATCCTAAAACTGCTGGTCAGTCTTACGCTTTAAAGTTACCATTAAAATTATAAATGCCTGTATATTATTTACATTCTATTATAATAATAATAACTAAACACTTACATGGTATCCATCGGAATAGGAACAAAATATCGCTAACAACGCAATGAGAGACAGGATGAGCAAACTTGTTGGTCTCATGTCGCCGTTTTCAATCACCACATTGACTCTCCATGACTGTGAACTTGCGTTTTATACGAGGGCGTGGTTATGGCCAGTAGCGGCAAAACATGCTTTGTAATCACAGTCAAACCAACAAGTGCTTGTGCCATGACTATTATTATTATTGTTTGGCTCTTATGTTAGACTAGCTGTGCCCGCGGCTTTGCCTGCGTGGTCATTTCTTTGGGTTGAAAGTTACCTTTGTATTATTCCAGGACTAAAAGTACCTCTAAGTACAATTTACTACATATCTTGAAAATTGTATGCCTAAGCACTAGTAACATTGGGCAGTACCATTAATGGTACCAGTGCCACTAGTTTGCTTCGCTAGTATAGCTCGCGAGGCGTAAGCTGAGCTTTGCATTTGTGTGAGTGTACATAGATAGTGTAGGTGTGATAACCCGACTGAGGCGCGGTGCATCCTTTGCTTGGTTTAAACTGTTTTTTGGCAACCGGCCTGAGGCGCCGTGCGTCCCTCGCGCGTCGTTAGTACTGTATACTCACACAAATGCAAAGCTCACCTTAGGCTATTATTTATTCTGTGGCTTAGGCCTCGCGAGCTATACCATTAAATAAAATACAAGTATCAAATTCCAGGGTTTACTTATAGATTAGATAGTACCTACCATTATTGGTATTAGATGATCAGCCGTTAAATAGTTTTATATCGATTTCTCGGCTTCTTCTTATCAGATTGAGATACAAAGTACGCTAGATTTAAATTCAGAATCCTAAGCTATCTTACAGTGAAAACCGCATTCCAACTGGTTCAGCAGTTTTTGCGTGATGCGCGAACATACAGACAGACAAATGTTATATTCTTATTCAGTAGCTTATTTTAAGTCCCCTAGACTTTCTTTTTAAAATTATGTTCATTAGACGGACTTTAATTTACGTACTGCATTATTATAAGTTTGATTCCTCGAAGATAAAGGCGGTTTAATAAATGCTATGTAAGCATAAAGTAAGAACTCGCAGCAGAATGATCTGTAACTCTCGTAAGTATATTTTTGTGACAATCTACAAAATTTCACTGAGCGCTCTATTGGTTTAGCAGTTGAGCTGTTTTGCTCTAGACATGGTTTGATTCCCGCTGCGGACTAAATCTACCGACGACGACGATCGTCTCGTTAGCGACGCTACGCGTTGACTAAAAAAGTAAGTAAGTACTAAGTTAAGGTGGATGGTCCATGACATGAGTTTCACTAGATGGCGCTAATGACAATATTAGCTTATTTAATTTCTTTGGGCCTTGAATTGCAGTCAGGTTAGATTTAAAACTTTATTCGCGGTTAAAACACTAAACGATGTTAATGTTTGATCTAAAGTTTTCATTGTGAAACTAATATTTTTACCGTATTCGTTCTCTAAAAATTTGCGTCCAAATCTGAACCCAAATTTATAAGGAAGGAAATTAGATTTACAATTAAAACTTAATATGAAAAATAATCATTACACGGTGATACAGCCACCAATAAAGTTTCAAATCGGATCTCATTGCAATTATTATTTTTATATCAGCCTGAATCGACCAACTGCTGGGCAAAGGTCTCCCTTCCTTTCATGATTTTCTGTTCAATGTTTTTTAATGGCCAGTCCTTATCGTACGAGTCTAGTTCGTCTCGCCACCTTTGTCGGGGACGGCCGCGCTGATCGGTTGTTATTTTTGCCCACAACTGGTCTGGCATACGACAGACGTGTCCGGCCCAGTCGCATTTCAGCTGTGCATCTTTCTGGGTAACGTCTGTGATTTTGGTTTTGGAGCGCAGTATTGTATTCCTAATGCGGTCAGTTAGTTTGACGTCCAAGATACTACGCTCCATTGCGCGTTGGAAAACCTATGCACATATTGTCATTTAACGCCATCTAGTGAAACTCATGTCGTAACTATCTGTTTTGTATTAGGTTGATACTTATTACTTGACGCCTTATTGCCCTTAGGCCTATTATTTATTCTGTGCCTTATAGGTTCCTTAGGGTAGGTTAATATTTGCAGATTAGGTTGTCGACATAAAAGTGGTACCATGGTTGATGGTAACTACCTTATTTAAATTAACTGCTTATGTATTAATTTTGTTGCATCAAAATCGGTCCAGCTTTCTTGCAAAAAACATAAGAAGACTGTTAAATAATCAGATAGGTATACTAGTAGCACACAATAAATAATAGTACTAGTAGGGCGTAACGGGCGGGTAGGCCTAGTCCTAATCTACAATGTTGAATACTAGCTAGGGGAATACGAGATGGTCCCCATAAGGAAGAATGTTCTTAATTATGGCCAAAAATACACAACATCATATGAATGTTAAAGCTGATTTGAATTATGTACCTAGTCAATTTATTTGTCGTATTGCCATACTTACTTTTTCCAATTTATTATTATTTCATTAAAATATTAGTCATTTTCCAAAAGTATACTATTGGATCATCATGTGTGTCCATAATGGTCCCTAGGTTATGGGCATGATGATCCCAGAGGATTTCCGTTGATAATTCTAATAAATTCATATGATGACATTATAGAGTACGTATTCAAGTTTATGAAAAAAACTGTCACTTGCATATAAAATAGCATTGCTCCACTTTTAAACCAATGTTTAAAGTGTACTAAAACTATACGTGTGAGGTTTTTTGTATGTGGAAATCCTAATATAATGGCAAATAGGAAAAAAAATGCTGAAACGTAACCTTTGCTTTTAAGAAAATAAAAGTGACAATAATTATTTTATACTTAATTTTTAGCAAATTTGGTTTCTGCTGCTAATAGCAGACACAAATATGTTTTTTTTTTCTAAAGTTGCTACAACTTCATGAAATCTCTTCGTACAACATTTTGTGCGTTATAAGTAGCAGAATAAAATTACACGAAAACAATTTATTTTTTAATGTCGTCTATACTGACATAGGTAAATCGAAACATTGTTTTATCGTGAAGAAGTAGCAACTTAAGAAAAAAAAACACACTGAATTCCAAAATTATACAATACTAGCTGTTCCCCGCTGTATCAATCGCGTAGCTGCTACTCAGGAATAAGTAGTTTAACTTTGAATCAATTTTGAAAATCAGGCTTCTCAGTTGTGCGGCTGGAGGTCCCCCGAGGGTGTCTACCAGCTCAAGGGGACTCCCAAACACACAATAGTATGTGTAGTAATTATGTATATCTTTAAAAAAACTAACGTTTATGATTCAGTTATGTCAGTTCGTTTATGATTAACGTTTATGTTTATGTTCTATGAGCGCGAAACATGTTATATTACCAAGGTGCGAGCGAAGCGAGCGCGAAAATTTTGCGTTACTTATACTTTTTGCAAATTGCAAAATTGTTGAACTATTTGAGGCCGTGCGTAAACAAAACAAGAAAAATTACTATAACTACCTCTTCTACTATACCTACTCTACCATTGAGTAGATAGATATATGAACGCAGCCAATAAAAACAAGGCGCGAACATAGCTCGCGCGATAATTTCAAATAAATAATTATAATTATTTTAAATGTTTGTTAAAACTGAAGGAACACAATATGCACCTTATCCAGTTGATTACCGCGCGCGCACGCGCATGTATTCATTCAACAGGCAATAACAAACATGGGTGCAAGTGTAGAGAGCGTGAAAATTTAGAGTTATTTCTAGTTTCAGTGTCATTCTGTGTTTAAAGACATAATATTATATTTAAGGCGCGAACGAAGCGAGCGCGGAAATTTTGTGATATTTCTATCAGTGAGTTACCATCAGGCGAGCGTCCTGCACGTCTCGTCACTAAAAGTAATAAAAAAAAAAAAAAAATGGCACTTACCTACCGTACCACTTTAGCCAAATTTTTGTAAAGTTTTTACTAAAATCTCTATAACTTTTTTGTAGTCTATGTAATGGGTTGTTGTAATCTTGTAATTAGTAGCTCAGAAATATAGCAGACAAGGTGAAACACGCATTTAGAAAGAAAAATATGCGCAAGTATTCTTATTTTTTGTTTGAAATTTGGGCCAATGTTGTCCTTAGAGCAGGGTGACATTGAAAGAATGGCTAAAAACGTTTAATGGGTTAAAGCAACCACCAAGTTGTAGTCGCAAGTAGTTGGCTGGTCTATATAAGAAAGGTTTAAATAAAATAAAATTAAAAAAAACGAATAAATAAAAACTTTTTTCATTCATGAAACTCTGATACAAAACAGTAATCGCCCAACTTATAAAATAGGAGTTATTTAGCAAAATTATCAACATTATTAATCCTAATGTTCATATGTTTTTTTTATTTGTTTTGTTCTTTTTTATTGTTTTTAGATTTATTTGCGGGTTCGAACCCCGTCAAATTTTTCGTTTAGAAAATTATTAGACATTATTAATCATATTAATAAAATCAAACACAACAAAACTATAATTTTAAGCTTCAATAAAAAAAATGCCTTATTATCCATGTTCTAAAGTATTCCGAAAATGCACTCCAGGTATACGGACTTGGTATTTTTGGGATTTGATGGACAAAACTTGCGTAAAACCTCCTAAATTTTGGTATTCTGCACTGCTAATACATACATAACAAGAAAATAAGCAGTACAGAACGTGAACATATCAATATACAGAGATCCAGGAGAAAGTTACCGGGAAAAAAAAACACTACTTTTGTGACAAGTAGCTTACCGGTACTTACTGGCATGAACTTAGTCGCAGGTCGAAAAAATTACACTGTAAATACGCGGCCGTAGTGCCCATCTTTTAGTCAACGTAACAACTACGATGATAACTTAATCCATATCGACGTGGCGGGAATTCAAATCTTTTCCCGGTTTGGGCTAAGTAAACTCCCAGGGCTAAAGCCGCCCTCATTTACGGTACCTACTACCTCTAAGGGGTTCTTAGTCGTTTAGATATTTGTGTCATATTGGTCATGTATTCTTATTGATATGTAAATAAATAAATAAGTAGGTAGAATTTTTAACTAACTCGTAACGCAACTGGTGGTATAGTGCAGTACCACAATACTTCCATCACCTCTTGTGGGTGGAAAAGGCCTAGTTACGATGGATAGATAGGAAATTTTAAACATCGATATTTGACTATTGTTTTTCAATAGTTTTGGAAGCGACTGTACAAACGACGCACCCAGACCATGCATGTACCAATGCGTGTTAACAGTTGAACAGGTGACCTTGTCGATTCAGTAAATGTTCCGCACGAAAGAGTGCGCACAATATGACTTGGCTGTCAATTGGCCAGGCTTGGTGCGGAGATGGGAGTGCTAAGTCATCATCATCATGATTACTGCGGCTATGGGAATTAAATTACGTGACTAATTTTAAGAGGAAATGGCGTGCAAGAAAGGTGTGGTGAGGCCCCCGAGTGGTCTTTAATTAAATTAACAAGGCCATGGCGTGCTCACGAGAAAATACAAATCACATCGTCAGCTGGCAATGCGTCCACTACTAGCCTCCCCCATAGAAAGCCACACGAGCGGTTGCCCGCCCGCCGAGCGCCGCCTTTTGCCTTTTGATGGAGGTTGTCATAATCATCACGACCACGTCACAGGCGTCTTGATGACGCAGTAGTCGGTCGTATGTCGTGAAACACTGTACGTTTAGGAATTTCCCTAAAAGAGACGGTTTTGGGGCAGTGGTCTAACTGTTCTGTCCAACTAATTGGACTACGGGCCTCTACTAGGGGTCGTGGTCTAACTATTTTTATAGTTGGACAATGGCCCTATAACTAGACCCGTGGTCCAACTGATTTATTATAATTCTAATTACTTATATATTCAAGAAGTAGGTTTTTTTAAACAATTTTTTGTTAGTTGTTATTAAAATAAAAATAATCTTAAATATAATGAAGAAAAAATGTAGGTACTTTACAATTTTTCTACGTCTGTCTAACAGTTTTCCAAGCGTCTAACTTATTTCACTGGGCTACAATTTTTATTTTTTTCAAATGCTCTCCGCCGTAATGCGTGACGCAGAAGGCGCACGCCAAAGTTAAGTTTTGGCCACTTGCTCAAGGGCACCCAGGGGGTGCGAACCTCGGCTTGGACAGTTGCCATTGATTACGGGGAGTATCGAACTAAACACCCCTGGATCTCTACTGTTAGGTAGTGATCGAGGGGCCCTGATGAAATGGCAGGAGCCCTTTGAATTAATTACATAACTGACCACCGATTCGGAATACACCTTCGAGAAGAATCGGCAAGTAACTCGAAGGCGAATAATATCGACTTTAATTACGGGACCTTCGACCTCGCCGGCGAGGTCGGTGTCTGTCTAATTGTGTTGAAAGATGGTGAAGATGACGGATTGGACGAATCAATCGCTGCCTGCACTGCGGTAGCTATTTCATCGTCCGGATCGCTCAAGATGTCTCTAGGGCGTTTATGGAGGGGTCACTGGGCTACCAAAATATGAAATTGAATTTAATGAACAAAAATTTTTATTTTTCTTTCCACTTTATTTGATTCATCACTTAGTTGGCCGTGTGATGATGATGCCATGGGAATTCTGTAATTAAACGACGCAAGCCCCTCCCGGGCTCTTTGACTCGTCTTGATTTTAACTGTTTAGTAATTTTTTAATAAGAACTAATAAAAACTTGTTTGAAATATATAAATCAGTTGGACCACGGGTCCAGTTATGTGGCCATTGTCTAACTACAAAAATAGTTGGATCAAGACCCCTAGTAAATGCCCGTAATCCAACTAGTTAGACAGACCATTTGGGCCATTGCCCCGAAACGAAAGAGACAGGTTTCGTTATATCAGGGTACTTACATAAAAAGTTAAAATAAGGATGTGACTCATCCATATACGAGCCCCAATGCAAAAGAGTTCGTCTAGTGTGAAATTTTCTCTGTGAGTTTTTTTCTGACTTCATTATTTTTGTATATCTATACAAAATATTAAGCTGTTCTACTATCACATGGCGCGTTACTTACGCCATTTTTTAATTATGAACCAATAAACTATTTTAGCTTTTTAAATTTATACATATCCTGTTTTAAATTAGAAGAAGTTATAAGCAAAATAGTACGTCTAATTGTTAATCGATGCAAAAGAGTTCGTCTATCTGTGAGTTAAATAAGATTATTCCTTCTTTGTACAATTATGTTGCATAATTTAAATTTGTAAACGTAATTCTGTGTCATTTGTCAAGTAAGACAGTATAAATTCTGAAAATTTCAGTTTTTTTCATTCATTTTCAAATAACAATGGGTCGTGGCAAACCCGTGTGTGAAGAGCTTCGAAAGCGAATAGTTTGTGGGGTCGATGCTGGCAAATCAAGTTACCAAATATCTAAAGACTTGATACTTCCCAGGTCTACAGTCCAATCTATCATTCAGCACTATAAAAAGAATAGAACGACTTCTTGTTTGAAGAAAACTGGTCGACCACGCATCACAAGTGCAGTAGAAAATAGAATCCTGAAGAAAATTATCAAAAATAATCGTCGTGCTCGAGCTGGAGAACTCACCGTGCAATGGAAGGACATGATTCACAAAGACGTCTCAGTTGATACTTGCAAAAGAGTCCTAAAAATAATGGGTTACGGATTTTACACCGCTAAGGAGAAACCACTGTTGACTGCTGTACAAAAGAAAAAGAGGTTGAAGTTTGCTCGTGATCATTTAAATTGGACTTCCGATCAATGGCGTAGTATCATTTGGAGTGACGAGTCCAAATTTGAAGTGACAGTCGGCGATGAAAGGAAAAAAGTGATTCGGAACAAAAATGAGGCATTTCATACTGATTGTCTCAAACGCAAAGTGAAGTTTCCGGCGTCTCTTATGATATGGGGCTGCATGTCTGCACAAGGTGTTGGTGGTATGCAGTTTGTGGATGGTTCTATCAATGCTGCAAGGTATCAAAACCTTTTGGAAGAGAATTTACTGCCCTCTATTCCGTCACTTAAGCATCAAGATTCCTTCATTTTTCAACAGGATGGTGCTTCCTGCCATACTGCAAGGACAACAAAGACGTGGCTACTGGCGAAAAGCATCCCTACAATCGAATGGCCATCTAACAGCCCGGACTTGTCGCCGATCGAAACCCTATGGTGGAAAATGAAAAAAGTTCTCCGTAAAAATCCATCAAGATCGAAGAGCGACTTAAAGGCTAAACTCTTGGCTGTCTGGGAGTCAATTACGCCTGAGGAGTGTGCAGCGTTGGTTGCAACCATGCCTCTTCGCATTAAAGCTGTCATTGAGAGCAAAGGCGACACAACTAAGTGGTAGACGAACTATTTTGCGTGAGTGACAAGGGTAGACGAATACTTTTGCGTTATGTTTATTAGAATATTTAAAAAAAAAAATATGTTATGTAAAGTCATGAAAGAATTTCAGTTATGTTAAAATAAACTTTAAAATGTTCCTCAAATTGTGGTTTACTTGTTATTAAACTTTCTTAATTATTTTACCAATATTTACTTTCTATATTTTACGCTTTGCACTACTTTCCATAGTAGACGAACTATTTTGCATCGGGGCTCGTAGTACCTACTTAGGTATTTATGGTTGAATTGAACTTAAATGATTCATGTTCGCAAGTTCATCCCTACGCTTACATAAGTCAACTAAAAGTTTATGGTGTAGGTACAAGAAAGTCTGCTCGTAAAATAGGCTGGCTCTCTGCTGCTAACACAAATGTCCAACGGTACGGTCTATGTATTTTTAAGTCTAACAAAAGCGTCTTGACACCAAAAGCATTTATCTCTGTACCGTTCGCAGCATATAGTTTGTAATTACATGCACTATTTTCACATGTTCACTTACGCGAGAGGAGACACAAGCATTAGTGTAAAAATCTAAAGCCGGTGCTCTGATCCTTAATACTAAGGCGGTTGCTACTTACGGGCAGAGTACAGGCACACGTCAATGCCTATAACTTACTCATTTTGCCTCACAAGAATACACTTGTACGCCTTCTCCTTCTACCGAAAATGGTAGAAGCACTGCCAATCTGGTCTTCCGCTTGACGCCTTCCTCGACAAGCTATCGGCCTCCTTCCGCTCTGGCGATGGCCTCATGGTCGAGCTACCGAGAGACATCCAAACGATCAACTCTCTGGTTAAACTTCCTTATCCGCTCTGATCAGGTCTGTTGAAGAACTGTCGACGCTGCTGGTAGACGGTTCGGAAGCCGACCTTAATTCCGCAATATGAGAACTCCGGGTCCTTTCCATCACCTTATCAGCGATCCGAGCAAGTTCGTCCAACTCCGACGATTCCGTCACCGAAATTATTCCACGGATGGACGGCGGGAGATGTCCCTGCCAAAGGATCATGAGATACCTCGCCAATAGGATAGACATTACACAGAAATACGCTTAGCTGGTTCTCATGGCACCCGCGGGTTGAGAAGGGGTTGTCCTATTATTGTGCCGCGCACCACACTGGCTAGCACAGTTCATCAGAAAATATTATTTTGGCAAAAAATCGAAAAACCCCCGACCAAACAAATTGTACAACCGACTTTTGTAGGTACTGTTCAAAACTCGCATTTCAAAATGTCTTGATGCCAACAAACAGAGCCCCTCGATTCAGGCCGTCATAGTAAGCTACTTCTCATCAGATCATCAAATTACCTAATATACCTACCTTAGTACCTCACCTTGTGGTACGACAGGGCGTACGACAGGGCGTACCACAAGGTGGCGTCTTATATTGCAATTTTTATCAACTCCATATCACTTCTTCCTACCTCCACAGTGTTTAGTTTGAGCAATATCTCTTCCTTTGCTTCGCCGTAGTCGGGTAAAAAAAGTACAACAGTATAGACGGCCAATATACAATTTGTTCGGATCCAATATGTCATAGGCACTGATCAGTAGAATAGATTGGACTTTTTTTTGTTCAATCTATTCTATAGTAAAACAAATAGAACCAGTTGGACTATTCTATAGTAAAACAAATAGAACCAGTTGGACTAAGCTAAGTAAAGAGCATTTTCAGGCCAGCATGCAATATGATGCTTGTTTTGTTAAGTTACATGGTGATATCAATCTTACTGGCTCAATATCGACTGCTTAGCGGCGATTTCGTGTATGTAATACTTTTCCTAATACTTTTTGTTTTTTTCTGTAAATTCAATGAGGCGGGTGGTGGAGAAGCTGGTGGGGATTTTCAGAATGATCCCTTCAAAAAAGATTTTTTGGTGATTTGTGATGCCTTATTACTTTATGATACGTAGTTTAAAATAAAATGCATTTTTGTTAACCAATTTACAAAAATATTGAGTAATTATTTAAAGAAAAATGTAAAAACAATTGTCAGATTCAAATTGTTTTAAGTTTAAATTCTGGGCTGTTGGAACTAATGAAAAACTTGAAGCATGGAATTTATTTCAAAATTATTTAATAAATTTAATAAATCAGTCATAAATTATATTGAGGAATTTATACAGGAAGAGTCAATAATATGATATTGTCAAGTAGTAAGACTACGAAAAAGGAAATGTAATTTCTCGCAACCAAATCCGTTTGGCAAACTAATTTGGCTGCAAGGAACAACCCAGGTTTATGACAAACAGCCGATTACATTTTTCTTGTTTTTAAATGGGTATGCCACTAAAACATAATTCTTAAATATCAAACTAAATTGTTACTATAAAACGTATATTATTTCTTAGAAGCTCCGAATCCTGAAAAGCCCATAATCTGAGCCAGTTCATTAGGTGCAGCTGAATCCTCTGCTTCGTCATTGTCATTGAGCTTGCGTTTCTTGTCACGGCGCCTTTCGCGACGCAGTTCCTTGACTCTCAATTCTTCCTCCGCTGCTTCTCTTAGTCTACTGTCCAGTTCATATTCACTCTTCTTTTCTTCTAACTTCCTTTTATTTAGCGCGAAACGAGCCTTTACCTTAAATAAAATGTTCAGTATTTTATTGCTATGATTTTTTACAAAACATGTTGAAAATATAAGTTAATAATTATAGAAACTACTATAAACCTTCTGACTTAGTCTTTTGATGGAATTTTGTTTGTTTATTAGGTGAATGTAGAATAGAAAATATTTCTTAATAATCAATAGTTTCGAGTTTTTCATCTATATTAATTAAGTAGTAAGTAGTCTGTACAATGAAAATAATTTAAAAAAATACCTAAAATAGTCTATTCAGCAAAAGTATAACATTGAGAAAAATTGGTGTCTTGTCTTTATGTTCACACGTCACGTAAAACTACTCGACCAATAATTATTGAAATGCGGTTTTCACTATTGGATAGCTAAGGATTTGACTTAAAATCTAAAGTACTTTCATCTCAATGTGACAAGTACAAGCTAAGCAATTGTCAAAAACAATTACATTGTTATTTTAGGTCCTGGAATTACACATAGGATAATATTAAGCCACAGAAATGACAAAGCCACAGGTATAGCTAGTTACACAATAAATTTTTAGAAGACTAAATTAGGTGTTTTGTTGTATGAGCTTCTAATGATTTGAAAATGGCTCCTATCAAGCTTCTATACAATTGATCTGTCTAGTTCCAAAAGTGGCTAACCTCACATTTTTTTTGTATTCTAAACTAGTTATAAACACAGGGGTAGTGGAGAACGTCACTAAGTTAAAGCAGGAATGTCGCAATTCGCAACAAGTACAAATATTATACCTAAACTTCGAGGGCGCAATACTGGGGTTAAATCAGTAGTGTCAAGCATGTGCTCGCAGAGTCGCGCTCTGCGTGCTTAGCGATAAAGTAGCTACTTACGTAGATTTTGTCAAATTTAATTCTTTTCTTAATTATGAGTACCAAGAAGAAACCTAGAAGGTACTGCATAGCTTTCGGTCTCAAAAGTCTCGTAAAATACCTACATATCGACATTTTAATACGTAGGTAGCCATTTCTTTTTTATTCATTAATAAGCATGGAATTCAGACAGGCCCCTTTTATTTATTAAAGTGCAATACCTATTATGAGTTAATCAAATAATGAGGTATTAGGTCTATTCTGATAAGAATTTAGTTAATAGAACTATCAACATTATAATCTATACTATAATAAATAAGTAATAAAATAATACATTATTACATAATTGTTTATTCTGTTAAAATAAATAAGTCATATCATATCACAGAATAATTACTAGTACCTACCGAGCGAAAAAGTGACAGAGCGATTCTGAAACGGTTACAGCAATGGAAGTTCTCATGCGTTGTGATATGGTACATTCTAGCCTGCACGCAATGGGTGAGCGCCTTCTAGGTAAATATAATTGAACGCTCGCAGTGCTGTGTGAGTTAAATTCACTTTATTGCGTTGTAGCGAAAGTTGCTGTGTATTTAAATGACTTTACTCAGTTAGCCTTCTGTACTTGTACTATTATTTATTCTGTGGTTAAAGTTCCTGGGAAGTAAGATAAATCAAACGGCTTCTATTTTATACCTAAACATTAGAGTGAGACAGGCCTGATCACATCCAAGAAATAAGAATCCGCATCTAAATTACCCGATCAACATTCTTTAAAATGAGAAGTACTGTGTGTCAGGAACCTGAGTCTCAACCTAAGACTACGAATAGTATGCTGTTACATCTACTCAGTGTTACTACATGGTGTTGAAACCTGGACTCTCACAGAGAACACAACAAAGAAGTTGGAAGCTTTTGAGATGTGGATTTACCGCTGTATCTTGAAAATCTCATGACCTGACCGAGTAACGAACATAGAAGTATTGGAGAGACTTGAAAAAATATGGAGCTTATGAACACCATTAAGGCCAGGAAGCTTTTGTACTTCAGTCACTTCATGTGAAATGACAAATATAAACTTTTCCAACTCATAATTCAAGGGAAGACCACGGGAAAACTAGGTGTGGGCAGGAGGCATTAAAGAACCTGCGGGAATGGATTGACTGCAGTGGAACCCCAAGAAAAAGATAAAATTACTACCAAGACATAAGCTTCATTTTTGGTCTTACCTCCTAAAGTTAACACAAGCGCTAGTTCCATAATCAAAAGTCAACTCATTATTATGGTTGCTGGCATTGGTATAGCTATAATAAAGTTTAGCAGAGTTGCTATTGGTACCTATTTAATAATACTAACCTGATCTAAAGAACTCCTTTCAATCTTCATGGACATGCCCAAGTTTCTCTGATGTTTCTTTCCATTGATATGGTCTAAGAAATTAATGGAATCTTTGACAACACAATCACAGACATTACAGTAGTAACCCCCAGACTGTGACGTGGGCGTATTCTTGGTGATGACTACACTCTTGCCCAACTTCGAGTCAAGATCTACTTTATAGTCTCGCTGTTTGAGAAGTTCTCGTTTGACTGGTGCAGCTGAAACATGACAAAATTGGAGTTTAAATGATGTGCAGTGAAATTATGTATTTATGATAGTACGGTTCATTTTTACTGCTGTAAGTATATCTGTTAGGCTGTCAGATCAGTGGAGCTTAGCAACTTAGTCTTGTTGGTTGGTAGACTGTGAACACCCAAGAAACTTGTATTACCTTCCGAAGAAGTACGAAGATAAATCAGCAAGTTTTTAGGCCGGCTTGTTACATTGATAACCTACCTTTCTTTTTAGATTTCTCATCTTCCTCTATTTCTGCTTTGAGCCTCTCTGCAGCGATTTTTTCGAACTCGTCTTTGTCCCATTTTCTACGGTGATCGTCTGGTCTCATACTCATTTTAACAGATTTATAGGTTGTGGTAGTTCCTTTCCTGGTTCGATATTTTGTTGAGTACCTAATCAAATGTTCTTACTATTCCAATTACCAAAACATTTGTAGGTTCTTGAGATGAGAAATAAATACTCGTTGTTTTCTTCAACATATGTCCGATTAAATAAAATAAAATAATGAATGAATTGACTGATTGACTGACAGTGACGTCTGACGGTCTGACCAAAGTCTTAAGGTGCATTCCGATTCACGATAATATCGCTGTGAGCGATCACAGTGCTAATTTGCGCTCCGATTCAGATATCGCGCTCACGGCAGTTGAGTGTTGCAGTTGATTCGGAACGCTCGTGAGCGTAATTACAAGATCACAACAACATAACCTCATAATTTGCTCAAAATACAAAGTATTACTCGTGGGCAAAGTAGTCTGTCAAAAAATTGGTCAATTGTCTGTAGTAATATTTGGAAAACTGTACGAAAATCACACACAATTGAATTCAAACAACAGTTTTCTTTGTAAACAACCGTCAGTTTGTCACTTTGGCAGTAGCGCTCACGGTGATATCGCCAAACCGATATGGTCGGTATAATCGCAAAATGGCGGATGTAATGACGTAATCCGTGACGTCACAAGGGATATCGTTGTTGCGCTCACGATGACTTGGTACGCGTTTTAGCGCGATAATATCGATTTTATCGATTTTTGCGCGTCTCGGAATGCACCCTTAGTCTGTCTACGGACCACAGGGAATACAACCACTACGCAAAAATGCGTAGAGAGAGTATAAGATAGAGAAGCTCGTATATAAAGTCGAAGTATTCGTTTTGTAACAATTGGCGAAAATAACTGTAAAAAACGCTAAATATGATCACAATTGGCGTTCCCTTTGGCCATTTGTGGGCGAAATTAGCGTTTTGAACGTTTTCGATCACCGTTCGTTTTGCAAATTTCGATGACATGTTGACATAGGAAAATCGACTTCATTCCGTCACAAATAGGGTCGTTTTTCATTCAGTTTGGAAAGTATCGGTAGTGTCAAAATTTGCAAAAATGACAAAAGTGTTGAAAAAACAAAGAAAATGGCTTGTCAAAAATGTACATTTCGAAACTGCCCACAAAGCCAAATCATCATCTCGAACGCAGGGATAGTATAATACCAACAATTTTAGGGTTACGCGCTTTGCAAAATAAATACCCTGGTGAGCAAGAATATTTCACTGCAAATTTATATTCGGCCCAAATTATAAAGTTACTGTACAACAATAAAAGGATAGTCGATTTTTGAGGTTTTGATTGATAGGACTAAATAATTTGCCTTGTAAAAAAAGGACGTTAATAAAATAAAATATATAATATATATTCGGTACAATTCCGCACCAATTATCTAGCCCCAAACTAGGATACCCTGTACTATGGACACTAGATAACGGATAAACATACTTAAATACGAATATTAACATCCATAACTCAGAAACTGTTGAAGCAAAGAGGTTGTTGCTTGATCATGTATAATCTCATTGCATGACATTGTAGGTGTGGCAGTTAGGATTAATTTATGAAAAAAGGATAGTGACAGAGAAAGTGTCACAAGAGAAAATTGTGGTATTTGTCAGTAGTATCGAATATTCTGGTTTATGTGGTATTTTACTTAAATGTTATTGTGTTCAGTGAATATAATTATTCTAATGTGATTTCAATGTTATTATTATGATTAAAAAGCTTCCTACGTAGCATAACCTCATTAGAAACAAACATTTCTGCTCATCACACAAATGATTGCAACTTGCAAGATTCGAACCCACGACCATTTGATTTTGTATCTAGCCACTAGACCAAAAATGGAATGGTGCAAAGTACTCGAAATATATAGATCACTCTAATTTTATCTATGCTAATATTATAAATGCGAAAGTTTGTCGGTGCATGTGTGAGAGTGAGAGAGAGAGAGTTATAGTATGTTTGATACTCCTTCACGCTGAAAGGATTTAGATGAAATTTGGTATGAAGGTAGCCCAATATCCTGGATTAACACATAGGCTACTTTTTATCTCAACAAAAATAACAGTTCATGTAGGAAATAGGGAAACCGCGGGGCGCTGCTAGTGTTAATCATGAAGGGCTGACTACTCAGTATAGAATTAACTTACTCAATTTTAGATACAGAACCGATTCGTTAGAACATATTTCTTTCTGTTTTTCTGAAATATTTTGAATTAAAAATGTTTCGAGCTTGTACATGAGGAAATTTTTGGAAGCCAGTTAGTGCGACCTGTTACACTGTCCCATAACTTTCGTATGGTCAGATTATTAGGAAATCTGGAAAAACTAAGGGGATTAAATTAGAAAATTGACAGAAATTATTAATAATATACAATTTAACAGCAACATCCAGAGACCAATGTCACAAAAGAAGCCACCACCGCACGATGTAACGCACTACCTTGAAACCGCCGGAGCTCCTGTCTACGTCCGCCCTCGACCGTTACCACCTGACAAATACATCGAAGCAGAGATTGTGTTCGAGCGCCTGATAGAAATGGGCATCCATCAAACAGGGAATAGGCAAACCCAATGAACAGCACATAGTGAAAAAAAGAACGGACAATTACGCATCTGCGCAGATTATCGACACCTCAACGCTATGACAACTAAGGACAGATATCCGATAACAATAATACAAAATTTCACATTTTGCCTACATGGCATGAAGATATACTCCAAAATTGACATTAAGAAGGCTTATTATTGGATACCGATGGCAAGCAAAGAAGACACAGAAAACAGCCGTGAAAACACCATTTGTCTTATTCGAGTTCTCATCGACGACGTTTGGGCTACTTAACGCCGCTCAGACCTTTTAGCGCTTCATGCACCAAGTAATACGAAGCCAGGATGACCTTCACCTTCAGTTACGTCGATGACCTGCTTAACTTTACTCCACAAGAGGAGAGTCATAAGCGCCACCTTTATCAAGTCTTCAAGCTCCTGACAGAATATGGACGCACATTGACAAATGTGAGTTCGGAAAAAAAACCCTTAACTTCCTGGACTGTCATCACGTTTCTGCAGCTGGCTTTCAACCACCGAAAGAGAAGACAGAAGCCATATCATTTCCTAAACCAAAGACGATTGAAGAACTGAGAAGATTCATGGGCACGATCAACTTCTATCGAGACACACAAACCCACCAAGCCAAAAAGCAGTTACGACTTAACAAGCTGTTACATAACGCAAAGAAGAAGGACAAGCGCCAATCAACTGGACTCCAGAAGCAGCAGAAGCATTCGAAAAACGTCATGACAGAGTTAAACAAGCAGCGACATTGTCGTAACCAATTCCTGGAGAAGAAGGTGTCCGATGCATCATGACTGATGCATCGGACAAGAGTCTTGGTGGAGTCCTCCAGCAACTACAAGGCTCGACGTGGCATCCAATAGCTTTCTACTCGAAGACACTTAGTAATACACAGAAGAAATACAGCGTGTAAGACCGTGAATTGTTAGCAATGTACACCGTGATCAAGCACTTCCGCAGATACATAGAAGGCTTAGAAGTGGTTATTTACACAGAACAGTGAACTCTCACATACACTTTATCAAAATCACCACCAGTACACATCCCATACAACGCAATCCGGTCGAGGTGACTGAAATTTCGGTAACAAAATAATGTACTGGTCGCAATGTTGTAATTGTTACTACGCTATGTGTCTGCGTGTGGTTCTGCCTCAAAATATGGTAACAGAGTATACACTTCGCGACTAAAATGTGTCAGACATGTATCACCTTACTTCACCTCATGATTATTTTCATTCCACTATGCCAATATGACTAGTTGCAAACAAATTTTCATGCCAATATCAACTCCAACGCATCGCATTAAATGATAGTGATAATGAAGATCTGATTGAAACAGAATATGTAATCGTCCCGCAGATCTAATTTCGAACGCAACCAGTGGCCCAATTACAGAACTTGGCTACAATCGGATTGTCACTTTTTTCATAGCAAAATCGACTCTATCGCAAAGCATTATTGAATTTGAAGGCTTGAAACCGTCATGATCAACATTACGTAATCGCACTGCAGAACATGCTGAGTTCCAACAATAGACAAAACCGAGGTAGTATGACTACTTAGTCTGTGGTAAGCCGTCACGTCTTGGTTTGGCTTCGCTGTTTCGTTCAACGGCTTTCAAAATCGTCGAAAGCATAATCCATGTGTACAGTAGATTTATACCTATTACTTTACTCTTTGCATGTATTTTTTATGTGACTTGTCTATGTCTATAGGATGAATAAATAATTGAATTGAACGGGTAACAGCACATATACGTAATTTTGAGTACTTACGCATTTTATTATGATAGCCGGTTTTAAGTTTTACCATGACATCATCATTGGCCTTTTACATCTTTAGCAGATGATTTAAGCAGTGACAGTGTTCGGAGGGTTTTTACTGCACTTCCGCTGATGGCTTTGCGCTTTGGCTTCTTTATCTACTTTTACCTTTTCTTTGTTTTCCTTTTCTATTGTTCCTACTTAATTTTTCTAAATATTTGTATCTTTTATTTTTGTGTGTGTTGAATAAATGTATTTTCTTTCTTTCTTTCTTTTCTTTGATGGCTAAAGAGACCCACACGGGAAAAGCAGATCCGGCCACACAGCGTACAGAGGTTTGAGTGCTGTGTACCCCTAGATGGTAAGGGATTGTTAGCGCGTTCGTTTCTTTTCGCGCGTTCGTTTCTTTTCGCGCGTTTACTGGCAAGCGTTTCAAACCAGGCATTGTCATGCACAGTTACGCCGTCGGAAAGTACCTTTCTCTAGAGGTCTCTGTCCTCCGCAAGACACTCCCAGCTGGACCAGTCTATGTCAAACGTAGTCAAGTCACGTTTGACGCTGTCTTTATACCGTAGCAAGGGGCGTCCTCGTGGGTGTTTAGCATTTACAATCTCTCTTAAGAGAGTTTGACGGGGCAAACGAGAAGGTACCATCCTATACACATGGCCTAACCAACGCAGCCTTCTCTGTTTTAAGAGGGCGGTGATACTAGGCAGCTGTGCCGTCTTAAAAACATACTCGTTGGTGATTTTATCCCTCCAGGATAAGCACAAAATGCTCCGAAGGCAACGCATGTGGAATGTGATCAGTCTTCTTTCCTGTTTGGCTTACGATGTCCAGGTCTCAGCTCCATACAAGAGTATGCTTAAGGTGCAGGTTTGATAAGTGCTAGCTGTGCCGGCGGCGTTGCCATGTGATATTTTTTCTGGGATATAAGAATCCTACGAGTTATTCTAGAACCAAAAGTACCAATATACCAAATTGCATTAAACTTCGTTCAGACGTTAAATCGAAGTTTATCGATTGCTCGGCTTCTACTCTTCGGATTGAGATACCAAGTACATCAGTTTTTAAGGTCTACCCTAAGCTTTGCAATTATCAGTACTAGCTGTGCCCACGGTTTTGCTTGCGTAGTCATTTTTCTCTGATTAAAGTATCCTATATGTTAGATAGATAATGGTACCGATTCGGTTGGCACAAACTAGACTACACTAAAATTAAGTTTAGTCCTGTTCCAAGCCGATAACAATGCACTAAACTAAATTTTAGTTTGACACACCTAAATTGATTTTAATTTGTCAGTTTAGTTTAGTGGTATTTTTCTATTCTGTTGTACGTCAGTTTACGTATAAAGAAAATCATAGACAAAAAGCGTGGTCTGTGTCAGGGCGCACGGCCACTTGTTAGTCGTGAAACGTTTACTCCACGTACAAATCGCGAGTTATACCAAATTAAAGATCACAATAACGTAAATTTTGCTTATTATGAATGAGACACCCGCGGCTTTACCCACGTGGTCATTTCTCTGGGTTAGAAGTAACCTATGTGGTATTTTAGGACCAAAAGTACCTATAAGGTATAAAATAACAAATTTCACTCATCCGTCAAATATGTTTGATCAATTGCTTTGCTTCTATTCACCGGATTGAAATACCAAGTACACCAAAACCTTTTTAATTCTAAACCTAGTTTTTACGTGATGCGCGAACAGACAAAAATACAGACATGATTTTGAAAAATGTTAAGTATATTCGTTTATTTGAAGTTGATTCGCTTATTTAAAATCCACTAGACCATTTATTATTATTATCTTCTTTGTACTCACTGCTTTATTATAAAATCTTTATTACCTCCGAACTTGAAAAGAGCCCCTCTCTTTTTATAAGTTTAGGGAGTGTGTGTGTGTGTGTGTATGTATGTATGTATGTATGTATGTATGTATGTATGTATGTATGTGTGTGTGTGTGTGTGTGTGTGTGTGTGTGTGTGTGTTATTTATATGTATGTATGTATGTATCCGTGTGGTTCTGTGGCATCGTAGCTCGCAAACGAATGGACCTAAGTATTTTGATGCGGTTTTTCTGTTTGAAAGCTGATGCGATCGAGATGCGCATGCGTGACCGTTAAAGTAAACAGGTATTCATGTATGTCACACTCCGAAAATTTAAATAGTTCTTTTCAACAGCCCTTATGCGCATGCGTGACCGTCGAAACATAACCAGATTTCCGTTTCATAAATGTACTAGTTTCTTTGAAAACCCGGATGGTGTGTTGGGGTGCATGGCCGTTTGCTTGTCGTGAAACGTTAACGCCACGTACAATTTGATTCGGTCCTGAAAACCTCTCGTTTGGTCTGTGCTGGAGTTCAAAATGTGTATAATCTACACATGTGTGTGTGTTGTGTGTTTTGTGTGCTGCAGCCACTTTTGTATTAGACCACATTATTTTTAAATTTATTAGCTTTGTTACAAACTTTTTCATATTGGATCGATTTTTTTCTTAACGAGATCTTTACCAAAACACCAGAATCAATATGCTTACTAAATTTCGAGTTATACCGAATTAAAAATCACAGAAATATGACACCTACATTCGATCTCTGGGGCTTATATAGTTATACAGTTATAAAGGCAAGATGATATAGCCCTTTTCGTGATGGTCCACTTTTAAAACCCCTATGTTTCGGAGAGATTTTATTGACGTTTCATTTCAAAACTCTCACTCTGATCGAAACATTCGATGGCGCATGTGCATAGCGGCAAAAATTCTATACAAACGTCTCACTAACACAGATAATAAACAACAATTTATGATTACATTCGTTCATTATTTACATGTGGGTAACATTTAAATTTAGTCGTTGCCAAAATCAAATTAGTCCTGTCACAATGTTGTGCTAGTTTAGTTGAAATCAACAACTGATAAAATTTTAGGAATCACTAAAATAAAATAAATTTAGCTTTAGCTTAGTTTAGTTTAGTGAGTTGCTCAACAGAATTGGCGTCAGAATCTTCTAATTCTGATACGGTTTTTTTATAAGTATAGATACTTATATAGTTTTTAATTTATAAATACTTTTCATTTTTATTTTTTATTACGGTCTATGCAATCGTTTGACCACGATCTCACCGGATGGAACGCGATGATGTGGTCGAAGGTGTAGCACGCTTGCCTAGTAGATACCTATTCACTCTTGACTTGAACACACCTGGGCTATAATTTACCGGAAAAACTGACGAGGGCAGGGCATTCCACTCCTTTGCAGTTCTTAAAATAAATGAAGAAGCGTAACGCTTCGTTCTTGTGCGAGGTATTTCAACCATAAAAGGGTGGCGCTTTGCTGATCGTCTAGACTTACGGTGATGGAAAGGTGATAGGGGAAACAGGTTGTGCAGTTCTTGTGCACACTCTCCATAGTGCAATCTGTAGAATACCGATAGGCTTGCTACCTCACGTCGATGCGCCAGACTTTGAAGCTTACTCTTTACTAGAGTGTCATCTCCAATGAGCCTGATAGCACGATTCTCAATTGAATCCAAAGACTCGAGCTGATACTTGGCAGAACCGTCCCAGAGGCGGCAGCAGTACTCCATACAAGATCGGACCTGTGCTTGATAAAGATTCAAAAGCTGTCCCGGTGTGAAGTAGCGCCTAACCTTAGACAAAATACCAAGTTTTTTTGCAGCTACCTTGGCTTTGGATTCAATATAAGACCCCAAATTCAGGTTTGATGTGAGTTCAACACCCAAAAGCTCCAGATGATCGTCTATTGATATTGTTACACTTTGGAAAGACGGAGATCGGTTTAGAGGACTCTTTTTAGTAGAAAACAAACACGCCTGCGTTTTAGTAGCATTTCTTACGTAGTATTTATATACTCTTTGGTAGCATTAAACTTAACCAGGTTAGCATTACCCCAATTGGACATGGCTTCTAAGGCTAAATTTAAACGGTCTACCATAGCCTCTCTCTGAAACTGGACAGTGTCGCAGCTGGCTTGAGCATTGGAAGTGTATCTCCAAACTACAGTACTGTTATCAGCATACCTATAGGTACCGGGCCGGGCAGAAGGTCATTAATGTGCAGTAAAAACAGTGTAGCCGAGAGAACCGATCCCTGAGGTACACCGGTATTGATAGCCATTTGATCAGATAAGCAGCCGTCTAGGACCACTCGAATAGATCGTTCTCTCAATAAATCAACTATCCAATTGCATTAGCCAACAGGTAAACCATATGAGGGAAGCTTGTTTAAAAGGCTATCGTGCCAGACCCGATCAAATGCCTTCGATATTTCAAGGGAGACGGCAAGCGCCTCACCATACTATTTTTATGGTCGACATACAAAAATTTAAACGGGATATTTCCCAAGAAAATTATCGGATTAGACTTTCTGATAATTCGGCGCTGTTACAATTTACATGATAGATAGGTTTTTATAATATTTGAATAAATAAAAGTGAATCCGCGCAAAGGGATAGAACATTCCGGCTGTAATAAATATCTCTCAAGTTTTCTCCATGGATCAAGAGAACCGGTAAAGTGAACACACTCTGAAATTTATAGAAATCTCTTTAAAGTATTTCCACTTAACTCGAAGATCATCATTTGGAGTGCCCACGATACTTCGACTTCTCGCAATCGTCGATGACTTCGCCTGATGAGTGACATCACCTGCCATCGAGGTACTTTGGAGTAATGTGGACCAGTTGAAGATCAAGACTGCAGATAACTGAAAGGAGAGCTCGATCTATGTGATCAGGTATGGAAAGCTATAGTGCTCCAAGGCACCTGATTATCCTACAGAGGTCGTAGAAATATTTGAAGGTGGCTCCAGGATTAGCTATACTCCACCACCGAGGACTGAAGTTGGACGAACAATTGAAGATCAAAAACCTACATCGGGCCAGCCGTTTACGAGCTGCCGTCATCCACTCCTGGCTTCTGGCTATTGGATGACCTTCTAGAACAGTTCCAGAGGCTTGCTCCTGGCGAAGATCACTTGATTAACTAATTTCTTTAACTATACCAATAAAGAATCACCTCTTCGATATAAATAAATTTAGGAACTTTCGTATAGGTAATAGGTAGCTCCTCAGACTAATAAAATTTGAGGGAATCCTGTTAGGGAAACTTTAGAGCCTCGATTTCTTGTCTAGCCCTTTATGTAACAGAAATAGACTTCTACCTAATTCCTTTAGGCAAGATTGATAGACTGCCTTGAGGAAATCTATAGACTACCCTCGATCATCCATGAGTCCTCAAGATAGCCTCTGATCAATGTTGACAGGATTCCTCGAGGGATAATTTAGAGTAATCCTCCGGATTCCCTCTAGTTATTCTATAAATATATCTTGAGGTAATTCTATTAACCTTGAGTATTTTGGGACAGATCCTCAAGATATCTTAAAAAAGCCCTCGTACTTTATCGCTATCCCAGATCCTTAAAATCAAGGAATATTGGTACGCGTAATATCTATTCTTTAATTTTGA
This sequence comes from Alsophila aescularia, assembly GCA_946251855.1. Lineage (NCBI taxonomy): Eukaryota > Metazoa > Arthropoda > Insecta > Lepidoptera > Geometridae > Alsophila > Alsophila aescularia. The sequence continues at coordinate 40,396,028 of OX276386.1, read as the reverse complement.
TCGTAACGCACCATAGCCTAGACTAAAGTCTCATGCTTATGGGGTTTTATGCCAGAAAATAAAAGCATCCATCATTTTACAGTTATCCACAGACTAAGTAGAGATACTACGTATCAGTTATCCTCCTAGAGTAGCAAGACACAGATAAAGAACAATAAGACATCATAACCTCTAAAGAGTATATTACTAGGGCCTTAAACCGGAAGTAAGTGTAATTCAAATCTTGCAAACTGTAAGATAATTCCTTACCTCTACGGTCCACTAATCACTTTAAACCTATTATGGACTTTAAACCGGAAGTAAGTATAATTCACAATCTTGCAAACTGTAAGATAAAACATTACCTCTACGGTCCTTCCTTGAGGGTTATGTCACAAACGTTCTTCTATGGCTATAGATCTTTCCTCTGAGCATTATGTCACGGCGTAGAGCAAAGAGGTGAGACCTCCTATGTCACTCTAGATAACCTTTGATTTTACATCCAAGCGTTACGTCATAATATAATTTATATAGGTAAAACCTTCTATCTACCTAGACGTTACGTCACACAGGGCGTAACGCGTAGATACCTCCTCCTCCTCCTCTTTAACAGAGATCCTTCTCTTCTCTTACTCATCTCCTATTAAACGTTACGTTACAATGCGAAATGGAGAACGATCGTGGTAACTAGTTTTTATAAACGGACACGAACCAAACGTTCATGTACCTCGGTAGAGTGATACGGGTACGCTTGGCAACTCCCGTTATAATTTCACTAAGCTCAATTTTGACCCATCATATAAACTATGAATATGTTAAGTTTCATCAAAATCCGTCCAGTTGTTTCAGCGTGATACGTGTTCTTTTAAATAACCCTTTAATTTTTCGGGATGAAAAGTATCCAATGTCCTACCTCATAGTATGGGGCAATGACCCGTCCATCCACTGGTGGTGGGTGCACGGGTAATGCGCATTTACCCCTCCACCCACTGCACTAGAGTAGGAAAGTAATAAAAAAATAATCGACATATATGAAGAAAACAACATGTTAATTTATAACTAGCTTTCCCGCGCGCGACTTCGTCCACGTGGACCACAGATTATCGCGAAAAAAGCATCCTATGTTGTTCTAGGGTAATAAAAATCAATGCAAAAGTAGGTATAGCAACCAACGCTCTTGATTTTTTTGACAGACTTGTTATTTCATTTCCATGTCAACCGTTCCTTATAGCGAGTAATAAAAATCAACATTTTCCAGTTTTCCCGTGGAAACTTACAATTTTCCGGGATAAAAAGTATCCTATGTTTTATTCCATTCCAAATTTGATCAAAATCCATCCAGCCGTTATCGTGTGAAAGCTCCCCAAACAAACAAACAAACAGACAACGTTTTACTTTTATATATTGGTATGGATTAGGTAGTATGAACTCAAATCATACCAAGTTTCAGTTGAATTCATTCAGTAGTTTCGCCCTGATGCACGATCAAGATACAAACACACAGACAAAAATGAAACTATGTCAAATAAAAAACGTTTTAAAAGAATGGGTTTATGCAGTCGCCATGTCATGGTGAAACTTAGAACGGGGTATCACAACTAAATGCGTATAAGTGCCACATTTCGTGTCTGTGCTGTTAACCGTTGAGGAGTTCCCTAGTCAGGACCCAATCCTGAGTGCAGCCACCATGTCATTAACCGTTGAGGAGTTCCCTACTCAGGACCCAATCCTGAGTGCAGCCACCATGTCATGGTAAAACATAAAATGATATCTACATAAATGCTATCATAATAAGATGCGTACACAAAATTTCTTGTATGTGCTGATAACCGTTGAATAATTCCTTTATCTGAAGACCATGCCATTGTAATATTTAAAATCGGGATGAAAGTATCCAATGTCCTACTTCGTAGTATGAACTCAAATCGAACTAAGTTTCAGTTGAATTCATTCAGTAGTTTCGGCGTGACGCACAGCCAAGATGCAGACAGACATACAGACAGACAGAAAGACAAAAAAGAAAAATATATAGTTTTAGCTTCTGTATCAAATATAGAGAAACCTCCAAAAAAACTTCAGTATTAACATAAATTTAGACCCTTATCCCGCAGGAACCCTTTTTATATATAACTTCAAAAATTAACATAGCTTTAGACCTCGATCCCGCATGAACCTTATATTTTTTCGAGATAAAACGTAAACTTTTATTTTAACTTATCATATATACTATTGTTACGCCGGTCGATTCTTAGAAAAACAGTAGGTACTAAAATGACGCAATACCTACATTTAAAGGAACATTCTGGTACACACTAGTAGAGCGTAGGTACCTACAAAAGTTTCCAGAGCGCGTGGTAGGTATATACCTACGGGCGCGGCAACTCAAAGGTGCCGCCGACCTTGAAAGTTCAAATACCTATCGACTACTGTTAGTACATACGAGTAGTTACGAGTACCTTCTGGAAACGTCCGTCGCGGTATAAATAGAGCGCGCATCGACTGCCTGTAACAGTATTGACTTGGCTTTCGGAACTAAACCATCAAAGTGATTCAAAGCGAGTATTCAGTGATAATTGATAAGAGAGTACAGTCGAGTTAAAGAGTGTTTGAGCGTTATTTGTCGGATTAATTTCTTTTTGTGGTTTTGCGAATAAAGGTGTTAATTTTTGGTGTAATTAGCATACAATAATTTTATCCGAACCCCAGCTCGTAACAATTTGGTGTCAGAAGCTAGGATAAAATAATGCCGGCTACACCAAAGCAGGAGACAGACCGCATGAGAACGAGAAGCCAACGAGAGAGGGAGGTGGACGAAAGACGGTTTGGTTCGCCATTACAAGCGCCTGGTGGTGGTAATAATCAAGAAACCACTGGGTTGGACGCCGCCGCGGCCACCCAGTCCATCCGCTGGTCTATCTACAGATTCTTCGTCTTCAATAGCCCCACCCTCATTTGATCTTTCGGGCTTAATGGAAATGCTCCAGGAACAGTCTCGTCGGCTGGAAGAACAGTTGCTTCGTGACAGAGAGGAGCAGGCTCGCGGACAGGAAGAACAAACTGACTTCATAAAAGACCTGCATGCATCTTTTGGGAAAGAACTAAAGGATGTAAAGGAGCAGGTACATCTTCATGAGAAACGCTTCTCCGAAACTGACAAACGTTTCTCTGAAACTAACCAACGCTTCACCAAAACTGAAACCCACATTGCAGACAGGAAAAAAGCTCTGGGTGTCCTGAAATCTGGAAGCGGAATGTCAGTCCATGTTGTTACTGCGTTTTCAGACCGAGGTTTCAAAGTGCCGCCGTTTGATGGAAGCTCTTCGTGGTCGGCCTATAAGATCCAATTTGAGGCTATTGTTGAGGCAAATGGATGGAGTAAAGCTCAGGCCATGACTGCTCTCAAACTAGGCCTTCGTGACTAGGCTGTGACTATACTGGAGGCCCTCGGGAAGGACATTACCTATGAACAGTTGCTCGAAGCGCTGGAATCTCGCTACGGGGACGCACACCTGGAGCACGTGTTTCGTGCTCAGTTAAAGGACAGGGCTCAGTGGAATAGTGAGAACCTACAACACTGGGCTCTCGAAATTGAAAAGCTGGTTCGAAAGGCGTACCTGCACTCATCGCCGGGAATTTGGTCCAAGCATATGTCGATGGGATTAGTGACCTGGAAGTGAGAGCTGCTGTGAAACTTGGGCATCACGAAACCCTTAAGGATGCCCTGGCCCATGCTTTGGAGGTGGAGGCCGTACGACAAGATCTTCGAGCTCACTGCATCAGGGAAGTTGTAGCATCACCTCCCCATGACACTCGTCCTAAGTTTAGTCCCAGATGCTACGAGTGTGGAGAGAGGGGCCACCTGAGATTAAGCTGCCCGAGACGAGTTGTTGGCAGGGAAGATCGGCCTCAGCAAGTGCGGGTGGTCAGCAACGACACCAAACAGACCGAGGGAAACGAGTAAACGCCAGGACCGTGGGGCGGGTGCTGGCTGGTATTGAAAAAGCCCCCAGAATTTCAATCTCGCAACCTCACGACGGGAACAGCCTGATCATCAGAGGGTCAACGGAATACCATGTAAACTGACTTTAGACACGGGTGCTTCTCGAACCGTGATCAGTTCCAAGCTTAGAAATAGTGTTCTTGGGGACTTCTTTGGGAACTGCAAGCCAATTAGACTACTACCAGCTACTGGTCAGCACATACCCGTCCAAGGCGAAAAGCTGGTGGACATGAAACTCGGCGAAAGGATTTTCCGACATAAAGTCATCGTGGCCGACATAGTCGATGATTGCATTCTTGGCTTGGATTTCATGAGAGAACATCATTGTGAGATCGACGTGAAGCAAGGAGTTTTGAAATGCGGCAGCGAGGAAATCTTCATGGAAGGAGGAACATCGGGAAAGATCTACTGTCTTATGAAAATAGTCCTTGCTCCCAGGTCTCAAACCATCGTGCCAGTGAGTCTGCCACGAGATTTTACGCAAAAACATCGATGCGTACTACTAGAAAAATCGGAAAATGACCAGCCTTGGGTATTGCCACGGACTTTGGTGAGGGCCACCAACACTACAGCAGTGCGCGTATTGAACCCAAGTAATGAAGAACATCTCATTAGCAAAGGGACATAGATGGGTACCTGCGAGGAAGTAGACTGGATGCGACATTGCCAAGAACCATCCAATGACATTAAACACAATGGCAGATTTAATGTGTCGAAACTACTAGAAGACTGCCGAAAGGATCTTTCCAAAGAGGAAGTTGCGAAAGCTGAGAAGATGTTACTTCGTTACGCGGACATCTTCTCTTCAAATGATGCTGACATTGGGAAGACGGGATTAGTTCGGCACAAGATAAACACAGGGAACGAGTTACCGATCCGCCGAAGACCAAGGAGGTTGCCAGTTGCAAGAGAAAAGGAGGTGGAAACCATGATTGACGGAATGGTGAAGGACGGCGTAATAGAACCTTCATCCAGTCCATGGTGTACTCCTGTGGTGCTGGTCAAAAAGAAGGATGGCAGTTTACGTTTCTGTGTGAATTATCGTCGGCTCAACGATGTAATTTATAAAGATATTTATTTCATACAATTTCAGGAAAAAATAAGCACAAGAGTAGTGAGCGGGAAAAGTTTGAGTTATTTCTGTCAGTGTGGTTATTAAAACGAAACTCCGATTCGTACATAGTATGCATTTAGTGTAATATCAAAAGCGCGAGCGCAGCGAGCGCAAATTTTTTGAATTATCAATGAATAACATTAATAATTCAAATATAAGAGCGATGGTGGCCTAACGGTTCTATAGTGCAATTTAGAATCCAAAAATACCGGGTTCAAAACCTAGGCTCCGCACCAATGACTTTTCTGAGTTATGTGCGGTTTTCCATCGCTCCGTGCTTCGGAGGGCACGTTAAGTTGTCGGTCCCGGCATTATTGATTAATAGCAGTCGTTAAGCCATGTCAGAGGCCCTCGGGCGGCTTGACAAACTCTGACATCAGAGGCCAGCACTACCTTACACGACAAACAAACAACAAACAATTGAAATAATGCGGTTTTAAAATAAAATATCATTCAAAACCATGTAAAAATATGCTCTGACATGATTTTAACTTTCGAGAGTAGAGATTGTTAGAATATTCAGCTATATCTAACATTGTAGTTGGTGGTTGTAATAAGTTTCACTTTGAGCTCAACATTTGGAGATGTTAAATAAAAATGCATGTGTGCCGATGCAAGTGTATTGAGCGACTGGTTACGCTAGGATGGTAGGCCTGTTTACAAATAGTTAGGTATATATAGTAGCTGACTGACTCATTAATAACAATATACATTTTAGGTCTATATTAACTACACCATACCGCCCACCAAAAGTACTGTAGGTCTCTTTTTGAAATATAACGTGCTACTGTGTTTACAATTTCACTTTAAAACTGAAAAGAAATGTTAAGACACTTCACAATAATACAGTTCCTTTAGTTTCTCTGAACTACCGGTTTTCTGTGTTTAGGTAAGTACTTATTTTTATTGATTTAATTTTCATATCTGTTGTTTTTTTTTCTTGTTTACTAATCTTTATTTCTTTTTCAGGGTGGACTACAACAGCGTGAGGTGGTAAGTAGACTGATCTTTTTGTGTTGCTTTCCAGGTCTTAAGACTTCTTAAACATCCGTTTCCGATGTAAGTATCTTTTTGTAGCTAGCTCTCTTGTATTTCCATCAGGTGATTGTGAGTACCCCTTGAAATTCACAGCGATCAAGGGTGGAATTTCGAGTCCAAGAGTTCCAAGAGACCTGCCGAGTATGGGTGCTCATAAAACCTGAACAACTTCCTATCACCCACAATCTGATGGAATGGTAGAACGATTGAACCAGACCTTGGAAAGATATCTGGCAAAAGTGGTGGAAACTAGGCAAAGGGATTGGGACAAGCACATCCAGCCGTTTCTTTTGTCATACCGAAGTGCAGTTCATGAGAGTACAACAGTCAATCCTGCCTTCGCGAATTTCGGAAAAGAATTACGGTTGCCTGCAGATCTGATAACTGGCATTCCACCGGATTCTCCTCGCAGCGTTACATATTACGCAAATGATTTGCGCGGTAAGATGGATGAAGTTTACCAACAAGTCAGAGAATTGGGACAACAAATGTCTGAAAGGATGAAGACCCGATACGACCGGAAATTGAATAATCTGGGATTTGAAGAAGGTTCACTTGTTTGGTTACATAATCCAGTACGCAGCAAAGGAAAGTCTCCGAAATTGCAAGCAAAATGGGACGAGCCATACCACGATTGCCATGCAAGAAATCAATGACGTCACGTACCGGATTCGAAAGGGCCAGAGAAGTGCTCCTAAAATTGTTCATGTTAATCGACTGGCCCAATATTACGGGACTAACACTGCTCGGGACGAGCATGTCTTAGGATCCCTCATACAGACAGACATAAAGAAAAAAAAGAAAAAAAAATAGTTTTAGCTTCAGTATCAAATATAGAGAAACCTCCAAAAAAACTTCAGTATTAACATAAATTTAGACCCTTATCCCGCAGGAACCCTTTTTTATATATAACTTCAAAAATTAACATAGCTTTAGACCTCGATCTCGCATGAACCTCTTATTTATTCGAGATAAAACGTAACCTTTTATTTTAACTTATCATATATACTATTGTTACGCCGGTCGATTCTTAGAAAAACAGTAGGTACTAAAATGACGCAATACCTACATTTAAAGGAACATTCTGGAACACACTAGTAGAGCGTAGGTACATATAAAAATTTCCAGAGCGCGTGGTAGGTATATACCTACGGGCGCGGCAACATCAAAAGCGCCGCCGACGTTAGGTACCTACGGGTGCGGCGCGCCGCGACAACTTAAAGGCGCCGCCGACCTTGAAAGTTCAAATACCTACCGACTACTGTTAGTACATACGAGTAGTTACGAGTACCTTCTGGAAAAGTCCGTCGCGGATATTCAGTGATAATTGATAAGAGAGTACAGTCGAGTTAAAGAGTGTTTGAGCGTTATTTGTTGGATTAATTTCTTTTGTGGTTTTTCGAATAAAGGTGTTAATTTTTTATGTATTTAGCGTACATTATTTAGTACAACTAAATATCTTCAATTTACAGAATTGGATGTGTTACAGTTTTATTATAAGTATAGATAGATATCTAGAGCACGGATTGACTGATTTAGATGTATTTTTAACACGCTTTTATTAGCTTCATCACCTGTATGTATGTTTGTATGTAACGGACTCTTTGAACTCGGGTTTTACCCAATTTACATGGTCAGATTCATTCAAAATTTAGCACACTTATCAGGGCCCGATGACAATTTTTTTTTTTAAAAATTACCCATTATCCTGGACAGGATCACTAGGATAAAGGACATAACAAAAAAAAAGTGATTTCTCCACAACATCTTACTATTTCTAATTTAAACCTAAAAAATATAAATATATATACATAAAAATAATATAAACTAAAAAAAAACACACTTTAATACCATTAAACCGAACTAAGAAGAAAATAAATAAATTTCATTATAAGAATAAAGTGATTAACGAGAAAATTTATGTCATTGTAATAAAAAGTGTGGGGTGCTTTGTACGACATTCTTACACTAACTTTGTAATTCGAAATAGAAAAAGTTACATATCTTGGTAAAACATAAATAACAATTAGTATCGAGCACCTCGAGTTTATTAGTTTTTCATCTCGGTCTCGAAAAGGTTCCTTGGGCATTGGAAAAGCAAGGAATCTTAAAATAAAAAATATGTAGTCCAGGTATTAGAGAGGACGGGGGTGCGGAGTGGCGGAGGGAGAAAGGGTAAAGGGGAGAGGGATAAGTGGGAGGGGGAGGGAGACGGGAAGGGGAGAAGGGTGGAGGGGGGGGGGGAGAGGGTGATATATATACGCGTGCAAAGCTGCAGGGCGCAGCTAGTAAATATCTATAAATTTGCCAAATTTCAACTCTGTAGAGTAAAAAGATTCAGAGTAATTTTATTTAGAATCTAATATATTATACAAATGCCTGTGACAAACAGACCAATAGAAGGACGGTAATGATGAAACCATCTTTCCTAAGAACCTATTTTCTGTTCCTTGTTTGACCATAGAACCCTAAAAAGGGGAAAAGGCGACAGGGGTAAGGGAAGTGAGGCATGATTCTCCTTCTCTTCTCGTTCCTCTACCCTCAGCCACACCCGTCCCCTTGCCTTCTGCCCTTCCTCTCGCCTTCTGCCATTCCTCTCGCCTTCTCCCTTTCCTATCGCCTTCTTCCCTTCCTCTCGCCCATCTCTTTCCCTTCTTCTCCACTTTCGCTCCCCCTGGTGGGAAAGGGCCCCTCCCTTTCCACTTCTCCACCCCCTCCTCCTACATACATCATGGCATGGCATGACATGTGTAGTGGTCTAGGGGTTAAGTGTGGCTCAATTTGCAAAACAAAATACAGATTTTTACATACGAGTACCTTACCTAAATTAGGTAATGTAAAAGCCCCTCGAGTCACTCTACATAAATTCATCATGCGAAAGCATAACAATAATAATGTCGGTAGACAACCGGGCTAACGCGACACCATTTGGGGCAAGGATCGTGACCGTGACGGAGTGGCACCGTGACGCGGTGTCCGGCGAGCGTGACAGATGGCGTGGTCATAACGTTATGACGAGAAATTTCTTCATTTCGCCCTTTTTTCCAGCGAGATAGCCGTTATCTATCATGCCTTTTGTAATATACCTACCTCGCTTTGTGGCTACGATGAATTCATGCGCTGAACACAACTCAGGTTTATAAAGTTTGCGATAAAAGCTTTGTTTTATTTGTATGTGATGTGGCTGACTACCTGAGTAAGCTGGGCCCTTATTCGCTATGAACATTCACGCACGTAACGTGGAATGGTTCGGCAATTGTTTTAATGACGTCACACGTATTCTGCAAGGAATTTCGTGTGGCAAGCCGAATAAGCGCCGTGGCTACCGTCACAAAAGGATTTAAAATACCTAGGTAGGTTTTACCTATTGGTTTAATTGCTTAATAACGTTTCTCATTGTATTCAATACCGGAACACATTGTTTTGCACTTTAACTAAGTCGCTGCCGAAGCAGCGCGTCCCCCACTGTGTTGGCAAAACAAAAGCTAAAAGGTTCCTAGATTTTCTTTGCAAGGCGAGACATTTTATAGTCGCTCTCGATTTAGGTAAATTGGACGAAAGCGAACAAAACCTGCTGCCGACACGGACGGACACGAACCTGCTGCCGACACGGACGGACACGAACCTACGATCACATATCTAACCTAACTACATAGAAATCTTGTAAGTAATGCAGTAGGACTTATTTTGAACTTCCTTTACTTAATAAGTATAAACATCAAAAGTAGATGGAAATACCAATTTAGTTCGAATATTACGTGCTACACTTTATCAAATAGCACCTAACAAAAACAATTTCAGCAATTCCCCTGTCCCCATTGGGGGTGTCGAGAAAATTCCATCTCGAATTGTTTTCAATATGTTTCATCGGAATGCGATAGTGAGCTGCCACATGATAGAGGGAATTTCTCATATCACCTACTTACTGTGTCGATATTGTTCAAAGGTATACCTAGTACGTCTCTCTATATCTATATTTATAATAAAGCAGTAAATACCAAGAAATCTGCACTAAAATAATTTAAAAAATGGTGTAGGTATCTACTTCAAATTGGCTACTGAACATTTAAAAAAATCGTGTTTGTTTTTTGGTCTGTTTGTCAGTTTGTCTGTATGTTTGTTCGCGCATCATGTAAAAATAACTGGACCGAATGGTTACACTGTAAGATAGCTTAGGGGTTGACTTAAAAACTGGGGTACTTGGTATCTTGGGTCTATCCCACTAATCCTATCGTGTTGTCCAGTGGTTAATACGATGATTAGATGCCGAGCTATCGATTAAAAACTATTTGACAGCTGAACGAATTTTGAAGAAATTTATATTGTACTTTATAGGTACTTTTGGTCTTGTAATAACATGTGTGGTGAAATAACCACGAGGGCAAAGCCGCGGGCACAGCTATTAAGTAATATATTTTCCAAATATACTGTCTATTATTGAGTTACGCTGATATATTGGAAAGAACTCGTATTGAGTATTTTATACTCTGCAATAAACTGGCATTTTGTGTGATACAACAAGTACGTCATGCAGTGGGACTGAATTCCTCAATGTGTATTGATAGCAAGTTTTGTGGGAGAGTAAGTTAAGATTTGTACTCAGCACCAGAAATGCACTGCAATAATTTAAGTGATTCTGTTATTCGCTTTATTCTACTATTGGTTTGAATTAATCAGAATAAATCAGCTAAATTTGTCAAGGGACTTGCTCAAGCTTGTTCTGACGCCTCATTGTGGTCTTCCACGAAGTACAATGGTAGTTGGGCATGACGTGCAGGAGAGCGGATGAGTGATATATATATATATTACAACAAAAAATATAAAAAAATATCTGGATCTGCCCTGAACAAGAAATAAGTTCAAAAACCAAAACCCGACTACGGTCAGATTTAAATAGCCTTTACACTCGTGCGATGAAGATGAATCGATTGATACCTCGCTTGTCTAAACAGGACCAAGTTTTTAGTTTCAATTACCTACTTTGCTTCGCCGTAGTCAGGTAAAAAAATAGCCATAAAAATACCTGAAGACTATTGATACATCGCTTGTCAAAATCGGACCATAGGGGCAAAATAGGGGCGACGCTATGGTCAAAGATAAATTATCTTTGCTATGGTGGAACATCCACATACCCACGTACATCCATACATAGACTGTTAGTACTAGATTGTATAACAAGGGAGAAAACTAATATTTTACGGCGAGGGCGCTATTTTGAATCCAGAGCGGAGTGAAGAATTCATAGGTAGAATCCTGAAAAAAAATATGTATTGAAATGATAAATATTTATTGCCGATATACTAAACACATAATAATACAAACTAACTTAATAATATAAGTTAACTTAATATAAGGCAAAAGGGGTAGATTCAGCTCGTGCTGCGTTCACATTTTCATGTGTTCGCAGCGCTGATTTTCAATCTACCCCATTGCTCAGGCTAAGGGGTGTTCGCCGAAATAACAAGTATAAGTGGGTAAGTACATAATAAGACAACGTTTAATTTTTAAAATAGAACCATAACTCAACAGCCAAGCACAAAAACACAATAAAACCTAATAACATGCCAAAAAAGTGGTAAAAAATTGGAGAAGTAGGTACCTACTAAATGTAGGTTAGCATTAGAATAACCATGATAGAAATTAAATGCCTCAGCAGGCAAATGTAAGTGAAGTGTGAACTATAGCGAGGGATTCAATATCGTCGCCAAGGAAAAATAATTTTGCGTCCGAGTGATATACTCTACTTTTCATCCCCCCCTATGAGAAAAAATAAATAAACGGCGCTTTTAAATACTTTACAACTCATATATTTATTTAAAAGGGTATTTAATAGGCTAAAAATAAAAAACTTATTATAAACTAAGTAGGTATTAAAAATTTAAAATATTCATTTTGGACTTTGATTTATGTCCTTCAGATATTGTGCTAATAAATTTGTGTAGATCTCGATTCGAATGTCATTATTTGTACTGACGTCCAAAGTGTGAAGGTTGCTTAAATTTGGGTAATTCTTGGTTTCTCCGCTTCAAAAATTTCAAATATTTTTACCGGGATTTAATTGGTAATAGATTCTGTATCACATTTATTGCGCAGTTTCTTATATTTTCAGTTGTAAGTTATACTTTCGTTACTTGAACTTGATGAACTCGTTTTCGTGAAATTATTTAGTTTTTGCACTGTCAATATTCCTTGATTCCGTGACGATGATACCGTAATTCGCACGCTATTTTTTTCTCCGTGCATTCATATGATTATTTTTTCAAAGACGGACAGCTGACGCCACGGGACCCAATGAACAAAATTCATGTACCAAATTCAAAACTCATTACTGCCTTCGCTGAAAGTCTTGACCAGAATAGACCTAATTTGTTCCCACTTTTCGAGGAACCAATCAGCACTTTTCAAATAGATGGAATGAAAACTCATTACACTTCTCATGCTTTGCCAAACTCAGGTAATAACAGAGGCATGGTCTATGCCTCGGAAATCATTAATATTAACTTGTTTGCTTTCCTTTATAGCTATCACTACAGCGATTTCCGCTTTTCCAGACAGAACCGTAGCGAAGCTTGCAAATGGTGTTCATGTAAACATGTTACCTATAACCTACTTGAACCAGACTGACAACGCACGCTTACGTAGGTATCGGGGACATCGGGGACCACTCTAGTCTGTACGTGGGCTTTTATTCATGCAAATATCTTATTGACATGTTACTTACATTTCCAATTCACCTAACATTTCCAATATTCGACGTGTTACTAAGTCTACAATTTAACTTCCACGAACAACCGTACAACTTTAAATTGGAATTTGTCAAAATAGAAACATTTTTGTGCGAAATTTCTAATTCATCTCATTGTTTATTGTTGAGGCTTGATTTTATATTAAAATTTTATTTTACTAGCAGAGTAATGAGTAACGGAATATTTTAATATGTTCTAAGATAAAATTGGGATTGTTAGATACTGTTACAGTAACAGCTTGTAAAAGCTAAAAATTAATTCGATCTTCCTACTCTGCTTTATTGTTAAATATATTTGTAGCTGGTTCTCTTTAGTCAATAGTTACAAAACTATATCTATCTATCTTCTTCTATCTATTTTCTATCTATACTATAATAAAACTGTAACTGGGCTAAATCTGTACATTAAATATTTTTTGAAAATTATAATTGAGATAAACTTCAAAATCGATATGGAGTGCAAAAAGGATATTTTTTTAATTGTTGTCTGTCTGCCTGTCTGTCTGTCTCTTTGAACACGCATCACGCAGAAACTACCCGACGGATTTTGATGCAACTTGGCACAATCATAGCTTATGTTATGGATTAACATTTAGAATACTTTTTATCCCGAAAAAAATAATGGTTCCCGTAGGATAGGGGTTGAAAGTAATTTAAAAAAAAACACATATCACGCTGAAACTACCGTACGGATTTTGAAGTAACATGGCACAGTCAAAGTTTATAGTATGTGTTAAAATGAATGATACTTTTAATCACGAATAAATACGGGATTCCTGCGGGATATGAGTCTAAAGTTATGTTAATTTGAAAGGAATAATAATTGTACATCCGTTTATAAAACGGTACCGTAAATTCGGCACCTATGCCACAAGTCAGAGTGGCACAGTAGAAGCGGTGTCTGGCTTGCAACCCAGAGGCACTTGGATCGAATCCACGCTCTGCTATGAATGTTTTGCCTCAATATTTATAAGCATTTACATATTTTGTGCCTTTTTTTACATTTTATCTGTTTTTTTAAGGCTTATGTAATTTCCTGAAGTAAACTGTCAAGTTTTGTTTGAAAAAAATATATATAATGGGAGCTATCCAAACGAATGGTCCGACTTAGGTGCGGTTTTTTATGTTTGCAAGCTGAGGTAATCGAGATGGTATAGTACGAGTTTGGTACGAGTATAGATAGCACAATGGCATCAACAACTCAAGCGAATAAACTAAAGGCAACAAAGTTCTCCCTCCGATTTAACTAGATGGCGCTGATTGACCTTAAAACACGCAATCATTTCATTCCTGCAACCAAGGGTCCCGCTAAATTCAAATTTATCAGGTCTTTCGGATTCGGCCCATACTAGCACTAGCACGACCGCCAGGGGCCTAATTCTATAATTTTAAGACGCCAATTCCTCGCTGCCTGCGTGGAAATTGGAATCACAAACAAATTCAACGTAGGCATGGGTCATACTCGCAATATCCAGCACCAGGGCTTTCAAGTACGTCCATCTTCAAACACCAGGGCGAAAAACCAGGGTTCAAATTTCAAAATACTTTCAAGTGCTTTCTGTAGAAACAGATTAAAGCCTTGAAAGTAGAAAATACTTGCATAGGAAATTGATTTTTGCCATCATATAAATAAGGAGAACAATCGTGTTTGCAAAATAAAAGTACTTGGAAGCCTTGAAAGTAGAAAATACTTGCATAGCAAATTGATCTTTGTCTCTATATATAAAAGGAGCACTATCGCGTGTGTGAAAAAGTAATCTGAAGTGCCTTGAAATTGTTTGTTTGTCGTATGAGGTAAAGCTGGCCTCTGATGTCAGAATTTGTCAGGCCGCCCGAGGGCCTCTGACATGGCTTAATGACTGCTATTAACCAATAACAGCCGGGACCGACAGCTTAACGTGCCCTCCGAAGCACGGAGCGATGGAAAACCGCTCATAACTTCGAAAAGTCATTGGTGCGGGAGCTTAGGTTTTGAACCCGGTATCGTTGGATTCTAAATTGCACTATAGAACCATTAGGCCACCTTCGCTCTTTTGAAATGAAAGTAAAAAATAATTGAATAGGAAATTGATCCGTGGGTATGCATAAATAAAGACCACAATTGCTTTTGCGTAAAAAATACTTCGAAGCGTTGCAAGTTTATTGTGTTTCTTCCATTGAGATATTATAATGTACTACCTACGTACCTACATAATGATATAATTATATCGGAGGTTTCTTCATAATGTCTTACTGGCAAAATGGTTAGTTGTCGGCACAGATTACTGTGGTTGTCGGTATTGAAATGTGTACATACAGAGGTAGGTACATGTATTGCTCTTCACAGAGAAAGTATAGAAAACTTTTATTAGGGGGTAATCTGTGGTTGTCGGTATTGAAATGTAGGTAGAGAGCAATACATGTACATACAGAGGTAGGTACATGTATTGCTCTTCACAGAGAAAGTATAGAAAACTTTTATTTTTTCAAATCAATCCTCATATCGTGTTGAAAAAGCTCAAAAAGTAGGTAGGTAGGGTAGGTAATTATTAAGAGCGAGTTAAAGTGCCAGTAAGTACGTCGTCCGTACTTCATAGAATATGCGTTATAAAAAGGCAAGGCAGTGCCTTATTCCGATGATTAGATGCCGAGCAATCGATAAAAAACTATTTGACGGCTGAACGAGTTTTGAAGAAATGTAGTATAATATTGTACTTTGTAGGTTTGGTCCTGGTCCTCCTGGTCCTCTGGACCTGGACCAAACCTACAACTGGTCTGTGATTTGGCTTTTGGTCCTGGAATAAAACGTGTGGGCTACTTTTAAATAAAATGACCACGCGGGCAAAGCCGCGGGCAAAGCTAGTACTATAATAAAACTGTAACTGGGCTAAATCTGTACATTAAATATTTTTTGAAAATTTTGATTGAGATAAACTTCAAAATCGATACGGAGTGCAAAAAGGTTATTTTTTTATTTTTTGTCTGTCTGTCTGTCTGTCTGTCTCTTTGAACACACATCACGCTGAAACTACCAGACGGATTTTGATGCAACTTGGCAGAATCACAGCCGTTGTACTGGATTAACATTTAGGATATTTTTTATTCCAGAAAAATCAACGGTTCCCGCAGGATAGGGGTAGAAAGTTATTTAAAATAACACGTATCAAGCTAAAACTACTGGACGGATTTTGATGTAACTTGGCACAGTCAAAGTTTATATAATGTGTTAAAATGTTGAATACTTTTATCTCGAAAAATTAAAAGGTTCCTGCAGCCTATGGGTCCAAAGTTGTGTTAAATTTAAAGTGATCATACATCCGTTTATAGACTGGTACCGAATTTCGTCATTCGGCTACGAGGCTCGCTGGCCCAGTTGGACATATGCATGGGTGCGTAATCCAGACGTACGTGGATCGAAATCAAAAGAAAAAAAATAAAAAAATTAAAAGATTTTTACATTATTTATGCGTTATTTTTTACATTTTCCTTGATATTTTTAATAAAATTATGGTAAAACGCACGCACCATGCTGAAACTATCGGATGGATTTTGATGCAACTTAGCACAGTTGTAACTTATAATTAGGGCTAAAATTCAGAATACATACTGAAAAACTAGAGGGCTCCTGCAGGATAGGGGTCGAAAGTTATATTAAATTATGAAGTAATAAATATAACGTAATAAAATGAAATAAAACAGCTCAAAGCTATTATAATGCATTCGTTTTCGCGCGATGTACCTAGTTACTGTATCAGGGTGCTATTATTATTTATTCTGTACTTTCTGCGTGCGTGTGATCGAGATGTTTCATCATGGCCAATTTAACTAAGATAGTTCTTAATGGGGGAACAATTAAAGGGTTCCTGCAGGATAGGGGTTGAAAGTTATTTAAAAGAACGCGTATCACGCCGAAACCACTAGACGGATTTTGATGCAACTTGGCACAGTCATAGTTTATATAATGTGTTAAAATTGAGGATACTTTTTATCCTGAAAAAGTAAAACGTTCTTGCGGGATAGGGGTTCAAAGTTATGTTAATTTAGAAGTATTAAATATAAGAAATGAAATGAAAATGCAGTACTGCAGTAGTTTTATTTTCCTTTATAATATTATTATTATTATCTGGGACCGCCCGCACCGGCCCGACGGACTGCGTGCCGCCACAGAATATACAATGTGTCTGGTCACCGGTGTCGGAGACTTAAGGGGGGTTAAATATGGGGATTTTTATCGACAAATCACTATCTCGATTTTCTCTTGGCCTCTCCATACTAAAATGGCAGCCATTTTGTTTTTTTTACTTCGCAGCTCAGACGCCTACACTGATTTAATCATTGCTATCGATGTAGACGTCTTAGGAAGACGAAAGAGGTATCATTTGAAAGCTAACAATGAAGACAATCAATTTATGATACATTTTATTCAATATCTTTTTCACAAAATAACATAACAATATTAACAAAATAAAAATCGTATTTATTTATTGCATTTTTTTTAGTTTTTTAAATTTTTTATGAAAACTAACCTGTCAAGCTATTTTTTTTTTAATTGTATTATCATAGTACAAGATATTTCCATTAAAATAAATCTTACATCAAGGTCCTAAGTTAAATATTTTCGAAGCTATGATGGTTTAAATATGACCCTTAAAAACTCTATTAATAGCACACGTCAAACAATAGACTCAAGACCCCACATTCAATTGGCGTGTCGTAAGACAGGCAGCTGTTCTTTGACAACATGTTAGAAAGAGACATGTATAGGGTGTGAATGAGACAAAATTGCGGCTCTACTCAGGTCAGGATACAATTACAGGTAGTCGTCCCTCGCCTAGCGTTGTGATTACATTCTTATCTGCCGAAGTATTGTGCGTTGCTATTTTCTAACCTCTGCTTTGTGTTTTGGACTCGTTTTGTTATTTTAGTTAACTTTCGTTAACTGAAATGGAAGAGCGTCGTTTTTCAAGCCGCGACGTGGCCAACATCCATTTTGTGTATGGATTTTGCGACGGGAACGCGAATGCTGCTGTAAGAGAGTATGCGAGAAGATTCCCTGATAGACCTACGCCGAATGCTCGCACGTTCATCAGATTGCACTCAAATCTCTCCGAATATGGAATAAGAAGACCCGCTAACGAACGTACTCGTTTGGTGTCTCCGCGAGAGGAAGAAGAGGTGTTGGATTTAATAACGCAAGACCCACAACTGAGTGTCCGTCGCATTGCGATTAGACTCGGAAATGGACAGTTTGGCAGATTTTAAAACGGCAAGGATTGCATCCATTCCATTTTAGAAGAGTCCAGGATTTAATTGGACCTGACGTCGCCCGAAGGACAGTTTTTTCTTCGTGGATATTACGAGAAGCGCGATCCAATCCCAATTTTTTAAAGAGGATTATGTGGACCGATGAAGCAACTTTTACAAGATCTGGATACACAAATCATCGGAACGAGCACCTGTGGCTCCAAGAAAACCCGCATGCAGTGAGACCCAGTAGCTTTCAGCACAAGTATTCGGTAAATGTTTGGGCTGGAATGATAGACGATATCCTTATTGGGCCTCTTATTTTGCCCGCTACATTAAATGGCCCAAGATTTTTGGAATTCCTGCAGAATGACTATCAAGACGCATTAAGCGAATTGCCATTGACGTATAGGGCAAGAATGATACTCCAATTAGATGGAGCTCCGGCACACTTTGCGGTAAATGTGAGAAATTACTTAAACAACACATATCCAACATGGATTGGACGAGGTGGGACGATTGCTTGGCCGCCGCGTTCCCCGGATTTGACACCCCTAGATTATTTTTTATGGGGCACAATAAAGCAGAAAGTGTACGTTAACGTGCCCAACACAAGAGAAGAACTAATTGAAAAAATATTACAAGTCGGGGATGTAATGAGGGCGGACAAAGCCATGATAAAAAGAGCTACACAACATGTGTCAATTAGGGCAACTGCTTGTCTACAACAAAACGGAGGACATTTTGAATCGTGGCTGTAGTACCTAGTTTAGATGGTATTAAATTAATAAATGATAATTAATGGTTTTACTTTGTTCTTTTCTTGCCTTTTCCCATCCCAATCATCATAGCTTTGACGTGTGCTATTAATAGAGTTATTAAGGGTCATATTTAAACCATCATAGCTACGAAAATATTTAACGTAGGACCTTGATGTAAGATTTATTTTAATGGAAATATCTTGTACTATGATAATACAATAAAAAAAAATAGCTTGACAGGTTAGTTTTTATAAAAAATTTAAAAAACTAAAAAAAATGCAATAAATAAATACGATTTATATTTTGTTAATATTGTTATGTTATTTTGTGAAAAAGATATTGATTAAAATGTATCATAAATTGATTGTCTTGATTGTTAGCTTTCAAATGATACCTCTTTCGTCTTCCTAAGACGTCTACATCGATAGTAATGATTAAATCAGTGTAGGCGTCTGAGCTGCGAAGTAAAAAAAAACAAAATGGCTGCCATTTTAGTATGGAGAGGCCAAGAGAAAATCGAGATAGTGATTTGTCGATAAAAATCCCCATATTTAACCCCCCTTAAGTCTCCGACACCGGTGACCAGACACATTGTATAATAGTTGGTACAGCGGTCGGCCAATAGAGAGGCAGGAAAGGCACAGAGCATAGGCCAGGGAGAATTTATCTAAATAATTTAAGGTTTTTAGTTAGATTCGTTGGTAAGATTGTTTTTATTTTTATTTTATTTGATGTTGGTACGTATGTATTATTAGAGTTTCCTGGTCGAGATCATAATAAGTAGGTAATTTACCAACTTATAATAGTATAAGTAGGTAGGTTAGCCACTTAGCGAATGTAATATTATGATCTCAGTTTAGAATTTTGTATTTGGATTAGATACGTTTGTTTTTGAGGAATTTTTTAGAGTTGGTATTAGTTTTCTGGTTTATAAACTGGCCTTCTAAACTAAGTACCACACTTTTAAAATTAATAGAGTACTCATCAGATTGAGAAACCAAGTACACCCGTTTTTAAATTAAACCCTAAGCTATCCAACAGTGAAAATCGCATCGCAATCGGTCTAGTAGTTTTAACAAGATGCGCGAACAGACAGACATTAAAAGTGTGGCACTAAGTTTTGAAGGTGACATCTTGAGAATGTGACTTTCTACAACATTATGACATTTTGAGAACGTGACATTGTACGACGAGACTCCACCTATAGGGTACTCAAGAAATGTTTAGGCTGTGCGTTATCTGTCAGTCAGTCAGTCAGTCAGTCAGTCAGTCAGTCAGTCAGTCAGTCAGTCAGTCAGTCAGTCAGTCAGTCAGTCAGTCAGTCAGTCAGTCAGTCAGTCAGTCAGTCAGTCAGTCAGTCAGTCAGTCAGTCAGTCAGTCAGTCAGTCAGTCAGTCAGTCAGTCATTCAGTCAGTCAGTAGGTATGTCACTAGGTACAATACTGGTTTAAAGGCATGATTAAAATAATTTTATAAATCACATCTTTTTATTAATTAGGCCAATTTAGGTACTTGTTATCAAGTACAATATAGGTACTATTTCATCAAACTTTGTTCATCCTTCAAATAGTTTTTTATCGATTGATCGGTTTCTATTCATCGGATTGAGATACCAAGTATCTGCACCAGTTTTTAAGTCAAACCCAAGTTATACACGATGCGCGAACAAACACACGATTTAAAAAAAACCTTTTCAGTAACTTATTGAAGTACCCTAGAACATATTTTTTTATTATATGATTTAAGCATTAACGCCTGCTTAGCGAGAACATCTATACTCCTAATAAAACTGTCATCATCATCATCATCATCATCAGCCTATGTTCGTCCATTGCTGGACGTAGGCCTCTCCTAGTGAACACCACTGAGCCCGACCTTCGGCTCCTCTCATCCATTCCTGCCAGCCGTTTCTCGCAAGTCATCACTCCACCTACCCCGCGGGCGCCCTACACTATGTTTGCCTAAGCGCGGTCTCCACTCTAGAACTCGTTTACCCCAACGGTTGTCGGTTCTTCGAGAGATGTGAGCAGCCCATTGCCACTTCAGCTTGCTAATTATTTGAGCTATGTCGGTAACTTTGGTTCTCTGTCGGGTTACTTCGTTACGAATCTTGTCTTATTAGAGAAACACCGAGCATAACTCTTTGCATAGTTCGCTGTTTGGTTCGCACCTTAAATAAAATCACCGTAAAAACTTAACTTAACTTAATCTCACCGTGAATGTCCACGTTTCGGCTCCGTAGGTCATGTCTGGTAGGACGCACGCATTGAAGACTTTCGTCTTTGATAGCTTCAAACAAAGGGCAAAATATTTGGCAAATCCGGCATAAGCCGTATCTTTGATTCGAACAAAGCAGAAATTCAGAGGGCAGCGTTTCATATGTCAAAAATAATTTACACATACAAATCGCTTGCGATGGTCACACCATGGAATGTTTTGACGGGTCGAGTAGAACACAAGAAATTTCCAGTTGATTTTGTTTTTATACGCTTTATATAGCTTCACTTGTATGTTTGTATGTTTGTATGTTTGTAACCGACTCCTTTGGACGCTATTTTGACCCACTTTAAACGGTCAGATTTCATTCAAATTTTGCACACCTGTCAGACTGATGACAATGCAATAATTCGAAAAAAAAAAATTTAAAAAAAAAGTTGATAATAAGTAATAGTTTAAAAAAACTAAAAAACACGCTTTATATAGAAAGCGTGCGGTGCTTCTCATATCTGTCAATGAAATATTTATAACTATTGACCCATGCACCCCACGATTTTTTTGAAATGAAATATTTTTTTCTTATTTACACTATTAAAATTTATTATCTATTTTTTAGTTTGGTTTTCTATATAAAGCGTGTTTTTTAGTTTTTTTAAACCATTATTTATTTTATATGAAGTTGAGATAAAAAACAAGTTAATCACGGCGGAACTTGACTGGATTGCAGCGGAGCTTGCTGAAGGACTGTGACCCGTATAGCTAGGCTGACAGGGTCTGAATTGCGATGCAAGCTGCAGTGTTGTTTCCTTCTGGAATGCAATGCTGGAAGCCGGATGTAATGTTTCGGGCTCCAGTATGCTACTCATCATAAAATACAGTATTCGTATAAATACGAAGAGAAAGGCCTGCTGGAAGCATTTCCAATACGGACTGTGAATTAGTTTGTTTCACATAGTTTGCACGTGATTGAGTTTGGCGCAGGTGAGAAAATTGTTTGTTCCTGAGTTTCAGTAGATCCTGTGCGAAATCAACATTGTTTTACGGGTCTTAATTCGCAGCCAGCAGCGATCATGCAGTCTTTTGGTGTGGACGGAGCGACCGAGATACGCAGTGAGGAGCGTCCAGAACGAAGTGCGGAAACCGTGACTACTTGGTAACCGGCGAAATAAGTATACGAGAGCAAAAACCAGGTTAGTGAGATATCCTGTGATTCAAGGATTGTTCTAACGAAATATCTGTTTTGATTTTGTGCCGCGACCATCTAAGGCGGGCACCTCGAGACACCATTTAAACACAGAGGAACGTGGGTTTCAGGAAGTAGTCGAGCATCGACGGACGACCGCTGCCATCATCACTGCGAGCTGCTGTTGCGCCGATCTGGGGGGAGGCACCAGACACTGATTGTGAGAGTCACAGAAACCGTTCGAGAGGAGTGGAAGGCACCGTTCGTGGAGAGCACGAGGAGCAGAACGAGTGGAGTAAAGGAGACGATCCGTGGCGGCACGCGAGTCGACAGGACGGTGACCCGGGAAGCTTCCAGGTTCGTCCGTTCCAAATCATTTCGAGTCAGCGAGCTGCGGTAGTGAAGGAAGCCTACGCCTTGTTGCGTGTTAGGATATAGTTAGAAAGAAACTTTCCGTTTCAAAGATTTACATCCCTCTGGGAATCACAACCTTACACACACACTCCTGTTTGCACAAGTACTCTTGATTTAGAACGTGCTAAGGCATAGACGACAGTATTCCATTGCGTTGTGACCGGTATATGATGAACTGCTGATCACTGTCTCTTTAAGTTTTTACTAGCGTAGGTTTCTGCAGTTCCAATGTAAATTCATATCAGACAGGCCCAACTTATGTACTATTTATGTAAGAGAATTTTGTATTTATAGTTTGAGTATATTAAATAATATGGTAAGAATAGCTGAGTTAATGATATTTATGATGCAGAACAAACATTGATACGTGAAAAATACTTTTGAATTCCTCAGTAAAGGGGAGAGAACCAAGCTTCGATAACATATGTATATAGATTTACTGTAATTAAAGCCGTTTGTTATTGAATTAACCATCTTGTTTAAATTACCTCGCCTTTACCTGAGAAAGAGGACCGTTTCCTTAGCCGGGCAACGGTCTTTCAGTACACCATTAATGACAGCAGGTGTCGGAGTTTGTTTGTTTGTTTGTCGTATGAGGTAGTGCTGGTCTCTGATGTCAGAGTTTGTCAAGCCGCCCGAGGGCCTCTGACATGGCTTAACGACTGCTATTAATCAATAACAGCCGGGACCGACAGCTTAACGTGCCCTCCGAAGCACGGAGCGATGAGGTCGTTAAACATAACCTTAGTTTTGTCTATTCATGCCGAGACCGACATGTCGAGAGGCGTCAGCTAGAACGGTCCGCATTCGCTCAAGTTCTGGCAGCGATTCAGACATAAGGACGATGTCATCGCCGAATCGTAGATTGAGATTTATTCGCCATTTATGTTTATGCCCATATTTTTCCAATCCAGCAATTTAAACATATCTTCAAGGGGTTAGTGAACAGTTTTGAAGATATTTCATCCCCCTGTCTCACTCCCCTGCGAAGTTGGATATGCTTAGTCAGCTGGTTCTGTACTTGTACGGACATGGTCGCGGCATTCGTGACCACCCTCAAAAACAGGTTATAGACGTGGCTCAAAAGCGAGATGGGCCTGTAGTTTTTTAGGAGCGTTTTATCTCCTTTTTTTGAAAAATAAAACTACGATGCTTCTGTTCCACGAAATGGGAGTTCTCCCATAGTTCAGAACAGAGTTGTAATATCTTCCGGAGCTCACGAAACACAGGTTTTCCTGCTGTTTTCAAGAGCTCCGAAGTGATTCCATTTTTAAGCTGTTTGAGGGCTATCTCGATGTCGTCTAGGCTGACTTCCGGCAGATCATCGGTGTAGTGGCGGGTTAAAGTGGCTCGGGATTCCTCATTACTGGGTTCGGGTTGTTGAGCATGCGAGTCGTACAGTCGGCCATAGTCTTCTATCTCGACGTTAAGTATATTAAAAAAAAAACTAGTATATTTTTAATAAAAGTTATTTAAAAAATACATACTGAAACTACTGGACGGATTGTGATGCACCTTGGCACAATCATATTTTATATGATGGGTGAAAACTGAGCATACTTATTATCCCGAAAAAATAAAGGGTTCCTGCGGGATAGGTGTCCAAATTTTGTACATTGAAGATATTTAGTAATATTTTTTTGGAGGCTTTTCTGTATTCGTACTGAAGCCAAAACTGTTTATTTGAATTTTTGTCTTTCTGTCTGTCTATCTGTATCCAGAGCGCGCATCACGCCGAAACTACTGAATAAATTCATATAAAACTTGGCATGATTTGAGGTCATACTACGAGGTAGGACATTGGATACTTTTCATCCCAATAAATTAAAGGGTTCCCGCAGGATAGGGGTTGAAAGTTATTTAAAAGAATACGTATCACGCTGAAACTACTGCACGGATTTTGATGCAACTTGTCACAGTCATCGTTTATATGATGAATGAAAATTGAGGATACTATTGTACCGAAAAAATAAAAGGTTCCTGCGGGATATAGGTCCAAATTCTGTACATTGAAGATATTTAGTAAATATTTTTTTGGAGGCTTTGCTATTATTCGTATTGAAGCCCAAACTGTTATATTTTTCATTATTGTCTGTTGTCTGTCTGTCTGTCTGTGTCTTGGACGCACATCATGCCGAAAATATTGAATGAATGCAAATGAAACTTTGCATGATTTGAGTTCATACTACGGGAGGTAGGACGTTGGGTAGTTTTCATACCGGTAAATTAAAGGGTCCCCGCAGGATAGGGGTATTTTATTTGGAGTTGGTATTCATGTTTTACGGTTTATTGTTACTTCCGTAGTTCACCTCTAGGATACTCAAGGGATATTCCTCCAAATTTCAAACACTTATTAGGTCCACCGGTTTAGGCTGGGCGTTGTCTGTCAGTCAGTCAGTCAGTCAGTCAGTCAGTCAGTCAGTCAGTAGGTATGTCACGGTACTGTTTTATAGGCATGATTAAAATAATATAATAAAACACATAATATTTTTAGTATTCGGCCCAAAAGTGAAGGGCATCTGTACTTATAATAAAGCAGTATGTAAAAAAAAACTTTAAAACATATATAAAAAAAAAAGATCTAGGGTACTAAAAATAAGCTACTGAAAACGAATAAAACATTTTTTAAATTCGTGTCTGTCTTTTTGTCTGTTAGTCTGTTTACTCATCACGTAAAAACTTCTGGATCGATTGCAATGCGGTTTTCACTGTTGGATAGCGTAGGGTTTCACTTAAAAATTGGTGTACTTACTCGTAATATCTCAATCCGATGAGTATAAGCTGAGCAATCGATAAAAAAAAATTGACGGCTGTAGGAATTTTGCTTAAATGTTGGTATATTGGTATTTTAGGTCTTGGAATAGATTTCATTTCACCTAGAGAAATGGCCAAGCAGTACATAATAAACTGTGACTTTATGATATTTTTCTATATTATTTTATTGAGACTGAAAAGGACTCAAATTAATTGTATTAGTCTTCCATTTAGTTTAACTTCAAAAAATAAAATCATAAAGTAAAAATCCAATAAAAATAAAAGGGAAGGGCGATAAAACTCAAATGGAAATGTTTACAGGGACGTCAAAATTGTGCTATTCCACGCGCGGGGCGGAGGCCGGGGCGGGGGTGGCGTCCGAAATTACGGACGGTCCAATTTGTATTTACGGACTGTAAAAATTAATGTGTATATTTTTCGTGGAGTTATGGCCGCAGAGGTGTGCGGCGTGCGGTGCCGGGAGTGTGTTTATAATGCAGACCCGCCGCCGACGTTGAGCGATGGAAATATAACTGATTACGACAGAATAATATTAAGAATAATGTTAGCGAGTCAGAACTCAGTAGCCAAAATGTGCCAAATTGAGCTCGTTTCCGACTGGGCTGCGCAAACTTTGGTGCATAGTGTGGAGTGACGCATATTTACTTACCTTATGAAGAACTAGCTATACGCGCGGCTTCGCACACGTGGTCATTTCTCTATGTTAAAATATTCTACGTGCTATTCCAAGACCTAAAATACCAACATTTGATCAAAACTCCTTCAGCTGTCAAATAGTCGATAGCTCGGCTTCTACAGATCGGATTGAGATACCAAGTACCCCAGTTTTTAAGTCAAACCCTAAGCTATCCAACAGTGTCAAACGCATCGCAATCGGTCCAGTAGTTTTACGGGATGCTCTAACAGACAAAATGACAATAGGATTTAATAAGTAGCTTATTTTTAGTAACCTAAACTATTTTTTTGTAATGATCTTCTCTGTACTGAGTTTTTCGTACATATTGCTTTGTTATAAGTGTAGATAGATAACCTCACATACTTATTATAAGGTATGTAAGTACTTGGCTGTGTATGTGTAAGTAAAACATTACCATGAGGTAATATTACTCGCTTGACAGGTATTTTACCTTTTGCCTTTATTTTAAATTTCACTAACTATCTCGCAACACAGCGAGATTTCAGAGATTCTTTATCAAACTTCTTCAACAAACTTGTGAAAGACAAATGCAAAGTCAACTCGCCAAGTAGATTAAAGCCAGTTTATTTGTTCTTTTGTTATAACTGCCTGGTTTGTACTTATAAGCCAGTTAGGTTGGGTTGTTAGGACCTAACAGAGACTGAGTAAGGCGATATTATTCAGATTATTTCCCAAAGGTTCTGCTTCAGGTACGATTTAAACGTGAAAGCATTATTACTTAAATGTTTTCTTTAGGTTATAAAGGTGCTCACTCAATCACAGAATAAATAATAGACTCAATGCACACACACACATAATAATTATATAGGTTGGCTAATATGGGTTCTACCTTTCCTAGGTGTACCGTAAAGCAAAAAAAGTATGCAAAGGGTAAGGAAAGGAGGATGCCAGCTTTCGGCTTCCAAGACTTTTAAATGTTAAATGCCGCGGACACGAAATCTATATACATTATTGACTATTTAAAATAATTTAATTCATTCTTATTAAAACAATAACATTCTGGAACCGTTATTAAAATAAAAACAATTAATATGAATAGAAATGACCGGAAATAGCTATGCAAGACTTTTAAAAGTTAGATGCTGTGGACACGAAATCTATCCACATTATTGACCATATAAAATAATGTAATTAATTCTTAGTAAAATAATAACTTTCGGAAACTGTTCATTTATAGTTCATTTTAATTCTTATTAAAAAAACTAGCTGTGCCCGCGGCTTCGCTTGACATGATAAACCAGCTCGATCACATCTTTTTTAAAACATAAAAAACTGCATCAAATTTGGTCCATTCATTTGGGAGCTATGAACTTCGCCATATTCCCCCCCCCCCCCTTATTATAGCTAAGACAATTCTTGTTTACCTCAGCATTGAAACATAAAAAATCGCAGCTAAATTGGTCGATTCGTTTGAAAGGTACGACTCTCACCCCTTTTTTCTCGAAACTCCCCCTTCCCCCCCCCCCATATAGTTAAGAATCATCTCGATCACATCAGTTTCAAACATAAAAAACCGAATCAAAATCGGTCCATTTGTTGGAGATCAACGATCCTAACCCCCATCCCCATCCCCCCCTCCTCCCTCCCATTATAGCTTTGAACCATCTCGTTTATCTCAGCTTTCAGATATAAAAACCATTAGTTTGGACGCTACGATTCTCACCCCCTTTTCTCGCCCCCCCATTAAGTTATAACGCATAAAATATGTAAATGCATAAAAATATGGAACAAAACATTTCAATAAGTACGTGATTTCGATCCACGCACGTCTGGGTTGGCAGGCAGAAATACTCCCGCTAAACCAGATAGTATAGTGGCGAGAGAGTCGAAATTATGATACCATTTTAATGTTTTATTTATATTACATTTAAATTACCATAACTTTGAACACCTATCCCGCAGAAACTCTATATTTTTTGGGGATAAAAAGAATCCATAATTTTAATACATAATATGTACTTTGACTGTGCCAAGTTACACTAAACTCTGACCAGTAGTTTCAGCGTAATATGTGTTCTTTTAAATAACTTTTAACCCCTATCCTGCGGGAACTCATGATTTTTTCGGGATAAAAAGTATTCTAAATGTTAATCCATAACATAAGCTATGATTGTGCCAAGTTGCATCAAAATCCATATGGTAGTTTCAGCGTGATGCATGTTCAAAGAGACAGACAGACAGACAGACAGACAGACAGACAAAAATTAAAAAAATATCCTTTTTGCACTCTATATCGATTTTGAAGTTTATCTCAATTATAATTTTCAAAAAATATTTAATGTACAGATTTAGCCCAGTTACAGTTTTATTATAGTATAGGTAGATAGATAGATAGATAGATAAGAATTAAAATGAATAGAAATGACCGGAAATTGCTGTGAATTGATACTAATTACGAATTATAGTGTTGACACTATAACTCCTAATTAGTGCAAATAAACTATTAATAAATTGATAAACAAATTCAATTAATAAACTACAGGCCATCTTAGTTTATTCTAATAGAAATCATTTCAGTATATTATTTTATGATATTAGAAATAAAAAACAATAAACGCATTCGTCTATTTTATTGTTTTTACGTTAATTCATTATTTGTTGTATAAACGTTTTAGTGGTTTAGGTACCAAGCTCATGACAAGAGCAGAGAAGGCCCAGGGTTCGATTCTCAGATTGAGTACATAAGTGCCTACTAGTATAGCAGGTATAGGTAGTTAATAATACTTTAGAAATTATAATAAACATGATCGTAAAGTGTAGGTACCTACATAATATATCAGTTTAATATAAGATTTCAATAATTATCTTGGTTATTTCATTCCCTTGACCATAAACCATGTCATAATCTAACGCAAAAAACATATCCAAATAAGTTAAAGTTAACTCCTTACTTATTTCCTCATAACTTATTTTTGAAAAGTTCCCAGAAAAAACTAATAACACACAAAAGCTTTTAACATGATGCTTTAAAAATAAAAATACTATTCAGTTGTGTCCGCGATAATTTTACACCAAGCCTAAGTCACTTTGGAGATCTGGCATAGTCCTTTCCTTGTAATCTATTTATTTTTTGTAGACTAGGAAAAATTGTCGTTTATGCACTTACAATCGTTCCAATGTTCCGATTGGTAAATTAATGCGAGTTTGAGTTGCAAGATTCCACCCGGAACGACAGACAAACAAGAAACTTAATAAAAACGTGATAAAAAGGAATCTAAAAACTAAGATTTTTTAGAACGCTTTTTTGATTATATTTTTTCAGATGGCCTTGTCATCAAGTTGTGAGCTACCCTGAAAGTTTCAGCTGGATAGTTAATCGGGAAGTGTTCGAAATGGGCAGGGGTTTTTCAGATGGCCTTGTCATCAAGTTGTGAGCTACCCTGAAAGTTTCAGCTGGATAGTTAATCGGGAAGTGTTCGAAATGGGCAGGGTTTTTTCAGATGGCCTTGTCATCAAGTTGTGAGCTACCCTGAAAGTTTCAGCTGGATAGTTAATCGGGAAGTGTTCGAAATGGTCAGGGTTTTTTCAGATGGCCTTGTCATCAAGTTGTGAGCTACCCTGAAAGTTTCAGCTGGATAGTTAATCGGGAAGTGTTCGAAATGGTCAGGGTTTTTTTTATTTGCGCTTGTTTTACTTTAGTTCAATTTCAATAGGGCTTGGTTAGCGTAGATTGTTACTCAAACTTGGCACACCGACAACTGCCCCTATAGTCACGTGTCTCAATATAGCCTACGGTTGCCTGGAAGAGATCGCTGCTTATCGATAAGGCTGCCGATTGTACTTTTTTTTAAAGTTTAATTTTGTTTGTAAGTGTGTCATTTGGTGCAATAAAGTGTTAACTACCTATCTATCTATCTATTGTTTATATATTTTATTTTATTTTTTCATTTAACTTTGGTTTGTCAATTTTAGGGATGTTAGGTAAAACACAATCTTATTAACACTAGGTAGGTAGGTGCCATATTCTGAGGCAAGTCCTATTTAATTACATTATTGATGGGGTTGTAGCAACGTTGAAGTTAGTCTGGGAAGTTAGGAGGTATATAATTCAAGGGTCATGTTACGTTAATCCACCACTACATAGAAGCTAGGAAGCTAGGAGCGCCTACCATCTATGTAGAGTAACCCTATGTATATACACGGCTTCCCACGACTTTGCCACATGGAGGGAAAGTACCTTAAATAATGTAGATAGAACATTTTATTAAATGAAGACTTCATTTTTATTTTAGAAACAATACGAACTGCATTCAAAGAATTTTCGCCTGTCTGAACTGGGAACCGAACCCGTTAAATGTTTATAAAAACACCTGTAATTTTACTGTACCGAACGAAAGGCCCAATCTTATACATTTATTTCATCTGAATAATTTAGCATTTAAAATAAAATGAATACCATGAAATTGTCATTTATTCAAAATAATAAGGTACGTTTAACTGCAACTTACAATCAATTTAATTTATATACTCACAATGGGACCCTTATTGTAAATGTTTTAATAATTTCGCTTCCCGTTGTTTTATTTATTTTTTCATATTGAATAAAAAAATAATATTTCTAAGTTCAGTTTGTAACTCCTGCATACTCATACTGGTTCCTGTAAACTAAATCTTTTACATAACCTCAAAAAAAAAACTAACGGAGTTTAGATATGGGGATCTTGGAGGGCAATAGAACGTTTGACAATGGAACACACAAAGAGTTACTTACTATTAAGTACTACAATTCATGTTCCTATCACATTATTATTTTATCACTAGCTGATGCCCGCGGCTTCGCATGCGTGTTCATTTCTGTAGGTTAAAAGTACTTTTTGTGCTATTCCAGGACGTAAAATACCAATACACCAACATTTGATCAAAATTCCTTCAGCCGCCAATAATATTTTTATCGATTGCTCGGCTTCTACTCATCGGATTGAGATATAAAGTACCCCAGTTTTAAAGTCAAAACATAAGCTATCCAACAGTGAATCCAAAACTGCATCACAATCAGTCCAGTAGTTTTTACGTGATGTGCGAACAAACATACAGACAAACTGACAGACAGATTTTTTAAAATGTTATATTCTTGTTCAGTAGCTTATTGTATGCTTATTGTATGTAGCTAGACCATATCTTTTTTAATTATCTTCTTTGTACAGACTTTTTCGTTCCTATTACTTTATTATAAGTATAGATATACTTATAATGGAGAAATTATAATTTCTCAAGTGTGTACTCATTAGTAATACTTTGAAATGATAATAAATATAAAGAAGTACATAAAGTCGGTTCTTATAAGTACGAAATAGTTAGAGAAAATGCTAGGCATTAATTATAATGTTTTTTTTTTACATTAAATGTAAAATTTCATGGTGTTCCTTTTATTTTAGATGCTATGTTATTTAGAAGAAATAAATGTAGTATTTTTTTGGCTTTTATAAGTTCAATACTCTAATAAAAACTAAGAACAAGAGTAACCATACTGAGGAATAGTTACTCTGGTTACTTTATATTAAAAGTAAAAGTGTTCTATATGAGTATAAGATTAGAGTAAAGTTACTTGAAACCATTTACACTTCTTACTTAGTTTTATGACCCCTAATAAATTAATTATGTGAGTTTATTATAAGTATATGAGTTTCTTAAAGGCATTTCATTAAGACAAAAACTAGTGATGATACTGTCTTTGAGTTTAATCCGTGCCGTTTAAAAACAAAATGTTCTTATAATGGCATGGTTTTCTTATTTCAAAGTGCTTACTTTGAATAATGCCCACCGCCTTAAAAAATGTCTACCTAAATTATCTAATACAAATATGTAAATATACCGATTTCAAGAGTTACGAAAAGTACACCTTACGAAAAATACACGTTCTCCATGAGAATTCATGTCGTAAAGTTAAAGAAACCAACATAATACAACACCACACTGGCAGACCATAATATTATATAAGTAAATTGAACAAAAATAGTTTTATACTATTTTTATTCAACTTTTATTTTCCAGTTTTAATTGTCCATACGAAAGATTACGTTCGTAGAAGAACCGCGGAGCGCGTAATAATCTTGTAGTTCTATAAGCTACTTATACAAGGCTACTATAGGTATACATTGCAGTCAGCCGGTGCACTATAAATATGGTACAAGTGCAAGCTTACCTGTAAAGTGGGCCCTTTCTCGAGCTAGTAAACACTTATAAGCTAATTATAAGTGTGGTAAAATGGTGGTGTTAGGATAATTAAAAGTCTGCTTTTTGCCCCTTGGGTGCGATATCGAGTGAGCGTGCTCGAATGGCGAAAAGTCTCTTAGCTAGAAACAAAGATAGTAAAAGTAAACAAGACATAATCGAAAGTGCTAAAAAACCCAACTACAAACAAAATTAAAAAGTTGCAAAAAATTAAGTGAAAATGGTTACTAACCAACTTTAAATCGATCTAGATCCTGTGGTAGTCATGTTAATTTGAAATGAAAGATGTTTTGTAAATACCTACCTATTCAATGACACCTTACCATCGAATTTTATTTTTTATATTTCGCATTATGGCTACAACCAGACGCCATAATCTTAAATTTGTAATGATCTAACTTTGTCATATCTTTAGTAGCACTTACAAGATTAAGAAATTATAATCGGCCCACGCGTTTGGTCTCTAGTGCCACAAAGGAACTAACATACATAGGCTTATAAAAACAACATCTTGTAATGGGCCACTGTTTGATACAATCTTACCAGAAATTTGCTGAAGAAGAATCAATCTCTGTCTGAACTGTAAGAAATGACTCCAGTGGTAGATCATAGTGTAAGTTTTGCAATTTAAAAAGAGCAATTATCACACATCCATTCCTAATTAGAGTATAGGCAACAAAAAATAAGAGCGAGGTTCTGAATTAAGCAGTTAAAATATTTATTAACATCTCGATTAGGGCTTTATTCAGAGTGTCGGGAGGTTCACTTGTCTATACTCTGCATAAAGTACCTATACATACACTGGATTTTATAAGTACAATAGCTTAACTACATGCAATCTAGCCTAAGCTACGTTTAGGTGGTCAGGCTTGCCGAACAATACCAAAATTCCATGTGGCTGAAGTCAATAGATTTTTGTGAGACGTGGAATTAACCTAGCTCACCATTGACCTAGATTTCTCACCGTCGCAATGCCTACGTACATTACCTGAGTCTAGGCTCTAACTCACAATATAACAAAAGTACCCCAGTCAGAATAAAATATTTTTTACTACAAAATGAGATCATGACGTTGATTAATGGAGAAAATCCATTTCTTAAAGTGCGTGCCACGTTCATTAGGACACTTCACTTCCATAAATTACCTGCGTGGTACGTGACAGCGTACTTAGGTAGGTGCGATTATGTCTAAGGTGCTACATGTAGCCAATCAGAGGCTTTAGTACTCACCTTATTGGATTTTGGAACGTTGTTTTTTATTATGGTCGAAGCAAGAATATTTGTACGTTATAAGTAAAACTTCGTTGGGTGAAAGTTATTTTATAAAGTCCCGTAGAGTTCCTTGAGTTATAGAAAAATGTAGGTAGGTACATTATAATTTGTACGGACATCTACTATAGCTACATAATTGGTAATATGCAATGGTTTTGTTTTTGTTTTTTTGTTTTTTTGGTTTTGTTTTGGTTTGGTATTGTACCCTGAATAGGGTTTCTCAATTCCCGGGGTTTTTACGATCCCGAGACCCAGAAACGAAAATAAAATATTCCCGGACATTAAAAAAATGCATACATGTAGTGTATTTGTACACTACATATATGCATTTTTGTGTAGTGTAGTGGATTTTTGAAAGAGGATTCTGTGGGTTTTGAGTAATATTTATGCAGCTTTACGAACAGGAGGGCGATTCTCACGAAGTGATATAAATATCACAGTAGATAAATGTCGAAAAATCCGTACATTTTTCGATATATATCTATCGTGATATTTATATCAATATGTGAGAATTGCCTCCTGTCTACGGACCGACACCGACCGACACTGACAGCGAGAGAGAGAGAGAGAGAGAGAGAGAGATAAAATGACATTTAATGTTATAAAAACTTTTTTATTATTAATTTAAAATTAAAAAAAATGTAATCAAAAACTTTGTAACAGTAATGAGCAAGAATTTGATTACAATTATTGATAAAGTTATTGTAGCTCTTTTTACGAATGATATAACACACAGTACAACTGGCTAACGACGAATACGGAGGATATACTGAATGATTTGAATGAATATTAAATATGAATAACTGACTGATATTGACTGATTGAACGTTGAACGCGTGGTGCGTTGATCGTTGCGTGGTGTGTATGAGCTACCGAGCGAGACAGTAATTCGAGATTAAAATTATTTATTCTGAGATTTAAAATCATGCGTGCACGATTTGACGCGGCGCGAAATTCAAAACATTTGAATGTTTAATTTATTTCCCGAAGGTCCGACTGAAAATTCCCGAAATCGGGATCGATAGTTTTTCCAGGTATTCCCGGGATCGGAAACACGGAAAGAAACCCTAACCCTGAAGCCGCAAACTACTCCATGAAATAACAAGTTGAATGCTAAGTGAACGCGAGTTTCCGTGAATATTATATTTATAATGTTTGATAAAATTCACACATACGCACCACGCACCTACTCATTACCAACCGACCAATGCATTTAAAACATAAATGAAACTTTAATCTCGGTTCACCTTGCGAATGCATACAAAACAACCGGCTCGAAAACGCTGAGGATAGTACGAGAGCTGGTTACAAATTCCCGAGAAACTAGCAACAATACGGGAGCGTTGTATGTGATTCCCCCGCGATTCGAGTTAATTCTTAGCTCTTGCGAGGTGCGCGCTGAGTTATTGTTTGTCCATCGGCGTCGGCCGAGCTCCAGCCTCCACACCATCTCCACACCAAATAGGATTACGCTGTGTCCACAGTAAGCTTTCATTGTTCCGCTACGTCGTCAGCCAAGGCTTGAGCCCTGTTCAAGTACTCGCAGTACGTACGTGCATTGGATGCCAATTACCTATTTACGGCTTTATTGGATTGTCTACCTATAAATTATCAAGACCCATTTCCCAGCCGATTGTTCTATTACGCAATAAAGCGTATTCGTTAATGACTCTAGCCCTAACTTCTATTTATTTTGTGTTCCTTCAAATTGCCGAAGTCCATTAGTAATCCTACTTGGTGCTCTAGGTATGACCTATTTGAGTTTGTGAAATTTTGACATACTAAAAATTCGTCATTCGTCATTCGTCATTCATTAAAATTATTTAGAAGGTCTCGCCATACAAACGTTTTTCAAGGAAATTTTGTCCGCGTCATGTATCAAACAAGATTTAATTTATTTTTTCCACGACGCTGCTGTTTTATTTTATTAGAGCTACCTTTTTACGTAGGCGTCTATGCGAACGCTTACTTTTTATTATTTCATAACATCTGCGAATACAGCAGTTTTGATGTCGCATGTTTATCCGGTCGAATGATAAAAATAGAAGCGGAACAACATGTATAATATACTATTTTACGGAATGGCTTTTGTTTTATTTGCAGGCGCTGGCACAGAATAAATAATATGGCAACTCAGCGATTGTGTGTTCGATATTTAGGTGTGCAAGTTGGAACGGTCTGCTGAACTTTAGTACAATAGATCGAGAATAGTTTGAGCATTTTGTTTGTTTGTGTCGCGATGGCGTGGGTAATGTGGAAGCGTGTTACCCCATTCCCTCGCCCCTTCATGTCCGCACCCCATCGAATAGCAAGCTTTCTGTTATGGACCATTACCGGCGCGTTACTGCGCTCTCGTATGAAAATTACCTACAATACATTCGGCAGAGGATCATGAATACATATCTCTTGTTGTGGACGCCGAGCCTACCCGCGACAGCATGAACGCAGACAACATGCAAAATAGGCCACGCCCCTTTTAACTGCGGCGTGTGTACCGCATTAGTTTTAAGACCGTATAACTGTATATATAGCGATAAGTTTTGGTAAATAAATGTAGTCGAACTGAAGTAGTCGAAGTCATTGGATCCGACCATTCAATCAACGGAACTTGAACAAGCAACAGTGTTTAATTGAACTACAGTCCACATCGAACCAGGAACCTGAACTACTAGGAGCTACGAACCGAAGTCTCCATCCAGTACATCGTGTAGACCTTGCGATCCATCGCCTACATCTTGGTCCTAACGAACCGGATAGAAGAACCAGCGACTACATCTTGGTCCATCGGAGCCGGATAGAACCAGAAGAACTTAAGCGACCAACAGCTTATCCAGTGAACGTCTGCCGCCCATCGAACATGGTGGTCACGAGGAGCCAAAGCGACCTGGCAGAGCTGGAAGAGCGGAAGCGGTTGGACGAAGAGCGCCTTCGAAGGCTATCCCTAGAGCCGCCGGCATCACCATCTGTGCCGGCTGCTGGCACAACCGCTGGCCCGTCCGGCAACATCGAACGAAGCAAGTCACCGGCGCACTCGCAACGAACTGCGAACTCCACCCTAAGGCTGCGGCTGGCGGAGTTAGAGGCGGCCGAGAAACTTGCTGAATTGAAGAGAAAGGAGTTGGAAATGGAAGCGGACCTAGTGAAGAAGCGATTGGCGGCTCAGATCGCGAATATTGAAGAAGATCAGAGCCTTCACGACGAGCCAACCGTGCGGAACAACGACAACCACCAGAAGGTGGACGATTGGTTGCAACGCACAAACCCCTCCACCCTACGGGGGGAGAGCGGGGATGTGCCGCGCCTCAACACCGAGAGGCAACAAGAAGAACCACGACGAGCACGCTTTGAGCGTTCTACAAGATCACCTACCCCGGGTCGATCTGACCGCAGATCCGGGATCGAACAACTCGCCGAGGCCATTGAACGAATGGCCAGACCTCGGGCCCGCTACAACTCCGACCTGCCCGTCTTCACTGGGGCACCAAACGAGTGGCTGCCATTCAAGGCAGCAGTACGGGACTCCACAGCCCTGTACCACATCTCAGCCGCTGAGAACTTACAGCGGCTGAGAAGTTGCCTCAAGGGCGACGCACGTGACGCCGTGGCTGCATTATTGCACACAGCCACCGATCCTGACGTCATCATCAAGACATTAGAGCAGAGCTTCGGGAGACCAGAGCTCATCATTGACCGAGCTCTGGAGGAGCTAAGAAGGTTCCCGAAGCCAGGGATGACAGCGACCGACCTCAACACGTTCGCTGTCAAACTTCAGAACGTCGTCTGCGTACTACAGAACATCGACCGGCGGGGGTACCTGTATAACCCGATGCTGGCGCGTGAGGTGCTGGAGAAGCTAAGCCCGCACATCAAAACGCAGTGGTGCCACTACGCCAACGAACACCAGTCACCTTCGGAGCCAGAAATTGTCATGCTGTCTCGATTCCTCATGCGAGAAGCAGACATGGCACTGCGTTTTACATACGCACCGGCAGCGACCTCTGCCGCCCGTGAGACGAGACCAGCGGCATTTAAGAAGAAAGGGAACGCCGTGTACACTACCGACGAGGGCGCGGAACAAAAAACAAAGACTGACCTATGCCAGAGCTGCAACCAAGCCCATGCGCTACATCAGTGCCCAACCTACCGGGCACTGACCGTTGATAAGCGCTGGGAGCTGGTCAAAGAGAAAGGCGTTTGCTTCCGATGTGCCGACAAGAAACATCGCCGGTACCAATGCAAGGCGAAGCTGTGCGGCATTAACCAATGCCACCGCCCGCACCACTCAACACTGCACGAAGAAGCGCGACCTAACGCACGATCAGCTGCGCAACCCGAACATTCGTCGAGCCACAATGCAGCGGTCTTGTCGGTAGCACCCACCAATGCTGCCGGCCTGCAGACCGTGATGCTGAAGATCTGCCCCGTGGTTGTCACTGGTCCACGGGGGGAGGTCGACACCTACGCGCTGCTCGACGAAGGCGCCACTATCACACTCATCGACCATGAGTTGGCGAAACGGATCGGCGCAGAAGGCCCTACGCAGCCCCTACATCTGAATGGCGTTAACATGTCGCAGCGAGAGGAAGATAGCCAAACCGTCTCACTCTCACTGAGGGGAGCAAAGGAAACAGCGCTATACAAAGTCAAAGCGCGCACGGTACGCGACCTAAAGCTACATCGGCAGACCGTCCCGAGCTCGCTTCTACAACACCGACACCTACGGGAGTTGATGGAGGCAGAGGTGTGCTACGACCTGGCACACCCCCTCATCTTAGTAGGCGCCGACCACTGGGAGCTCATTGTATCCCGTGAGCTTCGTCTTGGCGGGCCAAATGAACCGGCCGCGTCGAGGACCCGACTTGGCTGGGTGATGCATGGAACCGCACCCCGTAGCCTGATCTACGAAAACGAGAGCGTGCTGCACGTATACGCGCCCGACCAGCGTACGAACGAGCACGACCAGCGCCTACACGAGCTTGTGGAGGCGCACTTCCGCATCGACGCGCTCGGCGTCGCTATCCATTCGAGAGTGAGCGACGCAGATCTACGAGCTACGAAGATCTTCGAAGAAACAATAAAGAAAACAGACAGCGGCTACGAAGTGGGCTTGCCTTGGCGGCGAGATGACGTCACCATGCCGTCGAACTACGGCGCGGCTCTACGGCGTCTACAAAGCATCGAACGAAAGATGGACGCCTACCCAGACTTCGCGGACCAATACGCCGCGCAAATAGAAAATCTGTTGGCTAAGAATTATGCGGTGCCATGCGACGGGACTGAACGACGGAGCCCCATCTGCTGGTACCTCCCGCACTTCGCAGTACAGAACCCAAACAAGCCTGGTAAACAACGGCTTGTTTTTGACGCAGCTCACCAATGTCACGGCGTGAGCTTGAACGACCAGCTGCTGGAGGGCCCGGACCTTCTACTATCACTACAAGGAATCGTCTTCAGATTCAGAGAACGGCCGATCGCCGTCACCGCCGACATACAAGAGATGTTTCTACGAGTGAAGATCCGACCTGAAGACCAGCCCGCACAGCAGTTCTTATGGCGAGGCCGGGACCGAACTAACCCGCCTCGCCACTACAAGATGGCGAGCATGATTTTCGGCGCCGCCAGCTCACCGTTTATGGCGCACAGCGTGCGCAACCACAATGCGCGCGCACATGCACAGACTCACCCACGCGCTCTAGTGGCCATCACGAACAGCCACTATATGGATGATCTAGTAGACAGCTACGCCAATGAAGAGGAGGCCCGTAGCACCATACAAGAGCTACGCGAGGTGCACGCGGCCGCCGGCTTCACTCTGCGCAGTTGGAGTGCTAGCAACACGAACGTGCTACGAGACGTACCGCCAGAGCTACGAGCGACTACGCCCACTCAGTTGGGAGCAGGGAGCCCTGAGAGCAAGATACTCGGGCTCTGCTGGGACTCCAACAGAGACGAACTGGGGTTCAACACCGCAATGCACCGCGTACCGGCTGAGGTGCGCGCGCAGATCCGCGCACCCACGAAGAGAGAGGCCCTCAGCGCGGTCATGTCCATTTATGACCCGCTTGGTCTCCTCAGTCAGTACACCATTCGAGCGAAGATCATCCTGCAGAGCCTGTGGCGTCTTCACATGCCATGGGACGAGCCGATACCTGCAGAAGAAGCCGAACATTTCGCAGAATGGCTACGCCAGCTGAGCGAGATAACTCGCTTGCGCCTACGCCGTAGCTACGCGCTAGAGGGACACAAGCGCGTAGACCTGCACATACTATGCGATGCGAGCGAGCAGGCATTCTCTACGGTGGCCTTTTGGAGGGCCATCCACCACGACGGCAGCGTGACCATTGCCTTGGTGGCTGCTAAAGCCAAGGTAGCGCCGCGACGCGCGCAGAGCATACCGCGCCTAGAACTTCAGGCAGCGGTCATCGGCGCGAGGCTCGCGGACGTTATAAAAAAGGAGCATCGCGTGCAAGTAACAAAAACCACCTACTGGACCGACTCTGCGACCGTAGTCCATTGGGTGCACAACGACGCGAAGCGCTACACGCCCTTTGTAGCGCACCGGCTGGGCGAGTTAGCGGAGTTAACTCACCGACGTGAGTGGAGATGGCTGCCTACCGAACATAACGTAGCCGACGACGCGACGAGACTGAGCCGCACGCCCATAGCCGCTAGCGATCGCTGGTTCCAGGGGCCCAGCTTCCTTCGCGAACCCGAAGAAGAATGGCCCACACACCAAGCGTTCACTGACCAACAAGAGGTCCTGCACACGAGCGAGCAGGACGAACATTTAGAGATCCCGCACACGAACGAGCGGGATGAATATAGTGACCGATGGCTGCCTGAACCCACTCGTTTCTCTAAATACGAGACGCTGGTGCGGGCAGCCGCGCGTGTGCTGGCATTCGTCGACATATGCCGGCGCCGTACGACGCGCATGGAAGCAGATCACATTGAACGCGCTGAGAAAGCGCTCATACGACGCGCCCAAGAAGACAACTTCGGGACCGAACTGAGGAGGATCGAGTCTGCTTGCCCCGTCCCTAGAGCAAGCAGACTATTCAAGCTAGACCCGGTGCTCGAAGACGGACTTCTGCGGGTGCGGGGGCGCATCGACGCATCCAGCGCGCCCCTGGAAACCAAGCGACCGGTTATCCTTGACGGCCGTCACCACGTGACAAAGCTCATCGTGCTAAGGGAGCACTGCACCGCCGGTCACGCTAACAGAGAGCGCGTGACGAACGACCTACGGCAGCGGTACTGGGTCATTCACCTGCGACCTACCGTACGCGCCGTAGAAAGTAAATGCGCCCTCTGCCGAGTACGACGAGCAAGACCGCGGCCGCCCGCCACGGGGGACCTGCCACGCGCCCGCCTTGACCCATTTCACCGTCCGTTCACTAACTGCGGGGTGGACTACTTCGGGCCAATGCAGGTCAAGGTGGGGCGCCGCCGAGAAAAGAGATGGGGTGCCCTATTCACCTGTCTCACGACGCGCGCCGTGCACCTAGAGCTCGTAGCTTCGTTGTCCACTGACTCAGCTCTGATGGCGCTGCGACGGATGGCTGCACGTCGAGGCTGGCCACGTCTTATGGTCTCGGACAACGGAACGGCCTTCCGGGGCTCCGACGTGGCACTGAAGAAGGCATACGCAGAATGGGCACCCGCCCTAAGTGACGAAGGGCTATTACACCGGATGAAGTGGCATTTCATCCCACCAGGCGCACCCAACCAGGGTGGAGCGTGGGAGCGCTTAGTACGCTCCGTGAAGACCGCTCTGCACACGACGCTAAGAGAAAAGGCACCTTCCGAAGAGGTTCTGCAGACCCTCCTGATCGAAGCCGAGCACTCTATCAATGCTCGCCCCCTCACCTACGTCAGCGTGAGTGCACTCGACCCAGAAGCACTCACACCGAACCATTTCCTGCTGGGATCATCGATCGGCCTACCTACCACAGGCCCCTGCGATGAAGCTGACCGACGAACTTGGCGAGCAAGCCAAGCGCTCGCTGACCATTTCTGGAAGCGCTGGCTGCGGGAATACCTCCCCACGCTTGTACCACGGGGGGAGCCAGCTAACCTCCGACGACAACTGCAAGCCGGCGACATCGTGGTTGTGGTCGACTACACGCTGCCCCGGAACGTCTGGCCAATCGGGATTGTTGAGCGCACCTATCCCGGTCCAGATGGCGGCGTCCGAGTCGCCGACGTAAAAACTAAGAGCGGTACCTTCCGACGCCCTACCAGCAAACTCGCCGTCCTGCTAAGGGAAGAAGAGGCTACGCGAGCTGCGCCGGGGGGAGAGATGTTGTGGACGCCGAGCCTACCCGCGACAGCATGAACGCAGACAACATGCAAAATAGGCCACGCCCCTTTTAACTGCGGCGTGTGTACCGCATTAGTTTTAAGACCGTATAACTGTATATATAGCGATAAGTTTTGGTAAATAAATGTAGTCGAACTGAAGTAGTCGAAGTCATTGGATCCGACCATTCAATCAACGGAACTTGAACAAGCAACAGTGTTTAATTGAACTACAGTCCACATCGAACCAGGAACCTGAACTACTAGGAGCTACGAACCGAAGTCTCCATCCAGTACATCGTGTAGACCTTGCGATCCATCGCCTACATCTCTAATGCTCGCGGGTTAACAAGCTGTACAATATTGGTCTGGTACTGAATGAGTCGCTATAAATTCTTAAATTCCTAGTAAATGACTTGCAAGATATTTGACGTTACGCTATATTTTTGAGATATGAAAAATTTGACCACGGAGCAGAACTTGAAACTGCGTGTCCGTAATTCCCTTCCATCGCTCTTAACTGAGCTATCCGTAGTTCTTCGTACTCCGACACTTATCTAACGAAACCTTATGCAAGAACATGCCAAGCTATGTTTTGAAGAAGAACCTTTATAATTATAACCTTTGAAAACTCTAGTAAGATAAATGTGTTCAATCTACCGCTGTTAGGTTAGGTTAGGTTAGGTTAGAAGTATAAGACATAAAGAATCACTTTTAGATTTTTCCCTTTATTCAGTCAGTCTAAGTTTTACGGTTTGAACCGGATTAGCAGTTCGTACTTGGTTTGGCGATATAGCAACCAAAGTCATGGAAACAAAAAAAAAACAGTTTCCTGGGATTACTGGAAGTACGCAAGTACTAATAATTATCAACATGTAAATTTTAAACATGAAACCAGATTTGGAGGTTAATTTTGTTTTCTTAGTGACAGAAGTTATAGCTTTCTATAGCTCTTTTTTAGACATATTATAGCATTTAAATAGGACGAGACGATAGATACATAGGTGAAAACGGAAACACATGTATGAATTCCATGGCAAACGCATAAAACGCCTCGTTTTTCAGTTGGAAGTTGAAATATAAGTTTATTTTTACATTTTGGTAGGTACACTGTAGAAACTCCTCTGCCCTCTGCCTGCACATCAACTGACTTTGCTTAATGCATATAACAAACCGAGTGCATAATTCATATCAACTCGATACATCGGCGTATCCGACATGTTAGCACTTTGCGTTTCCTTCGGTTAACTGCCGGCATATTCAGCTGTGCTGCATATTCACGACTTATATTCGCTTCAATCGTGGGGAATTTAGTGAAGTTCGTCATCTGCGAACAAGTGGAAAACAAGGCAATCACAAGTTTGTGGCAGAGCTGAGTAAAGTTTTCTGGAGTCTGTAGCAAATTGAGTACATTGTGTTCCGCGGCAAAGAATTCATATCGCCGTGGAATGAAAATATTATGCCAATTTAACGCAAAGGAACAGTTATTGCGCTTTGTAGAACAAGTTCACGAACAATTATGAAAAACGAGCTATGAAGAGGTCGTGGCAGTAGGGTGTAAGAAAACGAGACAACTTCATAGCTACTTTAGGTATCTACTTATAGTTTGCATAAAATGATGTCTGTTGCAGTCAAAACGAACAAACGTTATCATTTACATTTAGTCTGCCACCAAGTCCCTAATGGATGCCAGGACTTGTGAGCCAGATCATATTTCGGCTTAGCAAGTTTAGCACCTTCGACTGTCAATAAAGTACTTAACAACTTGTTTCATACATATGTTTTTTTTTAATGATTAGTATCTCATAGTAGTATTAGTTTATTTTAATTGTTTTATGATGTACAATGTACGATTTACTTTTAAGTGGTATGCAATAAAGAGTTATCTATCTATCTAAGTACCTACTCCACAATTCACGGAACCCGCAATTTGGATATCCGCAAAAAACTAGCCGGCATAGATCTCAGAATTAGAAAATTGAAGTGGCAGTGAGCAGGCCACATAGCTCCTTGGGACGATAACAGTTGGGAAGAAAGGTTCTCGTCTATTCCTGTCGCGAAATACGATTTTAGAATTGAATTAAATTGAATTGAATCGATTCTGGAATAAGTTTCTGTGCTGGCAACATTGTACCTTTATGAACGAAAAATGGAAGGTACCTACAAAAAAAATGATTTGACATCCAGAGAAAAAAGCAACGACAAGTTTGTCTCATGGCGGGAGACAAACAAGAAAGTGGAGAAAAGGAAAAATAGGCGTTTTACCAGCGCTGAGTGCTGGACAGTTGAT
Organism: Alsophila aescularia; assembly: GCA_946251855.1. Classification (NCBI taxonomy): domain Eukaryota; kingdom Metazoa; phylum Arthropoda; class Insecta; order Lepidoptera; family Geometridae; genus Alsophila; species Alsophila aescularia. Next base: position 40,351,849 of record OX276386.1, on the reverse strand, counting down.
CGGGAATGTAGAATGTACACCTCAAGTGAGTGTCCAAGTGTAGTTAACTAGTGAAGTATGTCTATGTGCAATGAGCCGTCAATCGAAAGTGAAGGTAACTAAGGTGCCAAGGAGAAATAACCTTGCCGCCATACAAGAATTACGTAAGAGTAGACTGGTGCGAGATCTCGAAAGAGTGTGGTGAGGGTCGACGCAAGAACCAGCGATGAATTTGGTGAGTCTTTTCAAAACTAACATAATAATAGTGAAAGCCAAACAATATTTCTTGAGGCACGGAGTGGCTGTATGGAAGTAAGGCCACGGGGGAAACCCACCAAAATACATATAAAAGCCAATGTCTACAAAGAATAAGGAAATTTGGAAATAAGGCATTAACATGGAATGAAATGGCATAGAATGTAATCCGAATGAAACGAGCTCGAAGTGCTAGGCTCGTGGTGGCATGGGTAGGACTATAAGAGGAGTGCGGAACTTCTCTGGGACCCTAGATCCCGAAACTGAAAGGAACGTGGCACAATGTTGAAGTACACGTACTTGTAGGCGGAACAAGTCTAGAAATGCCTTACTTCCTGGTAAACCTACATAAGTGGTGAAATTAAATTCTTGTCGCTATTTGTCTTACCTTTAGGAACTTAGGCTAATGAATATTTATTCATAGCGATAATTCCCGTTGTTCCCCACTTTTTGTCCACCATTGGTGGACATCGGGAAACATGTTGCACGGTCCCCCAGTGGTGGCCAACGCAACGAAAATTTTCTCGTTGTCTCCTACTTGCGGACACCTGGAACAAAATGAGTTTCTTTGTCCACCAGTAGTGGATATCGAAACTAACCATGTGGCATTGTACTCCACTACATATTTTGGAAAAAAAAACAATATTCGTTAAAATGCTTCATTTTGACAAAATCATCTACCATGGCATCATAAATTTGCACGAGTTCAACACTATTTATCGATATTTCTAATATGTCGAACTAAGAAGTACAGGCCACATCATAGACCGGAAAGAAGGCGGACCACCATAGATCGGAAGAAGGTATCACGTTAGTCTTAATGCAACCACCGACCGGAAGACAGTGCATAGGACGGCACCCACATGGTAGACCGACTACCTGGTGAGAGTTGCGGAGTACTTCTGGATGAAAACAGCTTGTGGTTGTTGGTATGTTCAGTAGTGCTCTTCGCTGATGATGATGCTTCCTATTTTACTAAAATCACGCTATTCCTGCTTAGGTAAAGTGTTAGTGATATGTGTGCGATAATTGCCTAAGTTTCTCCACCTTGAAGTTTGTGACGTGACACAAGTGCCTTTGATTCAGGCTGTAAACGGATAAGTTTAGGTAATTTCACGTATAAAATATCAATTTGGCGGGTACTCATCACCTGCGCCCGCGGATTAAGGATATTACCTACACAATTTCGAGTATGTAAATTAAGCTTTTAAGTAGGAAAGACGAACCACCGAATTTAAGTAACATCTCTATAGCGATGTACGTACTTAACTGGGCATGAAATGAACGAAGCTACTCTAATAATTCTTTAGCAAGATTACTTGAGCCTGGCCTGATAGATAGATATTCAAAAACGCAATGGACGTTCCAGATATCACGCTCCAATTTCACTCAATTCATTTAAATATTCGTAGTTATTATATCATCGTGAGATTGTCTCCCTTATTTAAATAAGATGTTCGCCGTTCAAAAGATATTGAACATTTCTGCGAGTACCTCTTTATTTGCTGGCGACGTCCAAGAGAGCTGTGGGGATTAGTGTCCTTTCGATCATTTTATGTACCTAAGCTGAATAAAAAGACAAATATATCTTTGCTTCCAAAGTATTTGAAATTTGTATTTATTATGCGATAAAGATTCGTTCGCACATAGCTAGTAGGTAGGTACCTAATCTGATTCAGATTTTTCAGGACCCGCTGTTTATTTACAGATATCAATCTAGAACTACACTCGCGAGCAATGAAATCGACTCAAGAACTCAAGCGCGCAATCGTATTTTTCTAATTCTGAAAATATGTAAAAGCAATAAAACCAATCGACAATGAAGGCCATCTCGCCTTTATAATTACACTAGCTGATGTCCGCGGCTTCGCACGCGTTGTCATTTCTGTAGGTTAAAAGTAATCTTTGTGCTATTCCAGGACTTAAAATACCAATATACTAACATTTGATCAAAATTCCTTCAGCCGTCAAAAATATTTTTATCGATTGCTCGGCTTCTATTCATCGGATTGAGATATAAAGTACCCCAGTTTTTAAGTCACAACATAAGCTATTCAACAGTAACAACAGTAAGCTATACAAAACCGCATCGCAATCGTTCCAGTAGTTTTTACGTGATGCGCGAACAAACATACAGACAGACAAACAGACTGACACGAATTTTTATAATGTTATATTCTTGTTCAGTAGCTTATTTTATGTACCCTAGTTTATTTTTTTTTAATTATCTTCTTTGTACAGACTTTTTCGTTCCTGTTGCTTTATTATAAGTATTGATAATATTAGTCAAAATCAGTTGAGTATATTTTGAGCTATGATTAAATCAATTTATACGAGATTTTGTAAAAATCTAAAAGCTAGCTATAATAATGATTATATACGTTACTTTTCGGAGTTTTTATAGGCATTCGCGGCGCGAAACATGGCATAACGAGGAGAGCAATATTTTCATGAATTAATTCTAACTGTACGTATTTTCAGTAATAAGTGTCAGATTTATACGATTACTTTTTCATGAAGACCTAATGATTGCAACTTTCAAATAATTGATTTAATTTTCACATTAAATAATAAAACAGAAAAAAACCTTTGATTTCGCGCGTAGGAGCTGAGTCCATTTCATTGCTCACGAGTGTATACACTAAACGACAAAATGATTAAATACCTTTTGTGTCGAATGACCGACTACGTGCTGTTAAACTATTCAACAAAGTTGCTCTTGTTTACGTGCTTCAACTTGTTTCTTTGTCGGTGACTTTTCTTCGAAGTGTAATAAGGCGTACGACGAACACCTGCGCATGTAAATTCTTGCCAAGTTTCTACCCTTTAGAACGGTTCACGCTGTTACAGTTTTTGCTGGCCAGCCACCAGCGCCAGTAAAAAATAAAATATATACGATGACGTGACGCTTTATCAAACTACCCGACATTTTGGACGCTAGCTATATTTTTATTGGCTATTGTTCAACGAAGCTTATAAACGCTATGCCTATCTATTTCGATTAATGAAAGTCAATCATTTTATAAGTAAAACACACGCCTGACTGGTCAACAATAATTCTGTTCTTCATTGGATTTGTGTACATACCTATTTTAATTCGTGGTGTCGATGTTCATATGGTTTTATTAATATACTAGCTATCGCCCGCGACTTCGTCCACGCGGACTACAGTTTATTGCGAAAAAAAAGCCTCTTATATTGTTCTAGGGTATTATCAAGCGCTGTACAAAATACCATGGTACAAAAAATCGACTTCAAATGGATTAACAAATAAATAAAAAAAATAAAAAACTCATGCTATTTTGATACAATTTATCCAGTACCACACTGGAGGTCTTCTTTCTCAAGTAAAAACAATCGTCTGATTCGGTTCAGAAATCCCAAGATAAAAGAACATAAACTATAAAACAAATAGATTTTTCTAAGAAAAACTACTGATAATTTTTTTATGGAAATTTTTCCTAAAAAAAATTATCAAATAAAAAGAAGCCTCAGCGCTGATAAAAAAAACTAAAACACCAATTTTGATGAAGTTTATATCGGACTACGCTCAAAGTCTACGATTTTGAATAAAACAAAAAGCATCCAAATCGGTTTAAAAATCTTAGAGATATGAGGCAATATAAACACAAAATCAAATGGATTTACTGATATAAACTATTTATTATCAAAAACCTACTGAAACAACTTTGATACAATTTAAATGAGACCACACGCGAGCGAGGCGTCTCTGTTTCAGCTTGAGCAAAAATTATTTCTTATGTCCGGATGTCTGTCCAGCTGTTCTCTTCTACAAGTCGCATTTCTCTACCAATCTAGACGAAATTTGGTATACAGGTTAAGCGGGTTTTTAGAATTTATTAGTCGTCGGGGATTTTTGATTGAAAAGAGGGTAAAAAAGGGGACTACTGAATATCTCCGCCTTTTTAAACCAGATTTCGATGGTTCTTGTTTTAATTGAAAGGTAGTAACTTTAAGTTAGTCTCATAAAAATTTGGAGAAGATCTGATGAGGATCTTCGGCGTGATGAGCAAAATAGCTCCACAAAATGCAGTAAATTTTTCACTTTTAGGTTTCTACCAGTGGAATCAGCCCTTTACCTACTAGGTAGGGATTGATGGAGCACCTTGGTTATTAATGTTTGTTATGTTAGGTAACTAGATGGCGCTAGATAGTTTGCAAAAAAGTTTGTACGTGCGAGGTCTACAGCTCACAGAGACACTAGTCAAAATTGGTCTGCAATTGACGGAGAAATCGGCTGTGAAATCGGTGTAAAATGATAAAAGAAAATAAACATACCTACGTACACTCGAACATATAACCGTCTCCTTTGTGAATTCGATTAAAAACTAAGCATTGGCGTTACATATACTAACTAAGTATAACACCAACGCTTTTGATGCTTTTTGACAGGCTTGTTATTATTTTCTATCCATGGCAACCGTTCATTACAGCGAGTAATAGACATTTTGCATTTTTTCCGTGGAAACTTACCGTTTCCGTTTTTGGGATAAAAAGTATCTTATGTTGGTCTCTACATTTACAAAGTTCCATCAAAATCGGATCAGCCGTTTTGGCGTGAAAGCTTCCCAAACTAACAATCACACAGTCAACGTTTCACTTCTGTATTTTTCTTTTTTTTGGTTTGGATTTGGACTGACCATGTTAAACAAGACAAGCTCAATATTCTGCTACTTATATACCAAGAGGAGTCGTCTCGTAGACATTATTTAATGTACAGGTGTTGGAGCACTGAGGCACAGAATAAATAATAGTACTTCAACTGAGGGAACGACAGTAAAACAAGTAGATGGCGGTGAGCGCATTTCCTTTGCCATAAAGTGCGTCGAGCCTCACTATGATGGTTGAGCTATGCATACCTACTGCATAGTAGGAACTCAAAAACTTACTGCATATTAGTACTGTGTTAGGTATACAATACCTAACAACATTAAGTTGAAATTTTAAAGGTTCTACATGATCTTGGAACCAATACTTCTGAACTAGTTTTGCTATGTAGTTGCAGTATAGATAACTCGATGTCATTGTTCTAGCGGTAGCAGAAGCCGTGGCGTAGTTATTGTACTATATAAGTAGGTTGAGTTTTTCAGGGATCTCTATGGCAGCTACGATAACAGTTAAATATAGGAAAATTAGTTCTTAGATATCCATCTAGATTTTTAAACGTATTGAAACTACTTTAAATGACTTTTTGAATAATCATTGGTTCCTGCATGAAATCGATAAATTAAAAAAAAAAACACAAAAATACAAATACTTAGTTGCTGCTGAACAAATACACAGTTGTTGTATACTGGAGACATTATTCTGAAGTTGCTACAAGTTGTCAAAAACAACAATTTATTTTTTGGTGGTTTTTCTTTTTGCAATTTAACGATTTCAGGCAGGACTTCTTAAAAAAAACTGAATTCATTTAATGTAGTTATAATATAATTTAAAATCTAGATATACGTTTTTGCGTAAACGCAATCAAACTGTGAGAAACACCAACGACGCCATATTGATCAATAAATAAATAGACACGTAAATGGGGCCGATTGAGAATATACCGTGCAATTATAATTTCACTAGTTAAATTATAATATCATGGCTTTGACAATATACCTGCGACATATGTACATACAAGGCACAGCGTTCTATATCTCGAATATTCAAGTAATTGGCTAACAATAGACACAATGCATAGTTTTAAACAATTTGCGCGCGTGCGGAATGGGAAGCGTTTATTCAAATGCTACATTCTGAGATCAGTTCAGCCAATATGGTTCATTGTCATAATCTTCACCAGGATAGTGAGTGGTGAGGATATTATATTTGTTTAAATAACAGGTACAATTTTAGTACGTAGCTTACGGATATGATTCTTTTATGATTATCAGTTTCGCAAATGAGGTGTGTGCTGGCCGCTTATTCGCTATGCCACACGAAAATCCTTGCCGAAAACGTGTGACATCATTAAGACAATTGCCGTAAGATTCCACGAAGATATCTTGACGCAGCGCGTTACTTGCGTGCATGGTCATAGCGAATAAGGGCACTTTTCCATGTTGCTCTGAAGTCATAGTGGAAGCTCTGCCAACCATGTTTAGTCTGGGATTTTTTCACCTTTTGTATTATTTACCTACCCATCATACATCGGATAGGGAGCGTTTTAATGATGTGTACTACTAATAGATAAGATGCTTGACAACACAGATATATGTTATCTTCTGAAGTGTTCAAAAGTTTTTACAATCAGGCTATCTTTGTACTGGCTTTCCCCTTTTAACCTCCTTTAACTAGCACGTAAACAAAAAAAGGCTGGACAAGAACAAATCTTCTTTCCATCTGTACTTATAATAAAGCAATAGGAACGAAAAAGTCTGTACAAAGAAGATAATTAAAAAAGAAATGGTCTAGGGTACATACAAAAAGCTACTGAACAAGAGTATAACATTTAAAAAAATCGCGTCTGTTTGTCTGTCTGTATGTTTGTTCGCGCATCACGTAAAAACTACTGGACTAATTGCGATGCAGTTTTCACTGTTGGATAGCTTATGTTTTGACTTAAAAACTGGGGTACTTTATATCTCAATCCGGTGAGAAAAAGCCGAGCAAATGATAAAAATATTTTTGACGGCTGAAGGAATTTTGATCAAATGTTGGTATATTGGTATTTTAGGTCCTGGAATAGCACAAAGAGTACTTTTAACCTACAGAAATGACCACGTGTGTGAAGCCGCGGGCATCAGCTAGTAAACTATAAAATCCTTAACCCCCCATTATAGCTAAGAACCATCTCGATCACATCTGTTTTCAAACAGGTAGGAAAACCGCATCAAAATAGGTTCATTCGTTTGGGAGCTACGATCCTCAAATTATAGCTAAAAACAATCTCGATTACATCAACTTTCCAACAGAAAAAAACGCATCAAAATCGATCCATTCTTTTGGGAGCAATGATGCCACAGACTGACACAATGACACAATGATGCATACATACACACCCTAAACTTATAACAATAAAAAAAGAGGGCTTTTGAGTTCGGGGGTTAAAAAATACGGGCAAAGACAACCATAGACATTTTATTGGCAACAACATTGTACCACGTCAATTAATAACCACACAGCCACATGTTCACTGTCGTGCTTCAAGTGCATCAACAACAAAGATACATACGCAGACTGTAGCGCGAATGAGAGTAACTGCTAACACATGCTACACAAACATCACTCTGATTGTGATTAAGGCAAGAAAAGGCCAATTGTGTGCATTGCACATAATTTGTGCGGTCTACGCCTGAGGAGCTAGTACCTTATATTCACACTTTTAATTAGATCCGTGATCATGCCCCTAAAAGTGTCCTAATCCAAACTAGGGCATACATAGCTACAGTCACGATTGTCTTGAGCGTTGTTTCTGTAAATAATCCAATAATTTGGTTATAACCTAACTCAATAGACATTCTCATCCCAGCGTGCCTGGAACGAGAATGCGGTAGATGCTACCGAATGAATAAGTAACGGCGGTTCTTGCTATTATAGTTTGATTAGCTATTGTGTGCTTTGCGAGTCTGTTCCTACCCATTCAGGCTGCTGGGCAAATATTGCAGTCGGCAAATAGGAATCCTGATGATAACTAGAGATGTTTGCGCGCTGTGGACTGGATATTGATAGAATTTATGTTTGGTGTAACTCTTCAATAATCGTAAATAGAAGCTTTTAAACGTCTTTGAGGTACTAAGCTGTTAAAATAGGGTTTACGTGGGAACGGGAACGTACGAGCGCGATGCGCGAGTGTAGCTTCTCCGTTTCAGCTTGGACAAAAATGCTTTCGTATGTCCGGCGGATGTCCGTCTGTTCTCCTCTACAGGTCACATTTCTCAACCGATTCTCGTGAAATTTTGTGACCAGGTTCAATAATTATATATTTTGTTGATTAAGTTTTTCGAAATTGAAAATGCGGAGATATGGGTGCTGAAAAACGTAAAAAATACGTATTTCAGCAATAAAAAAAAAAACTGAACTTTATTCAGTTGTAAGCTATGTAAAGACAGACTCGCAAGGTCTACAGTTCACTGAGCCACTTACTAGTTAGTTAAAAAAGGCAGATGCGTTAAAAAAAACTACTCAGTGAAGTAGGTCGGGCTTACCATATCTGTAGTAGTCTAATGCCCAAATCTGTTAGAACTTCATGGGATGTTTGCCCGTGGCATGGAATTGAGTCGCAACAAAATTTCATATTCGGTATTATTGAATTAGCCTATCGTATACCACTATATGCAGTGATATCCTGTAAAAAACAGTTGTCCCGACTAAACTATCTCTTACACATCCTATTCGTTTAAGACCATTGTATTTGGTTATGTTAGTACTCGTTTTAGCACCTTCATGTTGATTATTCTCACCACGAATGAAAAGCATTTGAGAAACACTCATATAAAACGAATAGAATCGTGAAAATAACAATAGGTCCTATCGCGTGGAGTTCCAGCAATTTTTCACGCGACTGTCGTAAAAGATATTGGAAACAATTTGAGCGATATTCTTGTCCCTGTGGACTGGCTAAACCAGATGCTATTTGTATAAAAGTTTTGTTATTCTTATGTCTACTTTTGAGCGGAAACAAATAGCGTTTGTTGATTTTAGGATGCGATGTCTCTCAATCAACTTGGACAATAGCTTTCGTATCATTGATCCGATGTTCATGGAGATTGGTGTTATTAATAATGCTGCTATTAATAATGCAATTCTTAGTTCGTAAATTAGTTGTGTAGTTTTAATTAACAGTATTTTTGATTCGGTAATGTGACACTTATTAAAAATTATTAAACATATAGCTAAGAAACGATTTAGAAATACTTCCACGTTCATGGCTTTGTCCGCGTGGTAATTTTTCTGATAAAAGTATACTATGAACCACGTACTATACGATACGATACGATACGAAATACTTTATTGTATTCGCAACTGCCCCACTAACGTCCCCATCAATGGAGCAGATGGGAATTTATGGCGTGAACAATGGAGATTTAACGGGACAGTTGGGAATATATCAATTTCAAGATTCATTCATCCGTCAAATAGTTTTTCGTCGATTACTCGGCTGCTACTAATCAGATTGAGACACCACCAAGTACCCCAGTTTCTAAGCTATCCAACACCGGAAACTGCATTTCAATCAGTCCAGTAGCTTTTCAGTGATGCGAGAACACACAGACAGACAACATTAAAAAAAGTCTCCGAGACATAGACCTAGGTAAATGCCCCTAGACCAATTTTTGTTATTGCTTTCACTGTACAGACTTTTCGTTTCTTTGAAGAGTAATATATGTTTAGATAGAATATTCTTTGTTCCCGCAGAGTATTTTCATGCTATCTTCTCCGACGGGGATATTTCCGAAGCACAGTGGTAGTGGAAGGTGGAAGAGTCAGAAAAGTGTTTCGTTTTCCTGTGCGAGATTCAGTCCTGAATCAGATAATAAAACGTTTTTTTTTAAGCTTTGTTATGTTTATTATAATTCACTTAATAACTTAGTATAATTTTCATATTTTAAGTTTTTAGTTACCCTTTTTTCGTGAGATATACTTACCTATGTATTTATGAGTATGACTTATAAAAATTATGTGATGTAAGTTGCTACCTACTTACAATAATTGAATTTATATTATTATATAAATAAACTTTGAATAGTAACAAATGTTTATACGTGGTTTAACGTATAAACATTTGTTAACCGCTGGACACTCGGTATCCCGTACGGGATATATGAGAGTATTTATTTTTTAGGTTTACCTATTTACCTTACTTAAATACAGATTTTGTGTATGGCAAACCTTTTTATCATTTTATATTCAAAAAACGAGATTTTGCCCGCGACTTCTTCCGCGCGGAGTACTGCTTATCGCGAAAAAAGGCATTGTTCTAGAATATTAAAAACCAATACAAAAGTATAGCACCAACGGTCTTGATGCTTTTTGACAGACTTGTTATTATTTCATTTTCATGGCAACCGTTCCGTAATCGTCATTTTCCAGTTATCCCGTGGAAACTTACCATTTTCCGGGATAAAAAGTATGCTATTTTGGTCTCTGTTTTGTACAGTACCTATATACAAAGTTTCATCAAAATTGGATCAGCCGACTTGGCGTGAAAGCTCCCCAAACAAACAAACAGACAACGTTTCACTTTTATATATTGGTGTGGATAGCACAAGAACTCCAAAAACGCATTCGTCCACTGGTTAAGTATGTATATATATATACTGCTCGTTATGATTATATTAAATCACTTGGATTGTGTGTATGGAAACCGTGCAATTATTATTTCGTCCTAAGAAAACATCTACAATGGTAGGTACATCCACATAAAATCATGTACTAGCCGAGAGAAAGGAGGAGTGGGAGGCCTTGTTTATTTACGTGATTGTTGGGTTTATTTGACTTTCTCTAGAAAAACAACTTCGTCGGTTGCTAGGTTCACGAACAACCGCTAGTTGTTTTAAATCTTATGTTACTTTAACAAGTCCGTCCGGTCACTTTAGACGTTCTTGTGATGTCTTCGTCTTCTGAAGCTCGTATCGGTTTGTGTGCTGCTTCATGAAGAGTAGATGGCAGTATTACGTCCGACTCAGGATAATCCTTTTCAAAATAATTATATAAACCAAAAACCTACTCAAGTATGTAGATCTAAAAACTGATGAACCAAATAAGATGATATTTCTGTGGGTATGTTTGAAGAGATCGTATCCATCTTCTTTCAGTAAAAAAACATGTACATAAGCCGCCTTGGTTTCGGAACAGTGTTCAACAACATTATAAAAAAAGATCATATGCATTAATTTGAGAATCACCTTTGTAATACGATGATACCTTGTAATATTAAATGTTATTCTCTGCCTTGCCGTTGAATACCATCATGCATGTTTTGTTCCATTTAGAATTTCTTATGTATACGCTGAGCAAGAACTCATAATAAACTTTTAATATAGCCTGTTAGTGTGATTTCATTCATTGCATTCTTCCTATAATCCACTTTTTTTATTTTTTTTTATTTTTTATTATGGACTAGGCAATCGTTACTGACAAAATCGATACAAGTAAGGTAAATGGCTTTATATTAGATCGTATTACCACGGTTATATTATACTAGTTTACTCGCCCGCGACTTCGTACACGCGGACTACAGTTTATCGCGAAAAAAGCATCCTACGTTCTTCTTGGATATAAAAAACCAATTTAAAAGTAGACTTAGACTTCTTGGTTATGGTATCTGTGGCTTGTTGTTGGTATAGCATTAACTACTGAATCTGTGGCACATACGCTCTTGATTATTTTTGACAGACTTCTTATTTCGTTTCCATGGCAACCGTTCGTTACAGCGAGTAATCAACATGTTCCAGTTTTCCCGTGGAAACTTCCACGGAATTCGTGGAATTTTCCGGGATAAAAAGTATCCTATGTTTTATTCTAGAGTATAATCTATCTAGAGATATAGCATAAGAGTTATCTATCTATCTATCTAGGTATCTATCTATCTCCATTCCAAATTTCATCAAAATCCGTCCAGCGGTTATCGCGTGAAACTTTTATATATTGGTATGGATAGTACTGATGTAAAGTGCGGGTGGATGCGGGCGCGGTCGCGGGCCGCACATCTTCGCTCGGCCGGAGCCCTCATTAATTTTCTCCGGCCAACACACAATTCGGCTCGGGCTGTGTGAGAATGACAGCACTCGTTAGTTGCTCCTTATTGTTTCGAGTCGGGCACTATCTACTGACCGTTGATACTGTAATTCACTGCGGACTTCTGTTTCCATTACACAGTTTCAAATAAAACGAGGTTACTCAGCCGGAGACTTAGCTCCGTAACAAAGGCAGTAATAAAACTAAACGTAAACCGAGTACAAACTGGCTGTTCATGAACACGTTAAAGCTTAAGGACGCTATCAGCTGGAAGTGGTAGGATTTGAAACCGTCTCGTCAGGTTGGAGATGTAAAATGCAGCGGGCTCATGTTAGGCGCTCTAGTCTACTGTAGGCTGGCTGTCCTGTCCACTAAAACCTTGCGAGGACTGTGTGGTTGCTGAGCGGTAAGATATAAATAAGTACAATATAAAATATATATAAAAAAACAAATGCTTTTACGGGTTCTTTTTTTTTGTTGCTTTGTAACTTTTTTCTTTCTCTTTATTTCCTTATTTTTTTCCTTTTCTCTTTTAAAATTTTTTTTAAGTAGATATCTACTGCTATTTTCTTATTTTTTAACTATTTTAAGTATTTTTTTCTTTTCTTACTTTGTCATTGGTTTGTGAGCTAACTTGAAAGTTTCAGCCGGATAGCTAATCGGGAAGTGCTCGAAATTTGAATTGCAAGATTCCAAGACAGACAAAATACATAGATAACAAATTCGTAGACAAGTGAAGTTAAATAAAAGCTTTTAATAAAAAATTAAGCTCGGGTCCCCCGGCCCGTCCTATCCCAGATCAGTTCTCAGTTCCAGAGCAGTTCCCGCAGCGCGCGCTTGTCGGCTCGGCTGGATGCGGTGCTTCCCGAAAGCCGGCGTGGCACGGCCTGACGTTACGTGTTTACCGACATCATATATAAATCCTAATAGTGAGTCAACTCGGCTGCTTGACAGAGCAACGATGAGGAGTCCCCCTCCAGCCCGCGCGCCTGCGGGGCGTACCGGCATGTTTCTATTGCAAGTCGATACAACGTATTGGGTGTGTCAGGTACACGAAATCGCTCGAACGTGTTTGCCTAAGTACATAATAATTTATTTTGGTGTTCACGCAACAAGGCGATTTATTAACTGAGCGAGCGCGAAGCACGAGCGAAGCGTCTCTGTTTCAGCTTCGGCAAGAATTCTTTCCTATGTCCGGATGTCTGTCCGGATTTCCGGCTATTCTCCTCTACAGGTTTCATTTCTTAACCGATCTAGACGAAACTTGCATGGTATACAGGTTAAGCGAATTTTAAGAATTTTTTAATCGTCGGATATTTTTGATTGTGCCCCCCCCCCACACTTGGTACTCCCCCAAAAAAGGGTAAAAAGGGGGCTACTGAATATCTCCGCCATATTAAATCCGATTTCGATGGTTCTTTTTTTATTTGAAAGGTAGTAACTTTAAATTAGTCTCACACAAATTTGGAGAAGATTTGATGAGGATCTTCGGCGTGATGAGCAAAATAGCTCCTCAAAATGCAGTAAATTTCTCACTTTTAGGTTTCTACCACTGGAATCAGCCCTTTACCTACTAGGTAGGGATTGATGGAGCACCTTGGTTATTAATGTTAGTTATGATTCAGCGTCAACATCATATAATAATAGTGGAGAATTTCGAATTCATCATTTCCAAAGGATGAGGAAATATGAGTAGATAGGTACTTATATACCTAACTGATATGATTTCTTATCATTATCCACAACATTAGGTAGCCATTATAATCGAAGTACCTACCTATGTTGTTAGGAACAATTATGTAGGTAGGTCCTACCTACTTACCTTCTAGAAGTTAATTTCTGTTTAATTGGGTACGCCTGCAGCGGGAAATTCAATATTTTTACAGGTTTTTTGCTTTTGTGGCTGGTTCAGGTACCTAACTATTATTAATGATATAAATTTTTCCACACTTGCGAGATTATTCTTTACATTAGCTATCTTATTTAACAAAAATTCTGAACTTCCCGTTTCACATGGGCCCAACGCCCTTAGTGCGCCAATCTGGGCGACGGACTCGTGGTCACACCGTTTTGTCGTACTAGTGTGACCACGAAGAATTTTATTTTTACGAGTAATAACTATTCCTCGTGGTCACACCACGACACGAGCTCTAATATCGAGCTGTTAGTATCTATCTAGGTAGGTACACAAATAAATATAAGACTGTGGGATCTCGACTAGGGAAAAATCTATCAGGAAAATTTGCTAAGTACATTAGTTAGTAAAGGTTTTATTCGATAAACCTAGTTTCTGCATGTACAGCCGCTGTGGTTTATTCAAAGACCTTTACAAATTGAGCAAAACTTATGCAGATAAATCGAATGAGAAGCGACACGCTCCCGCACCGGCCATAGCATGCTGCCGCACCGCGGCATTTGCGGCGACGCCGCGACGCCGACGGATCTAACGGGCAAGATGCCACGTCAGGCGACAACGGAAAAACCGTTCCCAAGCCGCGGACGGGCAACAGCTGGCACTGCTTGATCCGTTAACAAGTAAAAATTATTATAAAAATACAAAACCCGACTGTGTGACTGTACTGTGTGGGTCTATTATAAAAAAAAAAAAAAAAAAACAACTCTCGTGCTATGTCGGGTTTTTGCTTTTCAGCCGCGACTGACGGACGGACGCAATGCGATGCGAGCTGACCGCCCGCAAAATTAATAGTAAGTAAATGTAATGTTTCCTATTCACTTAAATATTTGACTTTACCTTAATATTTGCAATTGCAACATTGGACTATAGTACTTACATAACTTGAATAAAATAAATTGAAAATTTTGTAAGAAGTGTGAAAGACAATTGCTACTGTTTAGGTTAAAGAATAATATTTTTTTGGAATGATCTTTTGAAGCCGTTTATTTTGATAATAACTCACTTGTCAGGTTTTAGTCCCTTTTTGTTTCGTAGTAAATACAATATGGCAGCTGCAATCATAGCAATACTAATAGCCCTTGGGATTAGTAAGCTGAAGTGGCAGTGGGTTGGTAATTTCTGTCGAAGGATTGATAACCGTTGGGGTAGACGTGTTCTTGAGTGGATACCGCAACTCAGTAAAAGTAGTGTGGGGCGCCCTCCAGTTAGGTGGAGCGACGATATACGTAAAGTGGCTGGCAGCAGTTGGAAGAGAATAGCCGAATATCAGTCTCAGTGGCGTGCTTTGGGAGAGGCCTATGTCCAGCAATGGACTGACACGGGCTGATGATGATGATGATGAAACCGCTAATAGTTTTCTTGACACTTCATATATCCTAGCACTCTCCTGATTAATACGAATCCAATGATACCTAATTTAATACACATAACCCTTATCAGTCGGGTAAAAAACAGTCCGTGGGCTGTGCGATACGACCCGAGCTAGAGCGCTGTGAAAAGATTAACAACATGAAGTTACGGGAATAAAGTACCTACAATTTTAGGGTTACCCACTTTGCGAAATAAATACCCTGGTGAGCAACAATATTTAGCGGCAAATTTATATTCAGCTCAAATTATAAAGTTAGTGTACAACAATAAACGGATAGTCTATTTTTGAGGTTTTGTCAGTGTATTTTATCTTAGTTCGCGGTTCATGTTTTTGCTCAGCTAGCTTGCAGCCAGCCTTACCGTAGTGGATCCATACATGCTCCACTCGCACCGTAGTAGATGGAGGGCGCTATGGACCACCTGCGCTCTTACCACGGGTACATTCACTTCACGTTGAAGGTGTTCTCAGATGGTTAGACAATTTGGTAATGTAGTGCGGTCTCGCGGTAAACTTTGTAAGATGGCTCATAAAAATAGAGCACCTACCGTACTCTACTTTAAGAA